>CM069446.1:24642783-24772756 GCA_035610835.1 Ophiura sarsii
ATGAGTATGGAAAAGTATTACGGTATCTGTAAACCACTTCAACATCGTGCGATCAATTCTGGCAGTCGCATTCGTAAACTTATCATCGCGGCATGGATCTTTGGACTAATCTATTCGATCCCGATTGTCCCGCGTCTAGGCAAACTATTTACGTACTGTGTCCTATGGCCAGATTCGGAGCAGTTTCGAGACATGCCAAATACGATCCAAGCGTGTGATTCCATGCACCCGTTCTTTGACGCAATCCCGTTTATTCTACAGGCTATTCCTTTCTATATAGCCACGTTTATCACATCGGTCATGTATTTCGCAATTATAAGGAAATTGCACGGTCGAACGTCTGACAAAAACTTAGCTGACAACGCAACATCAGCTAGGGTTGGGGATCCAGAGGCGCGACGCATTCGTAATCAGGTGGCGCGTCTTCTGATTGTAACCGGCACCGTTTTCATACTCTGCTATTCACCCTATTTTGTTATCGGGTTCAACGAGGCCCTACAGGCGCTCTACGGACTCGGTTTCGAGATACACAATTTTAACATAGTGTTTCTAGTTGTACGACTTCTGTTGGCTATTAACTCGGTAGTGAATCCCTTGATATACGGCCTTACGACCACTCGTTACAGAAAAGCATTTATGTATGTGTTCTTTTGTACAAAGATTCGTCAGGGTAATTCGTCGTCAGATCCAAAAAGTTCGTCATCTATCAGTATCAGTGGCAAGCGACGATAATTTATTAAACGAGCGATTTATCAGATTATCGAAATGCCCACTACTAACTAATGCACACCTTGCTCGATCGATACCCTTTTGCTTTCATTTTTTTCACATGTCGTGGGGACCCTAGCCTATTTTATCAAAATGTGTATCCTGTGCAGTAGTTTTCGGGTTGCACTGTTAGACGACACTAGTTGTAATAGGGCTGTCACACCTATGGCGATCAAGCCAGCGCTTGCATTGCGCTGAAATGTATCAACATATGAATATAACATGCAGGAAGAGCCCAGAAAAACGTCCTAAATTGTTAAATCATTAAAACAAATTAGCTCTTATCCCGTTTATCACGTTTTCATTGCGCTCTTCGTACGACCCATTGCGTTCGTACTTTCAAGTCTCACTTGGATAAAATTCATTTAACAGGTGCTTGGTATTGTTCTCCATCCATGCATGAACTAATGACCCTACAATCGCCCTATTCGCCACTGTTTGTGAGGAGAACCTCGAACTGGTACTTGTTCGACTCTCTCTACACACTATCATACATATGACTGGTCATGCAGTGAGACATAGTGCAATGATACAATCTGTTTACAGTTAGAAAGCTATCCTTGCACCGGGAGGATCCGTCTAAAGAGCGTATAAACAGAGCTTCCTGCGTGCTCAGTCATGTCAGTGTGGATTTCGGGGCTTCACTAGTGAACAACAGAGAAACCATGGTTAAAGCAAAGGGCAAGGCTTCAGCACCCAAGGGCAGAACGAGGGGAAGAGAAAGGCATCTGCTCCATACCCACCTGTCCTACGCAGAGACCGAAATTTAGTTCTTGATGCGATCTCAAGTAGCTGCTGCGACCCAAAGTAGCTATTGCGACCATAGATAACTTGTACGCATCCTTGCTACGTCAACGGGACGCTCATTTCGCTCGCTTTGCGCTGCCACGGCGATACTACAGTCATTACAGCGCCCTGGTCAGAACGCCATACCATCACGCTTGTTTTGTGCATTCGCAAAGCCGCTCAGGGGCGACTATGTTGACCCTCTCCCGTCTTAGGCAGTGCGCACTGTGTCACTAATGGGTTCTTGGAGATCTTGATACGTTTGGCTTGGCGTTTTGATAATCTGTTAGCGTAATACATTCGTAAGTCTAATCGCAGCACAATGTGAAAGGGTTTTAGTGACCATGTTCTAAAAATTTCACAATTTCGGACAGTTTTTCGTGCTCTTCCTGCGTGTTATTCATATTTTAATACTTTATCAGCGCAATGCAATCACTGACCTGGTCGCCGTAGGCGTGACAGGGCCATAAATCGCACTTCCAACATACCGACGGTATAATAATAGGCTGTGATTACAGATAACCAATCTTAAATGACGCTGGTTCTTTATTAAAGATAATGTCACTGAGTTTAACTTAATGCACGTATATATTCTTTTGTCACATACTGCATGTACTGTGTGATAAGAAAGTAGAATCGTACAAAAGAAAACGATTATATTTTATTATCGCTGAGTAACAAAGTACTCAGCCTTAAATCTATTTTAATCAAGACCAGCTGTTTTGGCGTTGCGGTATTTCAGATTATCAGGGAATTCCCCTTATTTAACTGTCAATCAAAGTTGTTATAATGTCTTGCGTAATATGAACCAATCAGGCGTCAGCGTATATCGCCATCGCTGCTTATTATTTGTTATTATTGGCCAATCACAGCGCAGATAAGAGACTTGCTATCTAGATCAGCTACACAAGATGCTACAAGAGCATATTGGTACCTCTTAAAATATTTTGTGCCATATTTTAGATTTCAGTTTTTGGTGTAAATTTTATCTGAACTCTACCGGATTCATTGCCGAATTTTTATCCTATCACAAGATGCTGGTTCACTGGTCTTTTACTGGTTTCTATTAGAAAACAAGTTTTGGTTCTATGTTTGTAGTTTTAAGCATTGTAAAATATTTTGTGGGCAATTGTGTAAATTTTCTTGTATTTATCTATTTTATTTTCATCTCGTAAAGCGCTTGGAGATCTTACGTATCGTTATCAAGCGCCTTAATAAATACTGTGTATTATTATTATTATTATTATTATTATTACTAAACTCCATGCGAGAAAAGGCACTTCTTGAAAATCAAAATTCACTTTAATTGTATTTTCTACGAATTAAATAAAATATAAACAGAAGGAACTGTGTCCTGTTTCATGCTTTACAGTTACAGTAACTCTCATGTAGGCCTACCGTGTATCATATACACCCAACCAAATATGTAAGTTCCCCCTAGCATATACTAGACTATTTCCCAAAATATATGATGGATTTAAATAATCTTCAGTTAATAATCAATAAGCAGATCATAATCTTGTGCACCAAGACACGGTAGTATAATGATACATAATACACAGAGAAAGATCAATTTTATGGAAAATCCAGCCATAGCCAATGAGATTTAGTGCCACCTTTTTTTTCTGTATTAAAATTTATAAATGGCACAAATTCTTAACGTTGCATTGTCTGAAGGCCAACAAATTTGGTATCAAAATGTGCCTAACAATTGGGTGCAACTTTCTAGCCGAAAATTATTTAAATCCATCAAATAATTTTGGAAATATTCTAGTATATATGCTAGGGGGAACTTACATATTTGGTTGGGTGTATAATATATAACAGGAAAATAGCGTCACTTGGTGCCCTAAGCTTTCTGCTAATCCTAAGACCAAGAAAAAAAGATCTGCCACACATACCTCGCGCGTATAAGTATGTGGAGTCACCATTGCCGCATTTGAGATTAGTTGTCCGAAAGGGGAAAAAAACCCACGAAAGTGAACCAAAAGCACAATAAAAAAATAATATCCGCGTTTAGGCCACGAAGACTAAACCACCCTGCTGTACTGGCCCTCAGAACACCTACCCCCCCCCCACCCCCACCCCCAACTCCCTCCCGTCGCTGTCCCTTTTCCACGCGATGAGCCGTCACGCAGCAATTACACTTGTACATACTAAGTAATGTTTCCTTTTTTCCACTTCCTGCGCCTCCGTTGAAGGCTATAGTATTTAGTGTTTATGGTCATTTAATTTACAATATTATATCATACATCATATCACACATTGTTTTGTCACGGGAGGTATATCCTTAGTCTCAATAAAATCGCATAACTCTACCCTAGATTGAGTATTCTGGTAAAGTATTGAGGACTAATAAGCTCAAGTCGGGATTTTCGTACGCAGTGGGAGTGGTTTAATAATATGTAAACCATCAAAAAGACGGCATTTGATTGGACGCTTTCACCAGGCCGTGCTGGATGGGAATCTCGCCATCAAGCGCAATCGCGTGTTTTCTGCGTTCACTCAAAGCGCCGCCCTCAGAAGTAAATAACTGACTGGATTCATTTATTTTAAAAATGTGTAAGATTTATGTCAACTTGTTGTAGATTTAATTACGAAGATGCATTTTACATGAACAATTATTTTGATAGAGATATAATTATGATACTAATACTATGCATACGAAAGAGTATAAAGAGTATAAAGCTGGACATTTGGTTGGTGGACTGCGGTGTGATAATAGATAACCACGTAATGTACAACATCAGCTGAAGACAGCACTAACGAGATTTTGTCATCCATATCATACTCCAAGAAAGAAATGAACTTTGCTATAATCTATCTATCTTCTGTTTTCACAGTATAGCGATTTAAATTAACAACGGTCGTTAAAGGTAGATGACCCGATCACATTTTCGTAACACAGAATTATTTCAAACATACGGAGATTTTCATATCATATGAAAGCTCGTATTTTTCTCATCATCATACTGAAATTTGACGGCCTAAATCGGTATAAATACGGAGAAATCGATGAAATAACGTCGAATTACCGCGAAAGGTGGTATACCACCAATATCGTTTGTGTACAACTCAATGGGTACATTTCACGGCATCTTTTGCGTCTAAAATAAGAACCATTAGAGTTATGCAACTCAAACTTTGAAATACGACTTTTTTAAGGATGACCTTTCATGTAGAATAGTAAACTTCAAGTTTAAAATCGGAATGTGATCGGGTCATCTACCTTTAATGCGACAACAAAACAACGGACCCGGTCGGACGTGGGCGGTTTGAGTGTTTTTTATACAAATGCGGGAAGTGCTGGAATCAAACATTTCACCAAAAAAAGTCCACAAACAAAAATTTAAAAAAATGTGCAGACAATTTGAAAACAAAAATCCAAACATTTTCTTAAAAAAGTGTTTGCAAATTCATGGGTCGGTCGGGACTCTAGGTCAGGGTTGTTTTCGTCGCCTGGCCACTAACTTACCACATTAATGTATCTAAAGCGTTGGAATATGTGGTCTTGGAGTTTCAGCACCGGCAGCCGAGTCGTACTGAAAATTCAGTCCCACATTGCAATGAGCCTAGCTACAAAAAGCCGATGAAATAAACTTTGATCTCGAACCATGGTAACGCAAAATGCTCTTATGCTGTTTGCATTGTGTGATTGAAATGTGGCTTCCGGTCTGGAACCCCGAAACCACGTAACTCCTGTGTGGGAATAATGCTTTTTTGAAGTGTTTATCGTTCGAATGCATTTTCAATTTGTTATCAAATAATGAACCGGGTGGTGTTCATCGCCTAATTTACAGTTTCATCTACTGATCTACATGTATATAATACCATCATGTTGCTGGCTCTGTCGTTGTTCATATAAACACTAACGGAAAACAAGTAAATCTACGTGAATTTAACTTTCATAGAGCTACAATGAAAACATACATGTGTTCGGTGGTTAATTTATTGCTAGGAGTATTATTCCAAATTCAAAGTTTGATTAGTTGTATCTATACATCCCAGCCTGCGCCTAAGAAATGGTTTACATTATCCAAGACAATGTATTATCATACTGTGTTGTTGCTTTGCATCATGAACATGCATCGGGGCCTAGCCGCCTAGAGTTAGTTGGTCCATGGACACTGGTTTGGGGAAGTCAGAGATTGGGTAAACAACCAGAGGATCTATTTAGATCTAAGTTTAAAATGATGATTGTCTAATAGAAAACACGTGTTTTGAAATGATATCGGTTAGGCCACAGTGCAAATCAAGTACTAATGGCTTACGTATACGTGTCTTGTACGTTACACCGACCCATTATTTGCGTTTTTCAAGGGTTTTTTGTTTTTTGTTTATTGTGTCAAAGTTTTAAACCTTGTTGGGCAAAACACTTCCACATCATCAACTACTTCGTTAGCTCAGTCGATTACGGCGTTCGCAAATGTTATTGCTCTAAGCGGTCAAGTCTACGAAAATAAGATGAACAGATGATTTTAGTTTGGCAAAATTTCGCATGTTCTGTCTTTCTCTGTGTAGAAAGCCGTACATATCGATGTAATTATTGTCCAGTGAACTTTGTTCCTCCGAACACAGTTCCAGATCAACTCAAATAATCCACTTAGACAACGACGGACATGGTGTCATTCACGAATATTAAAACTGTTAATTTAAGCATACGTAGCTACGCGATAAACGGTTAATGGTGACAGGAGCAACGATTTTAGGATAAACATTATTTAGCTAAATTTTAACATCATGGGCCGTATTGTCGTACTAAAAGCGGTTTTAGCTTCAAACCGTGAATAACAATCATCTAGACTGGTCACGAATAATCATGTTTAAAATAAAATTCAACCCTTACCTGAGACATTTAAGTGAAACAAAAACTGAACATATTGTTACATGGGGTACATGGATAAAAAACGCTCTTGAAAATACGTGATTTCAACGTGGTGGGCCCCTATAGTATTTTGACGATCGATCGACGCTAAATAGAGACTAATTCAGCCGTTTCAAAACATGCAAGAACTTCGATCGATCAACAGCCATTGGATTCACACAGAGAAGTGGCCCTTTATTTGACGATCGATCGTCATAACAACTGTTATTGAGTCTACAAAAGGACGATCGATCGTCTAAAGATCGATCGTCGGACCAGTGTGAAAAGGTTTAATATTACAATCCACTTCGTAATGAAGCACACAAATACGCATTTAATTTAGGTTCTCAACACACTTTACTCACGGACGGGCTCAATCCGATTACAGGTGGTACAGGGTGTATCAGAATGAACTGTACCGAGGCAATATGATTTATTTACGGTATGAATTCGATTGATATTGTTCATACCGTATCACATAGGCCTATATCTCAGCTTTCATAAGAATTTTAAATTTTGAAAATCGGACATTTCTGATGGAAAATGGTAGATTTTAATTTTGGTCGAAATAATCAATTTAAAAAATCTGTGAAATTACTAACCCTACCTGAGATATTCCTCCGTCTATAGGATAGAATTTATTTTTGGTCGCCATATCTCAACTTTTCACATCACTTGTATAACTATTTATTATTTGCATACTTTTGTGGGTGAAATTCCGCAAATAAACCAGGACTTGTTCTGCTTTTAACTTTTCTTTCTATGTCTTGCCACACGAGAACGAAAAGAGATATCTCAATGAAATTAACATATAATATAGGAAACATGTTCACCTTTATATTGCAGTTGTTTTAAAAAAACCAATAATTTTGTATTTTTTATGTATTTTTAGAAACACGGTACAGTTCTTTCTGATACACCCTGGAGAAACATTGTGTTTCTCCCATCTGTGATCCGATGGTGTGGGATTGAGGAGAGGATGATCTCAAAACAAAGGTTAAAATCTTTTACCATGTTGGTTAAAATTTTAACCAACTTGAGGTTACCAGGTGAACCACCCAATTGGTTGGTTAAAATCGTACCCAACAGCTGTTGGTTAAACTTAAACCTGTGGTTGGTTACAATTTTTTATCATTTGTTGGTTAATATGTTTTAACCAACAGTGGTTGGTTAAAAAATGTTGGTTAAACTTTTTTTTGGTGCTAAACTTTAACATGTGGTTGGTTAAAACTGTTAATCATTTGTTGGATCAATTCTGCTAAACTTAACCATTTGTTGGTTAATCATTCTTGATATATAACATGGGTTGGTTAAACCTGCTTCATATTTAACATGGGGTTGGTTAAAACCTAACCATTTGTTGGTTAAATCTGCTTCATATTTAACATGGGGTTGGTTACAACTTAACCATTTGTTGGGTAAATCTGCTTCACATTTAAAATGGGGTTGGTTAAAACTTAATTTGTTGGTTAATTCTTGTGATGCACTGGGCAGTAGCTCTGTTATTGTATGGCTATGAAGTATTGCTGCGACATCATGGCAGACGACTGAGTGTTTCAAGGTACAGGATTGATTTCTTAATACTGTAATTTAATAGTTATGTATCTGTCTGAGCTTTTGATGATTAAGTCTACTATCATTGTATTGGCCAGAGGCATCGTAGGTCCCTCACTATTTTTTCAACATTTTCAAAATTCATCTTATTTTGGTTCACATAGTATCTATAATAATCAATGAACATGTATAAACAGTTGATGAAATGGCTAAGGCACCTTCTATATTCAAGAAAACATGACTTGAAATTTGTTTGCCCTTATACACGCTACAGTGAAAATATGATGGTAGGCTCCGTAGCTAAGCTTAACCATACATGCATGTTGTAGTAAGTGAAGGTAAAATAGTGTCCGATATCTGCCATTTTTGATAGACACATACCATAATATTGTACAGTTTAGCTCAGACAGTTGCATAATTATTAAATTGCAGTATTTAGAAATCAATTGTGTACATTGAAACCCGTCTATATATATGCGACTCCAGACCCCACAACCGGAGCGTTGCAATCACTTGGTCGTCTGCCATTTTGTCAAAGAGAGAGAGAACGGGCCAGCCTCGTTTTGAAGTCGCAGCAACACACCACATTTTAACCAACGTTGTGCAATAGAGATTTTCCACCAACACATTTATTCAAATTTAATCAATGTTGATTAAAATGCAACCAACAATTTCATAATATGCACAAAATATTTTCCCGTCATTGGCGGGAATCTTGTTTTGACCTATTGTTGGATAAAATAATGATGCCTTAACCAACGTTGAATAAACAAAAAATGAATTATATTTTTACTCTTTAACCAACGTAGTATTAAAAGTAATTTTTAACCAACGCTCAATTTTTAACCAACGTGGTATACTTTTTAATCAACATTCTTTTAATACATGGTTTTAATACCTATTCTGAGAGTGTATTAAAGTGAGCAAAGTGAGAGAGGCGCTGCCAGCTAACTTCACAGCCCGAAGTCTAAGTCGCCTCTGCCTATATCAGCAACAACAGTCCACTATATACTCAAAAACACGTGACGATCTGACGACCACGTGATCTCGCACAGGAGATAGCGCCATCTCTCGACTATGGATTTCCGCCACAGTAGCTCTCCTCCCGGGCTTTACAGCATGCTTATAGAGCTATTCATCCACCCTTCCATTTACTTCATCATATTATTTACTTCAAATAGCTATCAAAATGACTGAGACTGTTGCTTAATGCAGCCTCAATATAATTTTCAATGATTGCGGCATTTTATAGCGTTGTCAAATTATCAATACATTGTATATGAATCACAATGCCAGCATGCTATGGGAAATTCCCCATCGCAAAACATAAACAACGTGGTGAATGCAACACCAGAACAGATCATTAAATGAAAACGTTTTTAATTTCCTCTTAACTTGCACAACATAAACAACATTCGATTTATAACGGCCAGTGGATTTTTTTATATTACAATTTAATAGTACTTAGTGATACTGAAAACCCAATAACATGGTCTGTTACAACGTTTACTTATTGACACTGTGACAAAGCATTACATATGGATTCCTCTTTTTTAATATAACAATGTAGAACTATGAACCAAGTACAAGATGAAGTCAATATCATTTTATTATATAGCATCGACTTCGCCCGGCGGCGTGGAATTTGAGTTTTAATTGATGCTTATTCCGGTATATAAAATCCAATTCTGATATCTAGAATCACATTTGAATATATCTCCTGGAGACTGAAACGACCTCTTATTCGTTATATTAGACACGGATGATTTGAAACAACTATGGAACCAACTACCGTGTCTATAGACTCTCCATTGGTAACCTGGTCCGGTTCGACTCCTACAACCACGTCTTTATTCAACTCTTGCAAAGAACACTCGAATGTTTTAGATTTAAGATCTTACCCTGCTGAGGACATTCGATCTTTTCTATTTTACAGTCAAATCGAAAAGTATTTCATCGTGATAGTTATACCGATACTTATGACTGTGGGACTGATTGGCAACATTGGGTTTCTGTTCGTTGTTGCTCACGCGCCCGGCATGCGTACGACAACCAACGCATTTTTGGCCAACTTAGCCATCTGCGATATTATCTTCATCGTACAAAATTGCATCAATATCTTAGGGGTGTACATCTATTCCCCGCAGATTGAGTCGGATCCATACAATTCCGATGCCATGTGTCTGTTCGTTTTCGGTCTGACACACGTGTCTTATTTTACGTCAATCGCATTGGTAGTCATGATGAGCGTGGAAAAGTATTACGGTATCTGTAAACCACTTCAACATCGTGCGATCAATTCTGGCAGTCGCATCCGTAAACTTATCATCGCGGCATGGATCTTTGGACTAATCTATTCGATTCCGATTGTCCCGCGTCTAGGCAAACTATTTACGCACTGTGTCCTATGGCCAGATTCGGAGCAGTTTCGAGACATGCCAAATACGATTCAAGCGTGTGATTCCATGCACCCGTTCTTTGACGCAATCCCGTTTATTCTACAGGCTATTCCTTTCTATATAGCCACGCTTATCACATCGGCCATGTATTTCGCTATTATAAGGAAATTACACGGTCGAACGTCTGATAAAAATTTAGCTGACAACGCAACATCAGCTAGGGTCGGGGATCCAGGGGCACGGCGCATTCGTAATCAGGTGGCGCGTCTTCTGATTGTAACCGGCACCGTTTTCATACTCTGCTATTTACCCTATTTTGTTATCGGGTTCAACGAGGCCCTACAGGCGCTCTACGGACTCGGTTTCGAGATACACAATTTTAACATAGTGTTTCTAGTTGTACGACTTCTGTTGGCTATTAACTCGGTAGCGAATCCCTTGATATACAGCCTTACGAACACTCGTTATAGAAAAGCATTTATTTATGTGTTCTTTTGTAAAAAGATTCGTCAGGGTAATTCTTCGTCAGATCCTACAAGTTCGTCATCTATCAGTATCAGTGCCAAGCGACGATAATTTGTTACAAACGAGCGATTTATCAGATTATCGAAATTCCCATCAATAACTAATATAATGCAAATCTTGCTCGATCGATACCCTTTTGCTTTCATTTGATAATTTCACATGTCATATGATTTAGGTGGGGACCCTAGCCTATTTCATCAAAATGTGTAATGTAGGCCTACAGTGGTTTTCGGGTTGCACTGTTAGACGCTAGTTGTAATATTAGGGCTGTCACACCTATGGCGATCAAGCCAGTGCTTGCATTGCGCTGAAAAGTATCAAAATATGAATATAACATGCAGGAAGAGCCCGAAAAAACGTCCTAAATTGTTAAATCATTAAAACAAATTAGCTCGTAGTACGTTTCTATCCCGTTTATCACGTTTTCATTGCGCTCTTCGCACGACCCATTGCGTTCCTACTTTCAAGTCTCACATGAACTAATGACCCTACAATCGCCCTATTCGCCTTTGCACGGTCCACTATTTGTGAGGAAAACTTCGAACTGGTACTTGTTCGACTCTCTCTACACACTATCATAAATATGACTGGTCATGCAGTGAGACATATGCAATGATACAATATGTTTCCAGTTAGAAAGCTATCCTTGCACCGGGAGGATCCGTCCAAAGAGCGTATACACAGAGCCTCCTGTGTGCTCAGTGATGATTTCGGGGCTTGACTAGTGAACAACATTGAACAACATAGAAACCATGGTAAAAAGCAAAGGGCAAAGCTTCACCACCCAAAGGCAGAACGAGGGGAAGAGGAAGGCATCTGCTCCACACCCACCTGTCCTACGCAGAGACCGAAATTTAGTTCTTGATGCGATCTCAAGTAGCTGCTGCGACCCAAAGTCGCTATTGCGACCATAGTAACTTGTACGCATCCTTGCTACGTCAACGGGACGCTCACATCGCTCGCTTTGCGCTGCCACGGCGACACTACTGACAGACTGAGTCATTACAGCGCCCTGGTCAGAACGCCATACCATCACGCTTGTTTTGTGCATTCGCAAAGCGTTGTGCACTGGCGCGCAGGGGCGACTATGTTTACCCTCTCCCGTCTTAGGCAGTACGCACTGTGTCACTAATGGGTTCTTGGAGACCTTGATGCGTTTGGCTTGGCGTTTTGATAATCTTTCAGCGTAATACAATCGTTAGTCTAATCGCAGCATAATGTGAAAGGGTTTTAGTGACCATGATTTAAAAATTCACAATTTCGGACAGTTTTCCGTGCTCTTCCTGCGTGTTATTCATATTTTGATACTTTATCAGCGCAATGCAATCACTGACCTGATCGCGTAGGCGTGACAGGGCCATAAATCGCACTTCCAACATACCGACGGTATAATAATACTAATAGGCTGTGATTACAGATAACCAATCTTAAATTGCTGGTTCTAAATTGTTTATATTTATTTATTTAATGTACTAAGATAATGTCACTGAGTTTAACTTAATGCACGTATTTAATCCTTTTGTCACATACCGTGTGATAAGAAAGTAGAATCGTACAAAAGAAAACGATTATATTTTATTATCGCTGAGTAACATAAGTACTCAGCCTTAAATCTAATTTAATCAAAACCAGCTGTTTTGGCATGGCGTTGCGGTATTTCAGATTATCGGGGAATTCCCCTTATATAACTGTCAATCAAAGTTGTTATGATGTCTTGCGTAATATGAACCAATCAGGCGTCAGCGTATATCGCCATCGCTGCTTATTATTTGTTATTATCGGCCAATCACAGCGCATATAAGAGACTTGCTATCTAGATCAGCTACACAAGAGCATATTGGTACCTCTTTTTTGGTGTAAATTTTATCTGAACTCTACCGGATTCAATTTCAATTTCAATTCAAGGTTTAATAAACATATCATTATCGCAGCAAAATGCTGAATTACAACAATATTTACAATATGTAATATATAGAACAATAGAAACAATATATATTCATAGATACAACTAAGCATGCATAACACAACACCTCACCCCCGATTGGAAACAGAACTATAATGTATGATTTAAGAGTTTGACCATGTATGGAATTGAGCTTCGAGCGTAACGCAGGGTACGTGTTTTAGGAACAGTTATTGTGTGAGCACTACGGAGAGTCATATTATGCACTTGATCATTTCTAGATTTTGGTAACCAACCACGGAACTCATTAGATTTTAAAAGGGATTCAGCAAAGTTAAAACAAATTTGGTCTCTACGGTTCCTGAGTTCCGGAATAGCACATGTTATTAAGGCATCCTGATAGCCTGTGTAGTTAAAACCTAAGATGATTCTACACGCCCTCTTCTGAATACGCTCCAAATCATAGTGGAATTTCTATCCTATAACCAGATGCTGGTTCACTGGTCTTTTACTGGTTTCTATTAGAAAACAAGTTTTGGTTCTATCTTTATCTATTTTATTTTTATCTCGTAAAGCGCTTGGAGATCTAACGTATCATTATCAAGCGCCTTAATAAATGCTGTGTATTATTATTATTATTATTATTATTACTAAACCCCGTGCGAGAAAAGGCACTTGTTGAAAATTAAAATTCACTTTGATTGTTGCAATATTTTCTACGAATTAAATAAAATATAAACAGAAGGAACTGTGTCCTGACTCATGCTTTACTTCAAGTTCGATTCAAGTTTCGTGTAATTTAAGGAGGTTGAAAGCATCGCTCGGTTACAGTAACTCTCATATAGGCCTACCGTGTATCATATACACCCAACCAAATATGTAAGTTCCCCCCTAGCATATACTAGACTATTTCCCAAAATATATGATGGATTTAAATAATCTTCAGTTAATAATCAATAAGCAGACCATAATCTTGTGCACCAGGACACGGTAGCATAATGATACATAATACACAAAGAAAGATAAAATTTTATGGAAAATCCAGCCATAGCCAGTGAGATTTAGTGCCACTTTTTTCTCTGTATACAAATTGATAAATGGCACAATTTCTTATCGTTGCATTGTCTCAAGGCCAACAAATTTGGTATCAAAATGTGCCCAACAATTGGGTGCAATTTTCTTGCCGAAAATTAGTTAAATCCATCAAATATTTTTGGAAATATTCTAGTATATGCTAGGGGGAACTTACATATTTGGTTGGGTGTATAATATATAACAGGAACATAGCGTCACTTGGTGCCCTAAGCTTTCTGCTAATCCTAAGACCAAGAAAAAAAGATCTGCCACACATACCCCGCGCGTATAAGTATGTGGAGTCACCTGTGCCGCATATGAGCCTATTAGTTGTCCGAAAGGGGAAAAAACCCACGAAAGTGGACCAAAAACACAATAAAAAAATAATTTCCGCGTTTAGGCCACGAAGACTAAACCACCCTGCTGTACTGGCCCGACGAACCCAAATAGTTTAAAATGTGTGAAATATTTCGGAAATAGCCTGAAAATAGACCCTCAGAACACCTACCCCCCCCCCCTTCCCCTCCCCCCCCCCCCCCCCACCCCACCCCAACCCCCTCCCGTCGCTGTCCCTTTTCCACGCGATGAGCCGTCACGCAGCAATTACACTTGTACATACTAAGTAATGTTTCCTTTTTTCCACTTCCTGCGCCTCCGTTGAAGGCTATAGTATTTAGTGTTTATGGTCATTTAATTTACAATATTATATCATACATCATATCACACATTGTTTTGTCACGTAAGGTATATCCTTAGTCTCAATAAAATCGCATAACGCTACCCTAGATTGAGTATTCTGGTAAAGTATTGAGGACTAATAAGCTCAAGTCGGGATTTTCGCACGCAGTGGGAGTGGTTTAATATGTAAACCATCAAAAAGACGGCATTTGATTGGACGCTTTCACCAGGCCGTGCTGGATGGGAATCTCGCTATCAAGCGCAATCGCGTGTTTTCTACGTTCTGCATTCACTCAAAGCGCCGAACACAGGGGTAATACACTAAAGCTCGAAAGCAGCGTATCGCAAAGAAGAAAAGAAGTAAATAACTGACTGGATTCATTTATTTTAAAAATGGGTAAGATTTATGTCAACTTGTTGTGAATTTAATTACGAAAATGCATTTTATGCATACGAAAGAGTATAAAGCTGGACATTTTTGGTTGGTGGACTGCGGTGTGATAATGGATAACCACGTAATGTACAACATCAGCTGAAGACAGCACTAACGAGATTTTGTCATCCATATACTCCAAGAAAGAAATGTACTTTGCTATAATCTATCTATCTTCTGTTTTCACAGTATAGCGATTTAAATTAACAACGGTCGTTAATGCGACAACAAACCAACGGACCCGGTCGGACGTGGGCGGTTTGAGTGTTTTTTATACAAATGCGGGAAGTGCTGGTGATTTTTGTTGTTGAAAAATCAAACATTTCACCAAAAAAGTCAACATCAAAAATTTAAAAAAATGTGCAGACAATTTGAAAACAAAAAATCCAAACATTTTCTTAAAAAAGTGTTTGCAAATTCATGGGTCGGTCGGGACTGTAGGTCGGGGTTGTTTTCGTCGCCTGGCCACTAACTTACCACATTAATGTATCTAAAGCGTTGGAATATGTGGTCTTGGAGTTTCAGCACCGGCAGCCGAGTCGTACTGAAAATTCAGTCCCACAATGCAATGAGCCTAGCTACAAAAAGCCGATGAAATTAACTTTGATCTCGAACCATGGTAACGCAAAATGCTCTTATGCTCTTTGCATTGTGAGATTGAAATGTCGGTACGCCTTGGCTTCCGGTCTGGAACCCGAAACCACGTAACTCCTGTGTGGGAATAATGCTTTTTGGAAGTGTGTATCGTTCGAATGCATTTTCAATTTGTTATCAAAACTATGTCGGTCGGGCCCGTAGAACCGGATGGTGTTCGTCGCCTAATTTACAGTTTCATCTACATGTATATACCATCATATTGCTGGTTCTGTCGTTGTCCATATAAACACTAACGGAAAACAAGTAAATCTACGTGAATTTAACTTTCATAGAGCTACAATGAAAACATACATGTGTTCGGTGGTTAATTTATTTCGAAGAGTATTATCCCAAATTCAAAGTTTGATTACTAGTTGTATCTATACATCCCAGCCTGCGCCTAAGAAATGGTTTACATTATCCAAGACAATGTATTATCATACTGTGTTGTTGCTTTGCATCATGAACATGCATCGGGCCTAGCCGCCTAGAGTTAGTTGGTCCATGGACACTGGTTTGGGTAAGTCAGAGATTGGTTAAACAACCAGAGGATCTATTTAGATCTAAGTTTAAAATGATGATTGTCTAATAGAAAACACGTGTTTTGAAATGCTATCGGTTATGCCGCACTGCAAATCAAGTACTAATGGCTTATGCGTATACGTGTCTTGTTCGTTACACCGACCCACTATTTGCGTTTTTCAAGGTTTTTTTGTTTTTTGTTTATTGTGTCAAAGTTTTAAACCTTGTTGGGCAAAACACTTCCACATCATCAACCACTTCTTTAGCTCAATCGATTACGGCGTTCGCAAATGTTATTGCTCTAAGCGGTGAAGTCTACGAAAATAAGATGAACAGATGATTTTAGTTTGGCAAAATTTCGCATGTTCTGTCTTTCTCTGTGTAGAAAGCCGTACATATCGATGTAACTATTGTCCAGTCAACTAGCTATGCGTGTAGTGTCGCGGGAGCACATTATTATCAAGGTCGAATTTTCAACGGTTTGCCGGCAACCTGACCTTCACACATCGGTCTCCCTTTAAGATAATATAGCATTATAATTTACTAGTTTCATTATATTTATGCTTTTTTCATGCCAATCTCAACATTTACCATCTCATTTCAGCAATATCTTTCTATCTTGTCATATTTAGTCATATGAAATAGTTTATATTAACACAAAACACTTCCACATCATCATTTACCTCGTTAGCCCAGTCTTAATATACAGAGGTTGTGGGTTCAAGCCCCGGTCCGGTCAATTTAAGGTAAGTTCTTCTAAAAAACTTTAATTCCGCGGATAATAAAATTGCGAAAGAAGATTAGAATGCAAATATGACACCCAAAATGGCTTAAAATATATACCTGCATTTTTTTTAAATTAATTTATGTGTACCAAAATTACACAAGGGTTTGAGTAAAACCTCAAAATAGGGAACATGATCGTTTTAGGGTAAACATTTACCCAACGATATTGTGTCAAAAGTTTTAAGGGTAAAATTGAGATATTTGATGGGTAATATGTTCACTCTGTGTTGTGTAAGACTCTACACAACCACTGTTGTGTTCATTTTTACCCAACAAACAACCATGTAAGTTTGTTGGCCTAACCTTCGTAAACGTCAGTATATTATTCTCAGTTACAAAATGACTGATATATTCAACTATATTATGTGCAATGTCGGGGTTCAATGTTATCCATGATTATTACATTTTTTAAAACCACGTCGTAACTACACGATTTACAGATTATATTAAAACTGCATATACTTCATACATTTTTGAGTTAAAGAATGGGCTATAATAAAGTGATTTAGAATAAACTTAAAATGGAAAGTAAATTTCAGCAAAATTATGTTTGTTGATATCATGGCGTGATTTATATCACATTAAGAACCGTCCATGCCGCCGCTTACCTTAATTTTCCGTCATATATATAAGTCATACACTGAAATGTAGGTGTTTTCAACAAACATTGCATTTTATGGTCACAGTTGTACAACATAATACATGTACCTCGTAAGGAGGGGGTGGGCACTCATATGCACAGGTATGAATCCACGTAAATTTATAACGTGGATTACGGGTGCTTTTTCAAGTACAACGCGGCCATGCGTGGGAATAAGCCTATGGTATCGAAACAACTTGATACCTTATGTCCACGAGAACACCAACATGATATTGAGGGTACGATAGACCTAGATTTATATTATTTTCTTTTGAGAATCCACGGCTAGGATGATTTCTGAGAGTACTCTCGTGTGAGGGCATACAACTACATAAACGCCCCCCCCCCCCCTGCGTTGTGAACTTTGTTCCTCCGAACACAGTTCCAAAGATCAACTCAAATAATCCACTTAGACAACGACGGACATGGTGTCATTCACGAATATTAAAACTGTTAATTTAAGCATACGTAGCTACGCGATAAACGGTTAATGGTGACGGGAGCAACGATTTTAGGATAAACGTTATTTAGCTAAATTTTAACATCATGGGCCGTATTGTCGTACCAAAAGCTGTTTTAGCTTCAAACCGTGAATAACAATACTCTAGACTGGTCACAAATAATCAAGTTTAAAATAAAATTCAACCCTTACCTAAAAAACAAAAACTGAACATATTGTTACATGGGGTACATGGGGAAAAACGCTCTTGAAAATACGTGATTTCAACGTGGTGGGCCCCTATAGTATTGTGACGATCGATCGACGCTAAATAGAGACTAATTCAGCCGTCAACATGCAAGAACTTCGATCGATCAACAGCCATTGGATTCACACAGAGAAGTGGCCCTTTAATTGACGATCGATCGTCATAACGACTGTTATTGAGTCTACAAAAGGACGATCGATCGTCTAAAGATCGATTGTCGGACCAGTGTGAAAAGGTACAATCCACTTCGTAATGAAGCACACACGCATTTAATTTAGGTTCTCATCACACTTTACTCACGGACGGGCTCAATCCGATTACAGATGGTACAGGGTGTATCAGAATGAACTGTACCGAGGCAATATGTAGGTACCTACGTATTTCGCCCTCTGGCGATGCTGTGTGTCAGACAGAAATAGGGCTGGAAGGTGCGCGGCGTCGCCGCCATCTTTAAATTTTTAGCTCCCCATTGACAATGCACACAGGTGTAGAATAATCTAATTCCTGAAAAAGTAAAACATCGCCCAGCCCCAATTTTTTTTCTTCTAGCGTTATTTGAACTTCAAACTTCATTCACAGTAACTTTTCAATCGTCGTTGGATACTGACCTTTGCGGAATCGTGAATCTTAGCCGGTAAGTTCAACTTTTTATCATTTTCACCCAACTTTGACACGAAGTTTCTCAACTTTATGATAGCCCCGCGTGACGAAACTTTCGACCCGCAGAAAGAATAATTTCTAACGAAACTAAAAATGTAAACTTAGTAAGCTTAAAAATGTGGGCAAACCTCGGAAAACAGTGGAAAGTACGTCCTCGAAATTCCGAATTCTGCGCCCTTTAAATTAACGTGATTCGCCGCGATGTTTTCATTATTGGCAACACTGATATACTGAGCCAGAAGGCTCAGGACGTGCGAATGCAGTGCAATATAGGGCCAAATTGAATTTGTTCTCCATGTGTTTATTTTACGTTTTGTGTGTTAGGCTTACAATATTATTTAAAAAAAAATTAAGTTAGGCCTAAATAATCATTTTTGTTGTTGTTGTTGGTATGGAGGAGGGGTAGGGTGGGGGTGTTGCCACACCCACACCCCATGCCACACCCACACTTATAAACTTGTTGATACACACAAATGCATGGTAACCCATACAATTTGTGTGTAATCAATGTATAATGGCTACGGCAAAGTAGGGAGACCTATGGCCAATTTTTCACCCCTCGCATCAAATATCGATTCGTACGAATGTATGGTAACGCTTCACTTGCATTCTGCAATTCATGTGTACATTTTCATTACCGCTACCCACTCCCCAGGGAACTTGTGCATTCAAAATGTGTCGGTGAATGCATTAAAATTAAAATATGACTACATATTTATTGTCAAAATTTTATTTCACATTGAAATTTAAAATTATTTTGTTTCCACAGGTCTTCGTCTCATCCTCTTCATCCTCATTGTCTAATCGTCACCGTCACTGTCTAATCTTCATCGTCAAAACTATTTTGTAAGTAGTCATACAAAAGGTAGGCCTACCTTTAGGCTTTATACATTTCAAATTCAATATAAATTGCATTCTTTATTATGTTGTTTAAGATCGGGTAAGTATTTTTTTATAACTTGATCACATTCCATTCACAATTTAACAACACTTTTTTTAACACAATGCACTTTTTCCTCCTCAGCATATCTGTCTCTGTAAGTGTAATCCTCTGTTTCTTCATCCTTCTTCGCTGCGATAAGTCTCTTCATTCAAATTAAGTAGGTATCATTGTTCGCACTAACTAATAACTAAATTAACCAACTATTTATTTTAAATTCTAATTTGTGAGGAAATGGGCACACTATTAACATTTCGAGGGTTGGATGAAATTCCAAGTTATACAAGTTTCTTACCCTATTCTTAACCCTAACCATAACAAGCCGACTCTGGTATTTCAGTGTAACCACATCATCTTTATTTCTATTGCTAATTGCCACTGATACATAATTTATTTCCTTTTAAAATGGTAGATAACCTTGGCTCCATTTATCAAAAATGTAAACGTTTACAATTATAATCAAAATAAGAGGCTGTTTATTCTTCAAAAATATGATAATGAAAACTCGATCAATTTACGGCAAATTCTTTTCACAAAACAAAACATGGTTTTATTCATTCCAGGCATCCTGTTTCTTTTGTCTTCTTCAGGTCTATTTTTACATCTTCATCATCTGTTATATCTTCATCATTTTGTGTCGTCCATCGTGTATATTCAACCCGTACTTCCTGCACATCTGTCACCTAGTTTCATTTCATTTGCACCTTATAGAGTAGCTTCCTGTAGAATCATCGTAGATTTAGTATTTTCATTGTGTTCACCATTAGATAGTAGATAGAATCATTATTTCCAATAACCTACTTAATATTCTTTCTAAATTCTAAGTAGTTTCTTTTAGAATCATAGTAGTTTAGTGTTTTCATAACCAATTAATTTCCTTTCTCACTCTTATCTTTGTGATTTTGTATAATATTGTAATCAATCTTACTAATAATTATCTCCTGCACTGTTAATTTGTACACAAACTTGTTTGTACATTTTGCATTGTTGTTATATTCATAAATTGTTGGTACACTAATTGTTGTATTGATCTGAACTAATTGGTAAATCACTGCTCTTATATTAGCAAATCATTTGTATATATATTATAATTAACTAGACTATTGATCACCATGTCGATTGGTAAGTATTGTGATATTGTAGAAATTAATGTAAATAATGTATTTTCAAAATTTAATGATTTAACTAAGAATGAATTAACTAATGGTGTACTTATTGAATTAACAACATGGGCGGGTGGGAAAAAACAAAAAGAAAATGGTACTTTAAGACAACTTGTTCAGTGTATAATATGTAAATATGATCTCTCAGTTGAAAATGCCATCAGAAGCCTGCCAAGAATCTTCACTAATTTACGTGTGGATTCTAAATCTTGTAACCGCAGGTCTTCTGATGAGTTCCACAATTTTATGACTTCCCCCTTTTTACATAAAGGGCTATCTTCATTAAGTGCAATATCCTCTTCCTCCCCTTCTCCAATTCCTCTTCCTTCTCCAATTCCTCTTCCTTCTCCAATTCCTCTTCCTTCTCCAATTCCTTTTCCTTCTCCAATTCCTCTTCCTTCTCCAATTCCTATATCCTCTTCCTCCCCTTCTCCAATTCCTCTTCCTTCTCCAATTCCTCTTCCTTCTCCAATTCCTTCTCCAATTCCTCTTCCTTCTCCAATTCCTCTTCCTTCTCCAATTCCTTTTCCTTCTCCAATTCCTCTTCCTTCTCCAATTCCTTTTCCTTCTCCAATTCCTCTTCCTTCTCCAATTCCTCTTCCTTCTCCAATTCCTTTTCCTTCTCCAATTCCTCTTCCTTCTCCAATTCCTTTTCCTTCTCCAATTCCTCTTCCTTCTCCAATTCCTCTTCCTTCTCCAATTCCTCCTCCTCCTCCTCCTCCTCCTCCTCCTCCTCCTCCTCCTCCTCCTCCTCCTCCTCTTCCTTCCTCCTCCACATCTTCTAGTGCAATATTGAAACACATATCCCATTTGCAATTTCAATTAAATTGTCAAATTGCACAGAATAATATATTAATCCAACAAGTTCAACAGTATAAATATAATTATATACCATTAACATGTCGATGTGCAATATTGAAACGTGAAATTACTACATTAAATACTGAATTACATTTAAAAACAGAACAAATAAAAACACTAACAAAACAGGTACAACAATATAAACTCAACATTGGGGAGCCGCACCGAACAAAGCAGATAATGAAACGGAGGCAGCGTTCGCGGAATAAATGGAAAAAGAAGTATAAGTTATTAAAGAAACAAAACAAGTTATTAAGGAAACAAAACAAATCAAGGATCAACAGTGCAAACACAACTAAATCAAAACAAAAAAAATCAGTGCAAAATTGTCTACAGTACCAAAGAAAAAAAGCAGAGAATCTTAGTAAAAGGAAACACACAGGGGATAATAAGAAATTAAAAAGAATGCGAATGCGCCATGAGAATGATTATGAAAGGATATACACACTGGAGAAGACGTTAGATGAAAGACAAGAAGAAGATACGACAATGAAAGAACTCACACAGGGGAAAATACCAACAATGAAAAACAAGAAAGAATTCAACACAACAATGAGGAGGGGGTCTTTAATTCTAAAGAAAGCAGGCGTAAGTGATGGGGATATAAGCCAAACTCTCAAGGATTTGGTAGAGGAGGTCACACCGCTTCGGTTTGAGGGGCGTATGCCATCAAGCAATTTCCACAACTATATGAAAGGAGAAGGGAAGGCCTTAGCACTTCAACAAATTAATGAAGAAGTTGCTAAGGCTGAAAATATCACCCTTAAGTATGATGGAACAACGAAAAAAGGAAAGAATCTCTTGGAGGTAGAACTTGAAATGGAGTCGGGGACTTTCATTTGTGGTATTCGTCAGATGGTTGGCGGTACTGCTCTAGAACATGTCAATGTTATAATGGAAGTCCTCACAGACTTGGATGCGATCATTCCACCATCCAAGTCTGGAAGTATACACACTGGCGTAGCACCTCCAAGCAGTACACACACAGGGGAAGAGACTCCAAGTACGCATACAGGAGAAAGCATACACACTGGTGAAATGACCTCAAGTACGCATACAGGAGAAAGCATACACACTGGTGAAATGACCTCAAGTACGCATACAGGAGAAAGCATATACACTGGTGAAATGACCCCATCAAGCATTCACACAGGAGGAGAAAGAACACACACAGGTGAAATGACCCCACCAAGTACTCACACAGGAGGAGAAAACACACACACAGGTGAAATGTCAAGCAGTCACACAGGAGAAAGCACACATACAGGTGAAGGTGAAACGGCTCCCCCAAATACACCCCATGCTTCCAGGGAAAGAATTCACACAGGTGATGGGTGCATCGGGAAGATAAAAAACACCATGTCTGACCGGTGCCCCATAAATAAATGTATAGAGAGGATGCTTGAAGAAAGGTTTGGACACACACTTAACAAATTTAAGTGTGCTGTCCATCCTTTAGACACAATGGCAAAGGACGTCGACAAAATAATTAAGAATGCATACGAGGAGAAATTAGAAAGACCAAAACAATTATATGTTTTGATGTCAGAAAGTGTCACACTGGGGATAATAAAAGGAATAAACAAATTATGGTTTAATGATAAATATGGACATAGACAGGAGATCGAAGCACATATCCAAGCATCCTCTGGAAATCTAGCCCCATCCAAGTTGTATCATCGATATGTTGGAAATCGATTCAACATATACTTCTTGGATGCGGGCTTAGTGTACGCATACAGGAGAGAATATCTTGACTTCTTGGAGAATGTACATGGCAAGAGGGACGGGCTTCAGGGGGCCTTGGCCCAGGTTTTGCGAGAAGCCAACTACAACATCGCGCTACGCAGCCTGGGCCTTATAGGCAAACGATGTACAGGCCCCTGGCTGAAATTTAGTGAGAACCCGTCCCTTCGTATACTCGACATGAATGCCATGTTTCATTCTGCCAAGAAGCAACTGGAAGCATGGGCAATAGACGCAACACCAATGATACACGGACACGACACAATATATCCTGACATGACCGTAAATGATGACCATGTAATGACCCAACTTCTCGAGACCATGGGACCTGACGATGACAGACGGACAGTTGACCTCCTACAGAAACTCTGTCGTACACTTGCTGACGTCATCCTTAGGCAGTGCGAAGACCAGTTGCCTGGGGGTCAATTCTGGAATCCATCACAAGAACTCAAACAGGAGTCCCAGGCAACATACGCAACCAACATCAGCGGAGAGAGGGTCTTCGCACACGTCGATAGCTACTCACACAGGTGTCCAAATGCAACAACAGGAGTCATAGAGAGCGACGTGATGCCTAAGGTGAACAAAACAATGAAATGGCTGATGGACCAAGAAGTACACACACAGGAGATCCGACTCTCTCTTGCCAAGAAGGACTCACACAAAATAATCAAAAATGATCGAATGAAGACCAAAGATGTGAAGGAGAGGGTAATTAAGAAATTAAAAGCAAAAAGGCAAGAGATGGGAGAAAGGCAAGAGAAGAGTCGGGACAAAATAGAACAACAAATGCAGCTGGTGTACGACTGTGGCGGACTTTGGACTTCGACCGATGACATGACTAAACACAAATCAACATCAAAATCATGTAGAATTAAACAATATAAATGTCAAATTAATTTAAGGAAATTACTAAAGTGCAATGTAGAAAAAATATTTATTAGTAAGGTAAGTGAGGTAGAGTTAGAACAGTTTGTCATTAATATGTTAAATAATCATGATGTCAATTCTATTGATCCTAATTTGTGTACTCTTTTACGTGATTCAAATTATGCTGTTGGGAAATGTTTTTTGCAGGGATGGGGTGAACAGGGTGGGACAAAAGAGTATCGCGGGAGGGTGTGTGCAATAAATGAATTTGATGATTATAAGATTATGTATGATAATGATAGTAATGTGTATTTTATGGATGTTTGTGCTTTTGTCACTGATATAATAGGTAAGGATATAAATGTACTTTGGGAGTGATTTACCAATTACATTTTGATGATGATTATGTTTGTGATGTGATAATTAATGATGTGAAATTCTCATTTAAAAATATTTTCATGTGCAATAAATAGTGTATAGTTATTTATGGTATATTTTTGATATGTATGTGAATTTGATATATTGGCAGCTGGTCTGTTTCAATATACATTTTTGGAAAATAAATCATAAACATCATCATCATCATCTTACAGTATGTATTATTTCATCATTCATTGTCATCATGTGATTTGTTTATTTCAATTCATGTTTATAATGTTGTATTTCTTTTTTCCTGCAGATTGCTGGCATCTGGAATACAGTACCCTCATAAATAAAGCATAAAGTCTACTTATTGTAAATAGGGTAAAGTCGCCTATTTTCGGTCAGCGCCTATTTTCGGTCACTTGGCCCAAATCGTGTAATAAAAATGACTTCGTCGTTATAATCTGACGACTAAAAAACCTCCGCATAGTTGATGCCTGGTATTGCTTTTGAAATGGCGACGACTTTTTGACCAGTGACCAAAAAATACCGACCGAAAATAGGCGCTGACCGAAAATAGGCGACTTTACTATGTAATTAAATTGTGATGATCAATTGCAATTTGAATTGTTTTTAAAACAAAATGATAAATATGTAAATAAATTATGATGATTATTTGAAATTTGAATTGTTTTAAACAAAATGTTAAATATGTAAATAAATTATGATGTTCAATTGAAATTTGAATTATTTGAAAGAAAATGTTAAATATTAATAAATAAAATGTTACAATTTCATGCAGGAGAAAATTAGAACACAAATTTGTTGCTTGCTTCATTCAGTCTTTGAGTTTTCTGAAATGAAATAGAAAATGTTATGAGTAAAATGGAACTTACATTATACTTAAATATACTGACCTTTAATAAAAGGCTCTCTTGAAACAAACCCAAGTTCTAAGTGCTTTTCAGTCCAGGTGGCAACTGAAAACATTTGCTGTGGAAGGAATAGTTCTATTTCCTTCACAAGAAATGTATTCATTGTTATCATTAATAAATTGGGCTGCTTTGCATGACAAATTGGGTGCATTTTCAGTGAAGCTGAATAAATGTTTATCATTTGGTGCACAGTGTTGGGTGTATGAAACAGATGGGATTTCTTTTTGTTTAAATTAGGTACTTTTTGGTTAAATTGGGCTACATTTCAATCAAATTTTGGGTGCTTTAGTTCAAATTGGGCTACTTAACACTGAAATTGGGCTCCTTTACCAAATATAGGTCTTTTTAAAGGCTTTTGGGGTTCTTTATAATCAATTTAATTGTTTTTACAATGTCTTGTGCTATAACAAACATAGTAGATGTATTCTACAGTTAAATGAATGCCTTGAGTGTGTGTTTTGCTGGTTATTTAATTCATTTGGGTGATTTAAGATCAAATTGGGCTCTTTTTCAATCGATGTTGGGTGCTTTTTGACTAAATTGGGCTCTTTTTGGTCAAATTGTGTGTTTTTACGCATTTTTCTTGCGGAAAATTGTCCGTTTCAAATTGTGACATTTCCCTAATTGATTGTCAGTGTGCACTATTTACTTCTAAGGTAAATAAGGTTAATAAATATATCATTTGCATACAAAAACAGCCCATTTTATACCAAATGCATTGGAAACATCTGCTGTGGGTTTACACATGTTTTGCGCACTTATTTGGCTGAATATCGACGACATTCAAATGACGATATCTCCGCAACGGAATGTCGGATAGACCTCATTCAAAAAGCGTTTTCTTAGTTTGAATAAGCCCTTCAATTTGAGCCCAGTCTCAACCTGTTTGATTGATGTTAAAATTTTACTTGTATATACCTACAATATGATTTATTTACGGTATGAATTCGATTGATATTGTTCATACCGTATCACATAGGCCTATATCTCAGCTTTCATAAGAATTTTAAATTTTGAAAATCGAACATTTCTGATGGAATTACTATCCCTACCTGAGATATCCCTCCATCTTCCATCTATAGGATAGAGTTTATTTTTGGTCGCCATATCTCAACTTTTCACATCACTTGTATAACTATTTATTATTTGCATACTTTTGTGGGTGAAATTTGGAGATAAATGTTGATTTTTAATCCGCAAATAAACCAGGACTTGTTCTGCTTTTAACTTTTCTTTCTTTGGCGGGAGTTTTGAATATTGCTTATGTGGTGTGGGCTACATTGTTTGAAATGTTGGGGTAGTGGTAGAGGATTGATTGAAATTGAAAACACGTTTTTCATCGATTTTCGATTATGTCTTGCCACACGAGAACAAAAAGAGATATCTCAATGAAATTAACATATAATATAGGAAACATGTTCACCTTTATTGCAGGTGTTTAAAAAACCAATCATTTTGTATTTTTCTGATACACCCTGGAGAAACATTGTGTTTCTCCCATCTGTGATCCGATGGTGTGGGATTAAGGAGAGGATGATCCGGCGGAGTCACTCTCAAAACAAAGGTTAAAATATTTTACCATGTTGGTTAAAATTTTAACCAACTTGAGGTTACCAGGTGAACCACACAATTGGTTGGTTAAAATCGTACCCAACAGCTGTTGGTTAAACTTAAACCTGTGGTTGGTTACAATTTTTTATCATTTGTTGGTTAATATGTTTTAACCAACAGTGGTTGGTTAAGAAATGTTGGTTACCCTTTTTTTGTGCTAAACTTTAACATGTGGTTGGTTAAAACTGTTAATCATTTGTTGGTCAATTCTGATAAACTTAACCATTTGTTGGTTAATCATTCTTGATATATAACATGAGTTGGTTAAAACCTAACCATTTGTTGGTTAAACTTGCTTCATATTTAACATGGGGTTGGTTAAAACCTAACCATTTGTTGGTTAAATCTGCTTCATATTTAACATGGGGTTGGTTACAACTTAACCATTTGTTGGTTAAATCTGCTTCACATTTAAAATGGGGTTGGTTAAAACTTAATTTGTTGGTTAATTCTTTTGATGCACTGGGCAGTAGCTCTGTTATTGTATAGCTATGAAGTATTGCTGCGACATCATGGCAGATGACGGAGTGTTTCAAGGTACAGGATTGATTTCTTAATACTGTAATTTAATATTTATGTAACTGTCTGAGCTTTTGATGATTAAGTCTACTATTATTGTATTGGCCAGAAGCATCGTCGTAGGTCCCTCACTATTTTTCAACATTTTCAAAATTCATCATATATTGGTTCACATAGTATCTATAACAATCAATGAACATGTATAAACAGTTGATGAAATGGCTAAGGCACCTTCTATATTCAAGAAAACTGTTACAGGATTCATATCCTGTATTATAATGTATTAATAGATCAACAGATCTAGCGCCTATGTCACGCATGCGCAGTAGTAATACATTGAGTCTAATAACATGTCATCTAAGATAAACCACGATCTCAAGAGTGTCTGTTTATTTACGTAGATAAATCTAATACTAGATCACGTAACATGGTGTCAGAGTGGGATTTGACATTGTATATTGCTCCCGCCCATATTGAACCAGGTTTTGATGCCAAGGATTCCTGAATTCACCGAGAAAAAACGATTTTAGCAACATCGTGTGGGCGTTAAACAGAAGAAAAGTTTCGCAAGTGACAGACGAGAAAAGATTACACGAGCCACTGCGCATTGGATTTGACGCAGCTGGGCTACAGGCTGTAAATAACACTTTGGCGAAAAGTAAATAAAACTTGGCGAGCAGCATTATTTGCTTGAATTGAAAGACGAGATCGACGATGATGATTGAAAGACAACAGAAAACTTATGATAGTTCGTCGTGACTCGTGAGAAATACTTCAAGCTTAATAAATACAAGCAGAGAATAACATAGAGAATTTATCCAGCAAGAAGGACTAAAATAAAGGCTGTTGATAGACTGTGATGAAATAACTGTTTTATAAATAAGAATTGCGATTACCAGCATGAATTCCTGGTAAGCCATTCAACAAGAGACTGTTTCGAATGTAAGCCCAGGATCTGGTAAGCCATCCAACACAATGAATGTTCAGGATGTAATCCCAGAAAAGAGAAACTTTGCTACATATATAAGCCGTTCAACGATAGAATGCAACGTAGCTGAGATAAGCGATAGATTGGTATGGTAAGCTGTACAACGATGATAGATGCAGTTTATAATGAAACACCAGCAACGACGCTTGATAAAGACTGGTATGGTGAGATAAATTCTATGAACAGTAAATAGTCTACGAGAATGTTATGATAAACAGAGCCTTGACGGAGAGAAATAAAATGAGAAATGAACTTGTCGATGATGTTTCGCTTCGCTGAGAGAAAGCTACAAAATGATATGACAATGTTCGAGACGTCCATGCTGAGACTGATATAATTACGAACTCTGCTGAGAAAGAGAGCTGCAAAGAAAGAATGAAAATGGATTGCAACATCTGAATAAGAATAATATAATAGGCCATAGGATGCCTTAGCAGATTGCAACATTTGTTTATAAATATATTCCCTTTTAAAAAAGGCTACATACAATAATAAAGCCACCTCTTATTTTCATAACAGAGGAAGATGGACAATAATATGGATTATTATCAGAACTTGAGATTCAACAACAGACTGTTTAATAATGACTAACGTGCTCACATAAAAGCATACTGTTTGTTTCAAATAACTTGACAGTTGATATCTACTTGACTACATCATAATCATATTATATATAAATGCATTGACTATAAGTCTACTTCCATAAAGGAAGGGAGATGTTACAGGATTCATATCCTGTATTATAATGTATTAATAGATCAACAGATCTAGCGCCTATGTCACGCATGCGCAGTAGTAATACATTGAGTCTAATAACATGTCATCTAAGATAAACCACGATCTCAAGAGTGTCTGTTTATTTACGTAGATAAATCTAATACTAGATCACGTAACAAAAACATGACTTAAAATTTGTTTGCCCTTATACACGCTACAGTAAATATATGATGTAGGAAGTCTATGGTAGGCTCCGTAGCTAAGCTTAACCATACATGCATGTTGTAGTAAGTGAAGGTAAAATAGTGTCCGATATTTGCCATTTTTGATAGACACATACCATAATATTGTACAGTTTAGCTCACACAGTTCCATAATTATTAAATTGCAGTATTAAGAAATCAATTGTGTACATTGAAACCTGTCTATATGCGACTCCAGACCCCACAACCGGAGCGTTGCAATCATTTGGACGTCTGCCATTTTGTCAAAAAGAGAGAGAACGGGCCGGCCTCGTTTTGATGTCGCAGCAACACACCACATTTTAACCAACGTTGTGCAATAGAGATTTTCCACCCACACGTTTATTCAAATTGAATCAATGTTGATTAAAATGCAACAATTTGATAATATGCACAAAACATTTTCCCGCCATGGAAATTCTTTGGCGGGAATCTTGTTTTGACCTATTGTTGGTTAAATTAATGATGCCTTAACTTGAATAAACAAAAAATGAATTATATTTTTACTCTTTAACCAACGTAGTCTTAATTTTTAACCAACGCTTAATTTTTAACCAATGTGGTATACTTTTTAATCAACATTCTTTTAATACATGGCTTTAATACCTGTTCTGAGAGTGTATTAAAGTGAACAAAGTGAGAGAGGCGCTGCCAGCTAACTTCACAGCCCGAAGTCTAAGTCGCCTCTGCCTAAATCAGCAACAACAGTCCAATATATACTCAAAAACACGTGACGATCTGACGACCACGTGATCTCGCACAGGAGATAGCGCCATCTCTCGACTATGGATTTCCGCCCCAGTATGTTCTCCTCCCGGGCTTTACAGCATGCTTAAAATGACTGAGACTGTTGCTTATTGCAGCCTCAATATAATTTTCAATGATTGCGGCATGTTATAGTGTTGTCAAATTATCAATACATTGTATATGAATCACAATGCCAGCATGCTATGGGGAATTCCCCATCGCAAAACATAAACAACGTGGTGAATGCAACAGCAGAACAGATCATTAAATGAAAACGTTTTTAATTTCCTCTTAACTTGTACAACAAAAACAACATTCGATTTATAACGGCCAGTGGGTTTTTTTTATATTACAATTTAATAGTACTGAAACTGAAAACCCAATAACATGGTCTGTTACAACGTTTACTTATTGACACTGTGACAAAGCATTACATATGGATTCCTCTTTTTAATATACCAATGTAGAACTATGAATCAAGTGATTGCTGCACTTTTTATTAGTAGTCATGATGAGCGTGGCGAAGTCAATATCATTATATTATATAGCATTGACTTCGCCCGGCGGCGTGGAATTTGAGTTTTAATTGATGCTTATTCAGGTATATAAAATCCAATTCTGATATCTAGAATCACATTTGAATATTTCTCCTGGAGACTGAAACGACCTCTTATTCGTTATATTAGACACGGATGATTTGAAACAACTATGGAACCAACTACCGTGTCTATAGACTCTCCATTGGTAACCTGGTCCGGTTCGACTCCTACAACCGCGTCTTTATTCAACTCTTGCAAAGAACACTCCAATGTTTTAGATTTAAGATATTACCCTGCTGAGGACATTCGATCTTTTCTATTTTACAGTCAAATAGAGAAGTATTTCATCGTGATAGTTATACCAATACTTATGACTTTGGGACTGATTGGCAACATTGGGTTTCTGTTCGTTGTTGCTCACGCGCCCGGCATGCGTACGACAACCAACACCTTTTTGGCCAACTTAGCCATCTGCGATATTATCTTTATCGTCCAAAATTGCATAAATATCTTAGGGGTGTACATCTATTCCCCGCAGATCGAGTCGGATCCATACAATTCCGATGCCATGTGTCTGTTCATTTTCGGTTTGTCACACGTGTCTTTTCTTACGTCAATCGCACTGGTAGTCATGATGAGTATGGAAAAGTATTACGGTATCTGTAAACCACTTCAACATCGTGCGATCAATTCTGGCAGTCGCATCCGTAAACTTATCATCGCGGCATGGATCTTTGGACTAATCTATTCGATTCCGATTGTCCCGCGTCTAGGCAAACTATTTACGCACTGTGTCCTATGGCCAGATTCGGAGCAGTTTCGAGACATGCCAAATACGATCCAAGCGTGTGATTCCATGCACCCGTTCTTTGACGCAATTCCGTTTATTCTACAGGCTATTCCTTTCTATATAGCCACGCTTATCACATCGGCCATGTATTTCGCCATCATAAGGAAATTACACGGTCGAACGTCTGATAAAAACTTAGCTGACAACGCAACGTCAGCTAGGGTTGGGGATCCAGAGGCACGACGCATTCGTAATCAGGTGGCGCGTCTTCTGATTGCAACCGGCACCGTTTTTATACTCTGCTATTTACCCTATTTTGTGATCGGGTTCAACGAGGCCCTACAGGCGCTCTACGGACTCGGTTTTGAGATACACAATTTTAACATAGTGTTTCTAGTTGTACGACTTCTTTTGGCTATTAACTCGGTGACGAATCCCTTGATATACAGCCTTACGAATACTCGTTATAGAAAAGCATTTATGTATGTGTTCTTTTGTACAAAGATTCGTCAGGGTAATTCGTCGTCAGATACTACAAGTTCGTCGTCTATCAGTATCAGTGCCAAGCGACGATAATTTGTTACAAACGAGCGATTTATCAGATTATCGAAATGCCCATCACTAACTAATGCAAATCTTGTTCGATCGATACCCTTTTGCTTTCATTTTTGATGATTTCACATGTCATATAATTTAGGTGGGGACCTAGCCTATTTCATCAAAATGTGTGAAATCCCGTACAGTGGTTTTCGGCTTGCACTGTTAGACTCTAGTTGTAATAGGGCTGTCACACCTATGGCTAGCGCTTGCATTATATGAATATAACATGCAGGAAGAGCCCAGAAAAAGTAAATTGTTAAATCATTAAAACAAATTAGCTCGTAGTACGTTCCTATCCCGTTTATCACGTTTTCATTGCGCTCTTCGCACGACCCATTGCGTTCGTACTTTCAAGTCTCACTTGGATACAATTTATTTAACAGGTGCTTGGTATTGTTCTCCATCCATGCATGAACTAATGACCCTACAATCGCCCTATTCGCCACTATTTGTGAGGAGAACCTCGAACTGGTACTTGTTCGACTCTTTCTACACACTATCATAAATATGACTGGTCATGCAGTGAGCCATACGGTAGTGCAATGATACAATCTGTATCATTGCACCGGGAGGATCCGTCTAAAGAGCGAATAAACAGGCAGGCTTCTCGTTACATTGCGTTTTCGCGTCTGGGGACGCAATATTTTTGCTAAAAACGCAGTACATTTTAAACTGGACTCTTTATTGCGTCCAGCTGGACGCAATAATTTTTAATCGTGTGTCAAGATAATTTTGCACGTGTAAGCTTACAAGTATCAGTTTTCGTGACAATCCGAATCAAAGTATTGATTGATAGGGATAGGTTAATTACAGGTAACATTTGAAAGGCATGACGGGTGTTGATGAGCCAGGCTCATCAGAGATTTTTGGCTTGGACCCCATAATTTCTTTTCGGACCCCATAATTTTGAGAATTGGTAGATTATTGGGTCCAGTGAACCCCATAATATTTTTACCTAACGAGAAACCTGAAACAGAGCTTCCTGTGTGCTCAGTCATGTCAGTGTTGATTTCGGGGCGTCACTAGTAAACAATCTGTATCCTTGCACCGGGAGGATCCGGTAGGATCCAAAGAGCGTATAAACACATGTGTGCTCAGTGTTAATTTCGGGGCTTGACTAGAGAACAACATTGAACAACATAGAAACCATGGTAAAAGCAAAGGGCAAGGCTTCACCACCCATAGGGCAGAACGAGGGGAAGAGGAAGGCATCTGCTCCACACCCACCTGTCCTACGCAGAGACCGAAATTTAGTTCTTGATGCGATCTCAAGTAGCTGCTGCGACCTTAAGTAGCTGTTGCGACATTTAGTAACTTGTATGCATCCTTGCTACGTCAACGGGACGCTCACGTCGCTCGCTTTGCGCAGCCACGGCGACACTACTGAGTCATTACAGCACCCTGGTCAGAACGCCATACTGCCACGCATGTTTAGTGCATTCAAAACAAGCGTGGTGCACTTGCGCTCAGGGGCGATTATGTGGACCCTCTGCCGTCTTAGGCAGTACGCACTGTATCACCAATGGGTTCTTGGTGACCTTGGCTTGACGTTTTGATAATCTTTCAGCGTAATACAATCGTTAGTCTGATCGCAGCATAATGTGAAAGGGTTTTAGTGACCTTGATTTAAAAATTGACCATTTCGGAGAGTTTTCCGTGCTCTTCCTACGTATTTATTCATATTTTGATACTTTATCAGCGCAATGCATTCACTGGCCTGATTACCGTAGGCGTGACAGGGCCATAAACCGCACTTCCAACATACCGACGGTATAATAATGGGCTGTGATTACGGATAACCAATCTTAAATGACGCTGGTTCTCAATTGAATAATTACCCAAATTGCCCAAAATGCCGATTGCATGATTTTAGCGGGGAAGCATAAGAAATGGAAAACCGGATAATTTTCTACAATGATCTCCCTGCGCTGGTTGCATATGACCATACTGCTAAAACTAAGATCAACAAAACCAGTTGAACATTTTGAAGAAAAACGCCTATGATTTTACGGTATAGTTCCATTCTGTATTAGCACAGCACACACACAATCCAATATGTTGTGTATATTTATTTATTTATTCATAACGAAATGTACTAATATAATATCACTGACTTTAACTTAATGCACGTATTTATTCTTTTGTCACAAAAGAAAACGATTATATTTTATTATCGCCGAGTAAACATAAGTACGGTAGTACGCCTTTAATCTAATTTAATCAAGACCAGCTGTATTGGCGTTATAGGTATTTCAGATTATCGGGAAATTCCCCTTATCTATCTGTCACTCAAAGTTGTTATGATGTCTTGCGTAATATGAACCAATCAGGCGTCAGCTTATATCGCCATCGTTGCTTATTATTTGTTATTATTGGCCAATCACAGCGCAGATAAGAGACTTGTTATCTAGATCAGCTACACAAGAGCATTATTGTTATCTCTTTGAATATTTTGTGGATATTTTTTAGATTTCAGTTTTTGGTTTAATTTTTATCTGAACTCTACCGGATTCATTGCCGGATTTTTATCCTATGACGTGACCAGATGCTGGCTCACTGGTCTTTTACTGGTTTCTATTAGAAAGTAAGTTTTGGTTCTATGTTTGTAGATTTAAGCTTTGTAAAATATTTTGGGCAATTGTGAGAGAGTTGGAGAGTGTGTTGGGAGAGTGTGTTGGCGCAGCGGTAGTTCCCTTGCACCAATGAAGTCCGGGTTCAATTACGACCGGGCTTTATGTGCATTTGGTTTATCACGATCCATGCACGCTCTCGCAGATTTTCTCCGGGATCTCCGGTTTCCTCCTGCTTTCAAAAGTCGGTGATCAGTTGTTTGGGTTATCAAATGGAATTTGGGGAGCTGCACTGAAAAATGGTGGATGTTACAATCTAAGTGCGGATAGGTTTGCGCTTGAATAAGGCAGCACCCTAGTTGATGCGATCTGATTCTGATGATTCACCAGTGACAGCGAAATTACAGCGCTTTGATCAATCTTGGAAAGGCGCTATATAAATCCAGATTATTATTATATTATATTATTATTAATTGTCACAAAAAGAAAAGACTATATCTGTAAAAGCTGCCATTTGTTAAATACTCTCTGGTGCCACACTGCGCTATTGTGAAAACTCAAGTTAAAACAAAGGAGCTATCAAATTTGGTAGGTAGGGGAATATGGGGCAACTGGTCCGTGGGGCAAGTGGTCCGAAATGAAGGATTTTGTAATTGTATGGGCATACTGCTTTCTTTTGAACAGTACGACTTTTGTTGAAACTTGACATATATCCTTACCTTCTACAATCCAAAACATTTGGAACTTTAGGGTATTTACACGTGTGATATTCTCCAGATCTTTGAAGCCACCTCCTTGAGTGACTGATTGAAAATTCACAGATAGTATGGGCGATATATGAAGATGGGTTTAGATCATGTTTAATGTACTTTATATGATTGACAGATATGCAACAGTAAATTTAAACATGCAATACAGTCGTCTTAAGATGCTAGGTGCATATTGCATTTGATGGGTGCTATATTGTAGTGTGCGTTAGGGACTTTCCGAAATATGATTAAAACCATAAGTTGTGGTTGAAATGACCGTAAAATGGCGCACATTGCTAAGTTGGGACATTGGTGGTTTGGATTTGCGATCAATTTTACCATTTAAAGAATACTTCCACGTAAATCATTATCACGGTTATTCATTTGGTAGAGTTATTAGTTTATGAATTTGCAAATAACAAAGTACACCATTTCTTATTTTATCTAAAGACACTCGTCTACTTGTAGGACCTGAGCGCCGTAATATTTGCGAATTCAAAGATACTCGCTGGCTACAGAAATCTGTGTAATGGCTAAAAACAAAAATGCAGTTTTGCCTTTTTTTCTGAAATATATTGGAGTTATTGATTATTATGACAAATGGTGGTATGTTTTAAAACATTTTGGCGTAAAATTTATTACGTCACAGGCGTGTTTGAATAATGTTTCATCTCGACAAAGTGCTACGTCATTTGTTGGGGCAAGTGGTCCGAAGGGGTATGGGGCAACTGGTCCGCCTGCAAAAACTTAATCAAAATTGTACAATTTTATTTTGAAAATTAGTTGTTAGTGTCAATAAAACATGACTCGGTATTGAAATTTGAATAGAATATGAAATAATTCACATTCTTTCTAGTTCTTAGAAATTTTGGACATGAAGTAAATAAAATCATTAAAGAAAGGGGTATATAGACAAATGTATGGGGCATCTGAATATCACAACCATGTAACCATTTAACTAGGTTCATACCGTTTTATCTAATAAATGTGCAGTCGAAAATTTCGCTTGCTTTGTACACCATTAGTATACTGCTATTTACACGTTAACCACGAAAACTGTATAAAACATGGGTTTCATGAGACATGTATCCTTTTTACATGTTAAATAATATGGAAATGTGTTTGTAAAGAAAGTACTGCCTAGTTTCCGTGTTGTCATTCACTAATTTCTGTGTATTCTAACCGTTGGAACATATAGGACCAGTTGCCCCACTGATGGGGTAACTGGTCCGTGCCAAGTAAAGTTTTCAGTTAGTGGTAATTGGCCTTTTCTTCAGATATTTTTTATCATTGATTATATGTTATATGTAAACAGTTACATGGGTGATATTTTCATAGCAATTCCATAAATATTTACACGAGCTTTAATCTTTTATATCATGAAATATGCTTAACCGGACTAGTTGCCCCATCCTCCCCTACTAACAACATGAAATTAAATGCCAGGAAATGGTTAACTGTTTAATGAAATGGTTCACTTACTGCTAATGGCATATCCCTGCCAAGAATATTATTTTAGAGCCCCAACCCAACCCTTTTCCGCATGCTATATAGTACGGAATGTTATATGGAGTTCCGCTTCACTATGTGGTGCAACTACGCAATATAAATATAAGTTAGTAAGACTAAGGAAGACGAACTATTAAATTGCGTACAAAGAAAACACAATTAAAGTTATTAAAAGGTATATATTAATAACGAATAAATTGAGTTCAATTTGATGAGGAATCCGGTATGATTTTGCTATTATTTTACGCAGGCAATTTTCAAAAGCGCTAGTGTCGTTGCTGCACTTGAAAAGGAATGCATAGGCACTGCGTAAAACTATGGGGGGGGGGGGGGGGGGGGGGTGGTTAGTCGGTTCCGTAGAACAGGGTTTTCTTCCCGGTTTACTTACGGGTTATAAGTTGCGGTAATCGATAGTCCCGGTTTTTAAAATCCCGGTTCACTACAGTGTGGCTTAGCAAGCACACCATTATGCATTATAAACTGCTCAAAAAATGTTTGGAAATGTGTTTTCAATCGCCAAATCTTCTAATACTTCGTGATATATTCATATGGATGATCATAACAGTAGGATAGATTTATTCCGTAACAATAAGAGCGATTAAAATCATGTCTTGGCCAGTTCACCCATCGCTAGTCTAGAGGTTGACTTACATGCTTTACAATGCAGAGGTCCATGGTTCGATTCCCTCTAGGACCATTTTTTCAACTGATTTATTTCTTTTTATAAAGGTTGGGTTAGAACATAGTCTATGGTTAGAAATATGCTAAGTCCACAAAGTGTGTAGTTCCTAGTCAACCCCTGTGGAAAGTCATGTGTGTATTTCCACGCTGCCTATTCATAATCGGCCGAGTGCACCAATGACGGGTAACTTAATAGGGAGGTAAGCTACCTCCCTAGTAGTTATGCTCCAACTGTAGCATAACTTACTAACGATGTAGTTCTTAGAGCATAATTGGCGAGTAACACCAGAATAGCTACTAGCGAGGTAAATATCCAAATTAATCAGCATCGTCCCCTTACAAAGTCAAGTGTCGCATATGCCAAGTGTTAACCTATAGTTTACTGTAAAATTCTGACGTGGATGGTCCTCCGTAATATTAAAAACATGTCGTCACTCGCTAGGTCATAGGTGAGTGTAAATCAAGAATCACGTGGAGTCCGACTGCGATCCGGAAAAAAATGATGCCATTTTATGGCCAAAAATTTCGAAGTTTGTTTATCACTTTTTCAAAAATAAGGACTATCATGACATTACAAACATATTTTGGGCGAGGGGCATATACAAACATTGCACCAAAAAGCACAATTTTAATGAAAAACACAAGCACCCGATGGAAACAATTATATACAATTATAACACATCTCTTAACACAAATACCTCCGTGGCGTGGACACCGTGTCCTACGCTTGTTAATCGCGGAACCCCGGTTCGATTCCCAGACCACGCGCGGCACGATATCCTTTTTTTTCTTTTTCTACCCTTCCCCTCACAATAATGTTGAAACTTGGTTTATCATTTATAAATTAATAAAAACAATAATAAGTTTATGTATTTAGTCATTATTTAAGACCCTTGGACAATTAGTACATTTTGGTCAAAATATGACCCAAAGTCGGTGCGATTAGTGTTTGAATGGGCAAAAGGAATTGATCTAAATTTTGACTAAAAAAATCACCAAATTGCATGAATGGATTTTCAAAAATATAAAAATCTTCCAGCTTATGAGGGGTCACATTCCACTTCAAATAGACACCCCCTGGGCATGCAAGTGCAATTGGTTCTTCAGCATCAGCGAATGATCCCCTTCAATGTTCACAATAAATGTACGCTATACTGCTAGAATCGACTAACTTGTGGCATAAAACGTTATGCCCCAACTTACTCTTGGGTCCGGTCAGGTATAACATTTAGCGTAAATAACCCGCCAGTTACTAGCCTAGTAGCTTACCCCGCATTGGCGCTCTCAAAATATTGGGTTACGCCTCAGTTACTAGCGAGGTAGCGCTATTCTTCAGCTACCCGTCATTGGTGCACTCGGCCGATTGTGTTTCATATCAATGCAAATCTGATGTCAATGATACAAGGCGATGAAAGACCCCTTTTTTACGGGCAAACGGCCCTCTCAGGTAGGGTCGGTCGGTCGGTCGGGCGGGCGGTTTTTTTTCTTCTTTTCTTTTTAAAAATGTTGGCGAATTTCACTAATTCCAGACATTTTGAAAAATTCAAATATTTTCAAAATGGTTCAATCAATTTCAAAAATATTTCAAAATGAGAGGGGAGAAATCTCGTTGTTAAGGAGAAACATTCATGGTCCGCTACCCCTCCCTTCACTGAAGTCACTGTTGCCATTGTTTTAATCGGAAAGATTTTTTTTATATCACCCGGAATTTATATGATTAGTGATAGTAGATTCATAAACATTGGCCTATCAGTTATTGATTTGGACATATTCCATCTAACGTTTAGAGGAACCAATCACGACGATATCGGCATCATATAGATGCTATTGGTTTTGCAGCGATATAATGGACTTCAAAGCGTTGAAGCAACACATCCCTAGATATGCGCCCATGCATGTACTTTAAAACTAACTTACCCAAGCAAATAGCGAGTTTATTCAAACATGCCATCTTAACAAGTGACACATTGATCATGATTTTAATATAATCCTTCTTGTTCAAATGTGGATTTAATTAGAAAGAAACTTGATTTGGACAACCTACGATATGATTCAAGACATGGAGACATAGGCCTATGTGCCAATGATCATGTTAAGATATCAAATCACTGCCTCCCCTCAATTGGAAGATATTACCTAATGGTAAACCGGCCAAAAACTGTGAGTCTACTAATTCTATAGTGATGGTACCTACCGGCATTGCACTTGCCATTGTTGTTGGTGATGCATTAAACTTGTAACAGCAGCGATAGGTAACAAAATAAATATACAAGGGCGCCTTTTTGACACGGCGCCTTTTTGACAGGGCGCAGGTGCCCCCCTCATTTTTGACAGGGCGAAAACGTTAAAAACGTGTTCAAACGTGTAAAATAACGTGTTCAAACGTGTAAAATGTGTAGAAAAACGTGCGAAAACGTGTAACGACCCACCGCCACCCCCCCCCCCCCCCCTCCCTATTGAGAAATCCTGGATACGCCCTAGATATCCTCCGAATAAGCTATAACAGGTATCGCGCAACCGTGTGTTGTTCAAGGATGATTCAGGGGTGCAGTACGGTCATTCTTTATCTAAACAAGGTATTTACAAAAACTGGTCAACATCCTAAAATGAAATTAACAGACGACAAAGGAAATATGGAAAAAGAAGATTTAGACATGTGTATGATGTATTTTAACAACAACTCTTTGTTTTTATGCTGAGCCCACTTTTTTCTCTGGAACCCTCCATCGTCCGACTCATATATCCTCTGTGCTTGTTCACCCCAACTTCTATCCCATGAGGCCCCACCTGTGTATCACAACTGCACCAAAATTTGATGGGGTATGGTTGAAAATTAACCCAACTACAAACACTAAGAATGTTTTAAGGTTATGAATATTAAGCTTCGGAAAATAGTATAGCAGCTTCCAAGAAATCCATCCCATAATCGCGGCTTCCCACCGGAAGACGATAATTTCCACTCGATAGAATGACGTTATAATTGCTGGTTCCCAATTTTAAGTACGAATCGTATTAAAATTGGGAGCCATATTTAAAACTGAGAACCAGCGGCGTCCGTCTATCGAGTGGAAATCATCGTCTTTTCTTTCCACCACGTTGTTATCCCATAATAATCACTCTTGTACCCCGGTAATTAGTTAGTGTCGGACAGTGTGTGGGAAGACCATCAGCGCAGACCAGCGTAACCGTCTGCTCGCAAAATTGTATAAAGTTGCCGTTCTATTTGCAATTCACTATATTCAGTTAAACACGACGAATGTCGCAGATTTTACAAAACTCTACCATTTGTTTTATATTATTTAAACCATTTCTCCACAATTGTAACAACATATGTGTTCATATTTTCATATCCAGATCTAATATACATTTTAAAGCCATCTGGGTACAAATACTGATTAAAGATACATGAAAGCAATTCATAGACTCTACCACAAGACCTAAATCTGAATTCAAATGTCAACATCCCAGGATGTTGACAAAAAAAACCTATTTATCCTGAGATAACAGTCATGACAGTGTCCATGAATAATTTCCTGGCTGGTATCATCAAAGCTAACATCTGGAACGGGGTTCTTTTCCCGAATAGGTATTGGCATCCCAGCCATCTCAACCCACAGATCGCTGCCTGTACTCATTTGTACCTGTACCAGTAATCCAATGACCATACTTAGTCAAACATCTCTATTTCCATGCATGGGTGTTGATTTTGCAGTGTGATTTTGTTGATTTTAGGCCTATATGCACCCCTTTAGCACCCCCCCCCCCCCCCCCCCCCCCCCCCCTGTATGGCCCATACATTACATAGGTCTTCATCCTTGCTTAAATGTTCATGAACAAGTCAGATCATTTCAAATTAGTCACGTGTATAGTTCTTAAATGGTATATTATTCACCTTAAACCTGAGGGGTAGCGGTAGAAAATAGGGCTAGGCAGCCAATACATTGCTTAGACGTTCCGTGCGGAATAAAATACTAGACGATAATCTGGCCTAATGATATACGAGGGTCAGCCAAACAATACTAGGTATGAACATTTTAGACGACGGGAAAAACCCTATTTTTTCGAGCAAACGGACCTCTCAGATAGGGTCGGTCGGGTGGGGTTTTGTTTTTTGGGGGGGAGGGGTTACTACCACGCTGTCATTTTTTTTTAAATTTGGCGCCGAGCTGAGAAATTTGAGAGAGGCAGGGCAGTTGACGCCAAGTCAGAAACTTGGGAGAGAGGGGGTGCCGTCGAGTCAGAAACTTGAGAATGGGTGACGTGGCGCCCCCCCCCCCCCCCAACGGCGCAAATAAATCGAGCTACTAAAAAACACGACAGCGTATAACAGTGCACTGTCGTGTGTCCATAGGTTTTAACCACTCACTGAAATTTGTCAATATTTGGCTGGACATGTAATACTACCAATAATAACTTATTCTCACTAGTTAATACGTCTTTAGTTACATTTTAATATCCTTGTATACAATGTAAATTATATCACTGTCATATTATCATATTTGTATGTACTTTGGATTCAACATATTATTCACATGTAGCTTTACCTTTGCCAACATTGTCGATTGTTCACACTTGTCCTTGTCTTGTCTACGTCTTGCACTCAGTCTTAAAGGTGTAGTAAGAGATGTTTAAGGGTATTTTTTTTACAAAATTTATTTAATATAAAGATAATCATTATAATTGGCAATTATTGTTGTTTCTACTCACACAAAACACAGCAAAACTTGATCAAAACAATGTTTGAAATATGTTGAAATATCATCGCTCTTTATTGAAACTTTTTTTTAAAAAACGCCCTATTGAGGCCGAATAAAAAACCAGTGTCTCGTCCGGGCTTTTTGTAAAAAAGGAAGGAGGAGGCCCTTTTTTTCTTTTCTTTTTTCGTCAAAATGGCGGATCTAAAATGGCGGACTGATTTTCCAACAAAACTATACCTTTTTTAGTTAAAAAAGTGTTTTGGTTTGTTTGTTTTTTAAATTAAAAAATTAAAAAATTAAAAAATTAAAATTAAAAAAAAGATTTTAAAAAAAGGAGGCGGCCGGCAAAAAAGAAGCGGGCGGGGACGAGAAACTGTTTTTTATTTTTATTTGGCCCATTGTATGTAATTTGAATCGAAAAGAAAAATGCGTAACAATTTTTACCATAAAATGCTGTCCGAGCCGGGGATGGAATAGTTTGAAGCGACGTTTTATTGCACAAAGACGCCTAATTTTAGTTTGCAATCGGAGGTTAAACAACTCCCCCATACCTTAAGTACAGTAACAAAGCGTTGTTGATGTGAGATAAACCCACTACTCATATGCAAATTACTAGGATGGTGAACCTTATTTGGAAACCATAATACCTTATGCATCGACGCAAAATTGTAAACAAAACAAAAAATGTTCGCAAAATGTGTACATTTTTTCGCCCGTTTTTTCGGCGTATAAATGTATTTCGCCATGCAATCCTTAAAGTTAGCAAACAGCTTTATATACCAAAATGTAGTTATATCCCTGAGGAAAATAATTTTGGCGAAGGCCATATGTCACGGCTCACTCCTAAAGCCACAATTATAGACCGAACGATCGCTACCCAGCACAAGAGAATCGCCATTTTGCATTATCGCGCGGTAAAATGACATCCCTTTGATCTAATGGACCGTACCACTATTGAAATAGAGTGGTGTGTTTGATTTGATACAAATATTCTATATAAACATATATCAAAATGTGTTATGTAAATTAAACGCATTCTTGATTTAATTTTTCTCTGAATGTTAAAGGTGGTGTGTGAATAAAATGCTATTTACAAAATATTTTAAATTTCACAATTACTTGCGAAATAATTTGTCTTCTCTAATGTTTACCTTTTGTAACCCAGCCCATTCAGAAGTTCCCTCGCCCATTTACAGGGAACGAACGATGTCCAAATAAGGGCCTAATTATAATAAAACGTAAACATTTTTTCCCGTTTTTTAAAGAGCAGCTATTTTTTTATGTCAAATTAAGCATATTAAAACACATTTTGTTACTTGTTTTCATTAATTATCCAAAACGCTATTCACATATGAATTAGGTAAATATGTTTGGTCGTTGTTGAACGTGGTTGAACAAGGTCTTCGTCGTTGTTTATCTTGAATCGACAACGGTAGGACGGGTAGTATGCGCGCGCCTTCCCTACGCTCCTGGCGCGGGGTGCTCATTCATAAGCGTTGTGTTAGTCAGGAGTGGTTTGAGAGATAAAATTCATTCACACTCTGCTGCATATCATTGAGCACTCTTTTCTTGCATGAAGATAGCCAGACTCACTAGAGTCTTATCTACAAGATACCACTCACGGTCAGGGTTCTAGCTACGGTGGGCGGCACTGGGCGGGGCCGCCCGGCACTGACAATATCCGCCCAGGACTAGGGGTCAAAATAAGCTGTGTGTTTTTTTTAACAATTTGTGGATCAAATCATTAAACTGCCTCATAAAACAAGAAATTATGTGGCAGGAACCCTCAAAGTGCATTAAAAAACCCTAAAAAGACATTAATAAGGCCTCTGGATCCCATGCCATGATCCACTGCACTTCGTTCGCTACACTTTCTCCGTTCGCCGTCAGTATATGTATCCGGCACTAAAATGGTCCTGGCTAGAACCCTGCTCACGGTAGTAGTTTTCGTCGAAGTCAAACCGTAAACAAATAACAATAAAAATAATTTAAAAAACACACTCACGGTAGTGGATTTTGTTGCAGTCAAACTGCAAAAAATAAAATAAATAAAAATAAAACCACTCATGGTCGTTAATTGCAGCCAAACAGTAAAATTAAAATTAAAAAACACACTCACGGTAGTGGATATCGTTGTACAAATAGTCATACAAGTAAGGCGAAAGTGATTGTGGGGAATTGCTCACTACTTTCGCAATTGTCATTAGGTCTATTACATATTCTGGAAAATTGGGGCTCTGTTATGTTTGCATTGAGAGCCACGATCTGTCTGCTGTGTAGAAACACTGTTTATCCGGACAATTATCCGAGTTTATTCACAATATTACCAAATTCCTCATTATAAAAAACGGGAGCCATAACTGAATTATAGTATATTCAACAACTCCCCCATACCTTAAGTACAGTAGCAAAGCGTTGTCGATTTGAGATAAACAACGCTGCTATGGGCAACCATCGCGCCGATTGATCCGCACCACGCGAGTAATGTTTTCACGCGATATGCGATCGCAGTCGCAATTTGTGTTGTTTTTGGAATGACAATGCCAACTGTTTTCATCGAATTTTGAAACTGACAGGAACTTAATCATAGGTTAATTTGGTCATTTCAGTTTTCTGACAATTGAATGAAATTGTTAATAATGAAGAAGGCCTGCATTAAAATATGTTCTTATTTGCCTTGTCTCTTTATGAAATGGAGTTTAAATCCCTAGTCGTTGTTGAACGGGATTAAATCATGTTTCAGCGTATGTGCATCACCAATCGACAACTTGCGTTCTGCGCGTGCTGCGTGTTTATTTCACTCGGGCGTTGCCCTCGTGAAATACACCACGCATGACGCGCGAACACCGTTGTCGATTGGTGATACACATACGCTGAAACATGATTTAATCCCTTATTGGACACTGCGTGTTAACAATTATATGAGGATATTAAGCATGATAAGGGGATGATGTGAAAAGTAGTTCAAATTAAATGAACATGGATATAAAGAATATCGTGATAATGTGAAAATCGTGTAAATTATGTGTATGAAGCGTAGGACAAACAGAAGTGAAAAATCGTATACCAGTTATAATATTAATGTTTAATTCGTGCATTCAGCGACTTAATAAAATGACCCGTATGTAGCCAAAAATGTTACACAACCACTACCACGCTTTGTCGACTCATCTCAATCTTTACGGTGGCAATCGTTACAGCTGTAAATTTGTATATGTAATATAATTGTAAAAATGTAGAAATCCCGTTTTTTTTCTAATTGAGTGCGCAGCCCACAACACATCTCTTAGTACCCCTTTAAGTCCTTTATGTTGTAGCTGTCGTCCACATCCCTTTTGTAAGGGTGGCCAATGCCTCACGAGCTGTGCTCTTACTTGGTCAGCCCACCATCTTCTTTGTATCATTTATTGCTTGATTATATTGTTGGTGAATAACACTCTGAACTCTGAACTCTGATACGTATAGTTTGAAACGTGGATCGATTAATATATGTGCCAATATCTCAAAGATGCAAGAATAGAAACAGATAACACTTGGTACATTAGAACACACAATAATCTCTGTTTGACACTCTTTTTCAGATCTGAATTCTTTAATATAGACATTAAGGGACACAATAAGTCAATAGTGTATTCTACTATTCCTTAAGTCGCGGCGTTACCAGGCAGTCTATATAGACCCAATCGCATCGTGACCGAATAACCTATTTCCAAAATACACATTGGTGATTTTTAGTATCAGTTCAGTGTTTTCAATGTTCTTGTGACTTCTCACGTGGATCCTCTGAGGACACGTCGTTATACTTAGTCCTAGTAACCTTAATTACATTTTGAATATCTATAATGATTTGAAGAGACAATCCAAACAGTAACATAGCGCCAAGGACCAGGAATGATGCGGTATAACTACCACTGTTGTCAAATATCCACCCTGGAAAACAAAAAGGAATAAAGAGGATATGTTATAATAAAGTCTATTTGCATTAAATTTACATTTGGGCTATTCCAGAAAACATCCACACCACTTCCACAACAGTTGCATGTTTTCATGAATGTCATATCTCACGATAAAATCAAAAGTTCATTCTGAATTTTCGGTTCAGTCACGGTGATCGAAGGTCGCCCATACCACGTCCACCTCCCACCATTGCCCTGTTTGTAAATCGGCACAAATAAGAAGGGTCTTCCGCAACCGAGTACCGTCCCAATATCATCGCTGCGCTTAACATCAGTGATGTCATGAGCTGCTTATAACGGGCTATACGAGCATCTGCTGCATGTTTCTACAGTTCAATCAGTTCCAAATTCCAAATTGGCGATAAATGTTCGGTTTTTATCTATCCGCGTGCAAAAGTAATCCAGGCGAATAAGCGCGGTGTTGGCATACGCAAGCGTCACGCATAAAATGTCACTGCGACAGTTGCGCGCACTTATTGCGCCATGCGAGAGTTTTGCGCGCGACGCTCTTCTGAATTCATTCGCTGCTGTAAACAGATTTTGCCAATTTGGAACTGACTGAACTACATGTATAACCTTCTTCTGATACTGGCACGATAGTGTTGTCGTTTCTTTCTAAAACGAAGCAATAGCAACGTACGCGATTCCACACTGGAAGGCGCAACGATGTGAAGTGACGGGTCACAGACTGGTTATTACCAGGTTGAATTAGCGAAATATCAACCCAGGTCAAAATATCTTGCCTAGAGCGACAATCGTCATAATAGTGTGAATGTGAAAGCAACATAAAATAACTCTGGACCCGGGTCCCCGGTCGACTCGTATGCTGGGTGAATGTGCCTAATGAGAACACAGTCTTATAGGTCCGGGACCACGAGTAAAACCAGGGTCTACCAGGGATGTTCATCAAGTATGAACAGAAAATTACGCCCCAAAACAAAACGACCCGGGTCGACTTTTTTCAACCACGGGAATGGCTAATTAAAAGCTGGGTTAAACCCGAATCGATACGGATCGATCGTAGTGTGAACAAACATTTCGCCGTTCGACACGGTGTACCGAACACAATAAAAATGCTCTGTTTTAGTTTTATTTCGATGTACTTTTTAATCTTATTGGCACATTTGTAAATATTTGTATTTGTATTCTACAGCGCGTCGAAACTTTTGTATTATGCGATTTACAATATAATTTATTATTAGTGTTATTATTATTATTATTATTAGTAACATCAGAGAAATCATCAGTTGCTGAAATTGGACCATGATGGTTGCTGCATATTCCGTCACATTCCCTGCAATTTTCTCTGGCTTTTGGCACGTTCGTGGTTATTTTTTCGACGATATTTTGAAAATTAACAGCAAATAGTTTCGTATTGTTATTGTGATGCGTCAACATTCACAGGTCATTGGTACGTGAACGTTAACTTCAGGGTCACTAATGATAATTTTAAGCATGGAGCTCTAGTAAAATAAGACTTATATAGCTCTATGTTGTCATAATGCGAATCAGAGCCGGCCATTTGTTTGGTCACGGAAATTACTTCCAGGTTACATTAAGAAAATATCACCATTTCTAGCAAAGTTGCGGCTGTAGTGTGAATGCAAATACAATCGTCAAGTGGTAGACTGGGGGGTAGGGGTACAGCGCCATTTTGTCCCGAAGCAATGGTCATGACGTCATTTTTTGGTCGATTTTCTGAACTTTTGTATTGGATTTACGTGCAAAATATATGCCCTTGGCATCATACTTTCCCAGGTGTATGGGTCCACTTTAAATTTCAGATGTTCTAAAATGGATGGATTTCTAACCAATTGGATAAAGAAACTCGATCCACACATCCAATCACGGGTTCGATTCCCGTAAATTGCTTGTTATCCTTTTTTCTAACTTTTAAAGTTGATGGTTGATTAATGTAACATCATTGTTATGTCAAATTTTATAAACTATAAAGACCGCCCATGCGTTTATAGTTTTATTTTTATTTATTTATCTATCATTTAACTCTTGATTTATTTAACTTTAAATGCGTAAACAATTATATTATTGCTCGATAGATAAGTGATTTAAATTGAGTTCAGTTTGATAATGATAGCAAAACTTGTTGTAAAATCATTTTACCAGTGTGCCCAACAATTTCTCCTTTGCACACTTTGTTTATACCGCAAAATATCGCAAAATGGCACGTCCCCCCCACCCCCCATCCCCTAGTAGTAGACTAAAGACATCAACTACTAGTGGAATCGCTTAAGGGCAATTTTGGCCATTACGTTTACTTCTCGGATACAAGCAAACCATGATGATATATTCTTCTATAGGTTATGACACGTGATTCTAGAAGGGGTGCTCATGTCAGAAATCATCATAATCCAAGATGGCTGCTCCCATAAAATGACGTGTTGCAAAAGACAATAAAATGTTGTTAATCACAGTCTAAGTACTTGAAGGATGTATTATATCAGTGGAATTATCTTATATTGATATGCTTTGTTGGTTATCAAAAGTTAATTTTTGAATCCAACATGGCGGCTATATTGATACAACGATTTTATACGTAAAGTCCCTAAATAATAACGTACGGTAGGCCTATGTCTTATGGTTATTTTATGTTTATATATACTAGATATTAAGGCTATGTAACATACAACCACTAGATTAAAAGATGGCCTCTATCCAAAATGGCCGCTGCAATAAATAACACTAATGCTTTGAAATACAGTGTGAAACTTTGTATTCTCAACCCATAAATTTGATAATTAATATGATTCGTTACCTGCTAGCTCAAAGTCATTACTGGACGAGCTGGTCCATGGGATGATAATTTGAAGTAACAGGCCCTAACGGAATCACAGTCATGCCTTACGGTGTCTAATTTCTAACCAAGACCAAATTTAGCAATATGAGGCCACTACAATATGAGGCGAACATCCACATAGGAAACCAGTGACAAATAGCTTTAACGAATTTTGACGAATGCCAAATGACAAAATCATACCCAAACAATTTGGCAGATACTTTGATCGAAGAACGACAGTGAACTAACATCGTATGCTTCGTGGACTGCACACAGAGATGGCACTTACCGCGAACTATGAGAGATCCGTTAGATTCATCTGGGTGGACAGAGGGCCTTTCTTTTATTATACCATTAATAGTCAATGTATGCATTTATTTGCTCCTTGAAAACCTGGTTATGTCATACTTTAAGCAATTCCAGTTAGGCACAACTAATGGTAAAGCTTATTCTTACTTCACACTCCATAATACAACAGATATGGATAGCGTTCGGTATGGGTAAAGAGGAGAACCAAAGTCCAAAGCCCTGTAAATGTTCCACGCATTTTACGATTGTGATACGACTCCATTGGTCCAATGGTTATAAGGGCAAACGAATGTGCTTGGAAAGCATACGATGAAGGGAGGGCTACCTTTCTTGTAACAAGCCAGGTGCAAATTCGAGACTACCTCCAACGAAGGTATTAACATGTTTTGGCAAATTGAACATAGGAAAACAACAGACGATATGCTGTTACCAACAAAGCTAATTTGTTATTGCGGGATGAACTTCTTCAACATTCAAATCGGGACATATATCAAATGGGTAGAGGGGCTACAAGTAACCAGACGGGACAACACGTACTTAATCCAGGAAGTTTTGGATGGAAACAGACAAACGGTGTTTGGAATCCGGTTTGGTTAACTATCCCCAGGGTATCAGGTACATGCAGAGAGTTAATCAAACGTGTATTAAAGATGGAACTGTTCAATACGCACCCGCAGGTCTTATAAATCATGAATGAACTGGCATTTGTAAATGTAAATGTGCCAAATAGTGAAAAATCAAGAATAAGGATGCTGTCATTCATTGTATTAAAATATGCAGACATTTCTTAGACCTGATGACTGCCTGCCAGTTAATTGATAACTGTTTGCATTTCTTTTTGCGTATGATTAAGTGGATGAACCACAAATATCCCCAGAAATATCAGCACAAAACAAGTTTTACATCACCGACCAATTATATCTTCGTTGGCGGCCATATTGGATAATTACCATCTTCAAATATCTTCTATCAATTAAAACACATCGACCACAACATTCCTTTTGTCAAGAGTTACTCTTTATATAAAATGTATCGTTGATGATATACAATAGGTATCAAGCGGCCGCCATTTTGAATTTTGCCGGCCATATTGTAATTTTGATCAAGTTAGTGTATTCGTATTATATTTGTATCACACTAGTACATTATTAACACTAATCAAATATTGTTGACTGCAATTAAACATTTAATGTGTAATATATGGACGCCATTTTAATTTTTAGCCGCCATTTTAGGTTCCAAGCATCTGCCAAATGAGCACCCCTTCCAAATTCAATTGTTTTGACCTAATGAAGATTCGTGCAAACTTTGGTGCTTGTATCCGATCTGTAAACGTAATTTCGTTAAGCGATTCCACTATACAGCGCCTGCAAGTGACAGCATTTAACTATTGAACTAATCATCCATGACTGAATTTTCCAAATACCAGTAGGCCAATAATAAAATATTGTTTGGTTGTCATCGACCTCCCTATCTTATTTTCCCTCAGTTCTAAAACCTCGCAACCTTATAGCTGATGGGCCACTAGCGTAGGTAAATTTATCACCAAAACGAACCGCGCAATTTTGAATCGCGCACTTTGGGTATCAAATTCCCGCGGAAATTGAACCGTCGGTTTCAAGAGTGATCTTGAGGTGAAATCAAAGTCTTTCATTGAGATTAAGGTCTTGAAATACTCCTTATAAGAGGACCTGTCTTGCAAACTTATTGAATCCAGTCTATGACATCTACAAGCAGAGCATTTCACATCGGCATTTTACAAATTCGTCGATATCGAAAATGAAATGCGTCCGAGCAGTGTCTACATTGATATGCCAAACAGCTGTCTTAACCAGCCAAATTACACAATGTTCATGTATTGAGATAAATTAGGGTTTTAGCTGCTATATTCTTAAATCGATTTTACGACGTGACCATTTAAGTGCATTAAAGTCATTTGAAGTGAGAGCAAAATTTGGAACCATTGGCGTTTTGTTCATCTGTCCATTCATGTGCGGTCGCGTTATTTTTTTCATTTTTGTACGGATTGCGGGCTATGTGCATAGGAGGCACAACTTTCGAGGAATTTGTTTTCAACTGACTAACTAAAAAACTGTGATTTCCTTTTTATAACATAATAAATGAAGCTTTTGCATTATGTGGCTTTAGAAACAGAATTGATAAACGGTTTGAATCTTTACAGCGGTTGTAATAGTTTCCCTCGATAGCTCAGTTGGTAGAGCGTTCGTCTGTAGAACTGTAGGTCCTCGATCCTGTTGCTGACCACAATGTCATATGAAGAAGAAAAAATCGTCGTCAAAATCAATGTTGTCGCTTTTTTGCTATGAATTATATTTGTTTTTATTTAATTTATTTATGATTGTTTGGTTGATTTCTTTCGTATGTTAACAGATCCCACCATTCTATAATCCCAAAGCGATAGGCCTACCTCGATGCTCGGCAGTGACTTATGCTCGGCATCAGTGACTTATATTCATAAATATTATATATATAAAGACGCGACGTATTACGGTCCAGGATGTGAAGTTCTGAAGATTGTTTTTCATGACAATGTTTTGCTGCATTTACACCTGATTTGCCTCATTATGTGTCATGTATCTTTTGAAACTAGTATTTTAGAGGGTGATGGAATAACTTCAGCACAATCGCACCCAGGCGGACCATTCGATTGAGCGACATGGCCATGTGTACTGTCAAAGGTTCCGAATTTTTATGTTGGATAATAGAGCTCAAGATGATGCGGCAACCTTTGTCTTAACCACTCAAAAATATCCCAAAGGGGGAATATGAAAATCTTAGTATAATCTATCATCCTGTGAATTGATTTTATACGACCTTCAAAAATAAGGTATTTACGGACATTTTCCACCTGATTTTGAAACCGTTTCATCCCGTTCATGTCAATTTTTACTCTGATGTAGCTGCATGTTTTCACACATTTCAGGGTAAACTTGACTTTATAAATTACTTAAATGGAAAGAATATTGAATGGGAGGGATATATACTTCAATGTATCAAATCAATGTATGTTAATTGATCAACGATCGAAGGTCTTGTTTTGATTATATTTCGGCAAGAATGAACGCTTCTTATTTTGATCTACGCAATTTAATAAAAAAAATGTATTTACCGCAGGGCGCCCTCGCACTTGATAATTTGGGGTCAAATTGAAGTGCCTATTAGTAGGCAGAGCACACATAACATTCACATGATTGAGACATGTACAAAATTGGATTCAAATGAATGTTTTTCCCATCATAAGAGTGATCGGTAATAGATATATAACATTGTATACCCAATTTGATTGACAAATATTGATGGATTAAGAAATTAAACAAGCTTTTCCATTTCTCTAGTATAATAAGACTTATAGAGTCTCAGTCTTTTCCTCACATAGTTCACTCAAAGGATGCAAAATCTGAGCATATCACTAAATGAATTGTAGTGTTTAGTACAATATCTCAGATTAGGTTTATAAATCGGCCCAATATATTCAAGTTCAGAGCAAATTTCGAAAATTGGTAAAAACAGTCATAACTAAAAAACCTTATAATAAGTATTTATATCTGGATCAAGGTTATAAAGTCCAAGGTCATGACTACCATATATGGCAAGCTCACTGCCCTACAGGGAGTGCCCAATCTGAGGATAATTCATTTTATATAGGAGTGTTTTTCAAAGTGGAGCTGCATACATTATATGAAAAGATTGGTTTTCATAAGGGCTTACAGACCACTCCTACATGTTACTCATTTTGCATGATTAATTAATCCAAATATTGTATGGCTGTCTTCATGACTTGGATTAGTGCATCCATGCACGCCAATTGAGGCAACAATACAAACCACATTTCACATCGTGAATAGCCATCCATTTAATAATGCAAAATGAGTAACAGGTAGAAGTGGATGTAGGCCTTTATGCAACACAGCTCTTCATATGTTGTTGTTCACTGGTGTATTGCTCCCAGTGGCAGACTCTGTGTGTGTACATTGTGCTATGCCTACTATTAGCTATTATTCATAGTCAAATAACCCGCTCAACCGATGAACATATAGGGGAATATGGGGCAACTGGACCGTGGGGCAAGTGGTCCGAAATGAAGGATTTTGTAATTGTATGGGCATACTGCTTTCTTTTGAACAATACGACTTTTGTTGATACTTGACATATATCTTTACCTTCTACAATCCAAAACATTTGGAACTTTAGGGTATTTACACATGTGATTTTTCTCCATATCTTTGAACCTAACTCCTTGAGTGACTGATTGAAAATTCACAGATAGTATGGGCGAGTAAATATATACATGCAGTACAGTCGTCTTAAGATACTAGGTGCATATTGCATTTGATGGGTGCTATATTGTAGTGTGCTTAGGGACTTTCCGAAATATGATTAAAACCATTAGTTGTGGTTGAAATGACCGTAAAATGGCGCATATTGCTAATTTGGGACATTGGTGGTTTGGATTTCCGATCAATATTATCATTTAAAGAATGCTTCAACTTAATCATTATCACGGGTATTCATTTGGTAGAGTTATTAGTTCATGAATTTGCAAATAACAAAGTACACCATTTCTTATTTATCTAAAGACACTCGTCTACTTGTAGGACCCGAACGCCGTAATATTTGCGAATTCAAAGATACTCACTGGCTACAGAAATCTGTGTAATGGCTAAAAACAAAAATGCAGTTTTGCCTTTTTATCTGAAATGTATTAGAGTTATTGATTATTATGACAAATGGTGGTATGTTTTAAAACATTTTGGCGTAAAATGTATTACGTCACAGGCGTGTTTTAATAACGTTTCATCTCGACAAAGTGCTACGTCATTTGTTGGGGTAAGTGGTCCAGGTGTGGGGCAACTGGACCGCCTGCAAAAACTTAATCAAAATTGTAAAATTCATTTTGAAAATTAGTTGTTAGTGTCAATAAAACATAACTCGGTATTGAAATGTGAATAGAATATGAAATAATTCACATTCTTTCAATTTCTTAAACATTTTGGGGCATTTCGGGTCTAATACCACTATTTCTGATATTGAAAGATTACAATATGACATGAAATTGCTTTAGAATGGTTTAAAACCTCGGTATTATGAATTACATCTTTATTATATTTTGAATACGAAATATCATGATTTATGTATTTTATCCACTGCTTTTTGTGTATATCAACCGTTGGGTCATCATTGTCATATTGACTAACTTCCCCTGTAACATGAAAAGCTGGCTAAATATCAAGATGGTTTATTATAAGTACTAAATGATGATTATATGAAGTAAATAAAATCATTAAAGAAAGGGGTATATATAGACAAATGTATGGGGCGTCTGAATATCACAACCATGTAACCATTTAACTAGGTTCATACCGTTTTATCTATAATAAACGTGCAGTCGAAAATTGCGCTTGCTTTGTACACCATTAGTATTACTGATTTTTACACGTTAACCACGAAAACTGTATAAAACATGGGTTTCATGAGACCTGTATCATTTTTACACGTTAAATAATATGGAAATGAGTTTGTAAAGAAAATACTGCTTAGTTACCGTGTTGTCAATCAATGATTTCTGTGTATTCTAACATAGGACCAGTTGCCGCAACGATGGGGTAACTGTCCCGTGCCAAGTAAAGTTTTTAGTTAGTGGTAATTGGCCTTTTGTTTGGATATTTTTTAACATTGATTATAATGTTATGCAAACAGTTACATGGGTGATATTTTCATATCAATTCCATAAATATTTACACGAGCTTTAAGCTTTTATATCATGAAATATGCTTAACCGGTCCAGTTGCCCCATCCTCCCCTACCTGTATTGTACCAGTGCAGTGGCGCCGGATTTGACTAAATCAGTGTGCAATTGAGGCATTCATGTATAGTAGCGTGTGATTATGCTAAGATGACCTGAGTTCAAACGGCGATTATTAGCCGTTGATGGGCAGAGTGTCGATTGGGAAATGTATTGAAATTCTTTTGTTGTTTTATTGGTTTGTTTCTTTATTGACATCATTGTTCACCGGCCTATGTGAGCGTGTGAACTCACTACAAATGTTTTAGAGATAACCAATTTTATAAGGACAGAGGACAACTAAATTATTTATATTTTGGGACTTACGGGTGTATTGATATTGGACGATTTATTGAATCAATTTCAATAAGTAAGCTATCAAAATATTCCTTGATGTATAAATAATTTTTACGAACGAAATCATTCTCTTTACTGCACACATAACAGAGAAATCTGGAAATGAAAGTTGCAAATATTTTAGTTTTTGTTGTTTTTTTTGCGACACGTTAATTATCACTCATCTGTATCGATCTGCTATGCTACAGGGAATGGCATTTGGCTCTCATCTCATTCATAATAGAGGTTTGACTAATATTCATAACATCCATACCATTAAACAACAATTTTGATATGTCAATTTTCTACTATAGTGGAACCCAATAGTTAGCTTTAGACAATTGACATCAGAGCAAGCGACCATTAATGTTTAGCTGTGGTTCGATTCCTATTGTTCAGCTGGTCACTAGTGGGCGCTGCATTTGATGTCCGTTATATTCTTGCGGTAGGACTAGGGGGTTGGGGTACCGTGCCATTTTGCGATATTTTGCGAAAACGATCGTGGTTATCACGTGATACGTACAGTTGAATAAATTATTTACACTGTTTTAACGAAATGCACTATGGGATTGTGTTACCAGCCTAAAATCAGAGAGGTCGCAAACTTGCTTACAATTGTATATTACGCGGCCTAGCTATAACAAGCTAAAAGTGACATATTTGAATGTAAAACAAAGTGTGCACAGGAGAAATTGTTGGGCACACTGGTAAAATGATTTTACAACAAGTGTTGCTATCATTATCAAACTGAATTCAATTTAAATAACTTATTTATCGAGCAATAATATAATTGTTTACGCATTTTAATTGTTTAGATACAAAGTTAAATAAATCAAGAGTTAAATGATAGATAAATAAATAAAAAGACAACTATAAACGCATGGGCGGTCTTTATAATTTATAAAAATTGACATAACAATGATGTTACATTAATCCACCATCAAGTTTAAAAGATAGAAAAATAAAAGGATAACAAGCAATTTTCGGGAAGCGAACCCGTGATTGCCGATTGCCAACGACATGTCCAACGTATGCACGCCACAGAGACCGATGAGTATAATTGTGATAGTTTTAATATTTAGCCATATCCATTTATTCATAACGAACAGATTTTTATTGTGCCATTTTTGCCAAATGTGTGTGTTTCTCTCGCACAAAATGTGTTGGTAATGTGATTATACTCCTTATTTTTGAAGTGTCATGCTCTACCACACATCTACCCAGTAAGTCCATACCCTTACCCAATTCATTATATACTCCTTGCCCAATTGCTCGACTGAAACGTGTTGCATTATTCATGTTACGATCTGTTATACACAGCGAACATGCACCGGGGTCATGGGTTAATGCGCTAGTGTGATAAAGTTGTTGCTATGGTAATTATAATTTTAGTGGTTACGTAATGAGTGAGAGAGAAGGTCTGGACAAGGACATATCTGTGCATGCATGTCCTTGTCTGTGATTGGTCAGTGGGAATGGTCAGAGGTGAACAGTGGGGTTTGGGAGATTGACAGGACTGGTGTCAGGAAGCACATGCTGGGAGAAGCTTGACCGCATGGAGCAAGGCATGGGCTGGTGTGTGAAGGGGAGAAATTGGGTGACTTTTACATTGGGTTTCAACATGGATAGAAGCAAGATAGAAAGGCTGGAGAAATAAAATAGAAACTTAGAGATAGATAAATACGAAGTTAAAAGAATGTCGTCGGTGTGTTAATTCTTCGGGAACTTCATAATATGGTGGCAGCGAAACAAACAAGTGATTGAGGTACACCGGGAATGGATTTCGATGTGAATTCACTGTGAAAGTGACATTAATATTGCTGAAAATTAAATGGATGATTCGAACAATGCTACAACCATGCTTGAATAATAGCAGGGGAGTTATACAGTAGCCTGAACTGATTTCTTCGTGGATTTCTGATGCCAGTTACAGATAAACATAAAACTGTAACATGTGCTCTGATGAATTAAATATGTGTATACCTATGTGTGGTATGGTATTACAACTGAACGCTATAATGTTAGTAAATGAAATGATGGATATTTATCTGACATGCTGTCTATAGCGATGGACATGGTGATCTTCAACCGTGGCAATGGAAAGGTTCTGGATAATGTGTGTACCATTGTGATGCTACACAAGGTGTGTGATCGTCAACTATAAAAAAGGATCGATGTTTACGACTGAACGCTATGCTGTATATAATGATAAATTGATATGATGGATATGTAGCTGTATTTTGTGACGTACCAGCCGCGTAGCCAGCCCAGCCACTCCGAGGGGGCAAGATCCCCATAGATCCCCATAACGGTCCCTATTTCAAAGAAACCAGGTCAAAAAACGGCTGATTTAACATGATTTTCCGCCCTTTTCGTCCCCATTTTGCCAATTTTTTCCCCTCCGGGGGGGCAGTTCGCCCCACCCGCCCCCCCACTCGCTACGCTACTGTGACGTACTGTCTACGATGATGAGGGATATTTACTGTGTTGATGTACCATGGTGATCGGTGGAGGTGATGGCGATATCTTCGACTAGGTTCGAAAAAGGATATAAAAACTGCCAGCTGTGTTGCTGTGGATATTTGCTGTGTTTATGTACCATTGTGATCGGTGGAGGTGATGGTGATATCTTCGACTAGATTCGAAAAAGAATGTAAAAACTGCCAGCTGTGTTGCTGTGGATATTTGCTGTAGGTGAGGTGTCTTCTATGGAAGGATTTTCATGATTAGAACAGGACTGCTTGCTGTGTATGTGATCTTGAACTGTGACCAGTGCTGTGTCAAGATATGAGTTACCGTGGTAAACTGACTAACTGTGCCTATGTGGACGGAAATATACAACGCAAAGGATATATAGTATAAACGCGTTTGTGATGCAGGTATGTGGTGTTTGGCTTGTGTGTACCAAATTTTAGTTTTTAAATTATTAAATTTGTGCTTAATAGAAATTTCTATCTCTTTAATATAATTCTTATCTCAATTGTCATATTGCCATCATGCCTTCTGTAACTGCTCAGTCTGGTCATGTTGACATTGTATATCCCGAGGGGGTACCTGTAGGGTTACCTAAAGAAATGTGGGTCACATACTTAGTCGACATGAAGAAGGTGGAAACAATGAGGGAAGTAGAAATGAAGAAGGTGGAAGTTGAATTTCAACTTGAAATGAGGGAAGTTGAAATGATGGAAGTGGAGAGCCACAAGAAAATTGCGATGGCTCACTTGGCGTTGGATAGGAAGGTTGCACAAAAACGCAGGGAGATGGAAAGGGAAGTTGCACAAAACCGTAGGGCAAATGAATGTTGTGACATTGTAACATGGGAAAAGTATAGGGCTAGAGCGATAGAGGAAATGCGGGAGGAAATGAGGTGTAATGCTAGGGTAGTGCAGGGTCAGAAAGTCCGTAACATTAGGGATTCTGCGTGTACGCAATCAGCTGTGAGAGCTGATTTGGTTTCAAATGAATGTGGTTTTGGTAGTGAATTGATAAAATTGCCGGTTGCAATGCAGCGTAGGGTTATGGATGAAAAGTGTATGACTAGGGGTATTGGTGGTGAAGAAAACTTGCCTGTGAAAGGGTTGAATTTCGAAAGTGAAATAGTTAAAGGTGAACATGTAGAAAACCTTGTTGGTGTAAATGGTATGAGGGATAACGTTCGGCAGGTGGTATTGCCTGAGGTGGCTGTGTGTGAAATTGATTTGAAAAATAAACAATTGAAATTGACTGTTGAAAATGATAATACAGGGGGTTGTCTTGCGAGAGAACTGGAGGAACAGCGAAATGATAGGGAGTTGAATGGAAAGCGGGTTGTTAAGGTAATTCTAAAACAAAGAGTTGCTAGGGTTAGTGAGGATGTTGCTAGGGTTAGCAGGGTTAGTGATGATGTTGCTAGGGTTAGCAGGGTTAGTGAGGATGTTGCTAGGGTTATTGAGGAACAGAGTGTTGCTAGGGTTATCGAGGAAAATAGTGTTGATAGGGTTATTGAGGAAAAGTGTGTTGCTAGGGAAATTGAGGTAAAGAGTAGGGTTAAAGAGGAAGGTCGGGTTTGTCAGATAGAGGGTGGCAGAAATACAGTGGTAGGCAAGGTGAAAATTAAGCAGGAGTTAGATGAGTTGACAATTTTGGCGGACGAAGTTGTCAAATTGGAATATGCAGATGATAGTTTGAAGTGGGTTGGTGATAATGTCGGTGGTGCAGGTGACAAAACAGATCGCGGGTTGATAATGCGACGAGCGAGGCGACATGTGGTATCTGGGTGGACAAGGCGAGGGTTGAAGCAACGAGCGCTGTGGGTAGTCCCCTATATTGTCAGTCGGGTGGTGTACAAAATAGGTATTGGATAATTACATTATTATGTTTGGATACAAGTTCATGGTCATGACTGATCACAAATCTTTGATGGTTTAATGCGACGAACGTTCGTATAATGCGGTGGTTTTTGGCACTCCAACCGCATATGACTTTGATATTAATATTAACAGTATTTTGTAGTTTTAGGTTTTTTTGGTGAGATAGAACTAATTAGCACAAACATTTCATGTTATTGTATGTTATAAATACACAAGCCAATGCCAACTTGCCGTCATAAAAGGGCAATTTTTTTTAAAAGTTTGATAATGATATGCACTCGATTTATACAATGTACTTCTATGATGTTTAACTACGATATAGTGATGACTTGGAAGTCATTTACTGGACAGAATAAAGGAGCTTCAAAGCAGCTATAAACAGCGAATCGCCAAGTAGTCTTCGTGCTGATAGACTCATGTGAACTGTGAATTGGATATGTGCATGTAGGAGCTATTATTTCCTGATATTCCCGACAGACACTCTGTTCAAATGCACAAAAAAGTGGACTTGTTTAAAGCATTTTTTTGGCAATTCTGAGGTGTGCAGTTCGATTTTCCTTCTCGAATTGTTTAGAAAACCATCCATTTTAGAACATCCGAAATTTAAAATGAACTGCACACCTGGGAAAGTATGATGCCAAGGGCATATTTTTTGCACGTAAATCCAAACAAGAGTTCTGAAAATCGACAAAAATATGACGTCATAACCATTGCTTCGGGACAAAATGGCGCGGTATCCCCCCCCCCCCCCCCCTTTACGGTAGGACCTGTGATAGGGGGTGGGGTACCGCGCCATTTTGCGATATTTTGCGAAAAAGATCGTGGTATATTAGCCTAGCTATAACAAGCTAAAAGTGAAATCTCTGAATGTATAAACAAAGTGTGCAAAGGAGAAATTGTCGGGCACACTGGTAAAGTGGTGTTACAAAAAGTTTTGCTATCATTATCAAACTGAACTCAAGTTAAATCACTTATTTATCTAGCAATAATATAATTGTTTACGCATTTTAATTGTTTAGATACAAAGTTTAAAAAAATCAAGAGTTAAATGATAGATGAATAAATAAAAGGAAAACTATAAACGCATGTGCGGCCTTTATAATTTATAAATATTGACATAACAATGATGTTACATTAATCCACCATCAAGTTTAAAAAATAGAAAAATAGAAGGATAACAAGGAATATACGGGAATCAAACACGTGATTGCCGATTGCCAACGACATGGCCAACGTATGCACGCCACAGAGATCGACGAGTATAATTGTGATAGTTTTATTAATCAACCATATCCATTTATTTATAACGAACGGGTTTTTATTGTGCCATTTTTGCCAAATGTGTGTGTTTCTCTCGCACAAAATGTGTTTGTAATGTGATTATACTCCTTATTTTTGAAAGAACGGTAAAAAACGTTGACATTTTCGAACACAAAAAATGGCGTCATTTATACGGTCCACGATCATTACTCGATCCACCATCTGTGACTGAACCATGAAGCTTATGAAGCTAAGTTTCATGACTGAACGTTGTGTCGTGACGTGCCGTATTGCATTATTCATATTACGATCTGTTATACACAGCGAACATGCACCGGGGTCATGGGTTAATGCGCTGTGTAATTCTACATTCCCGGTAGACACTTTGTTCAAAGGCACAAAAAGTGGACTTGTTTAAAGCATTTTGTTGCAATTCTAAGGTGTGTGGATCGTGTTTCTTTATCAAATTGGTTAGAAATCCATCCATTTTAGAACATCTGAAATTTAAAATGAACTATACACCTGGGAAAGTATGATGCCAAGGGCATATATTTTGCACGTAAATCCAAACAAGAGTTCTGAAAATCGACAAAAATATGACGTCATAACCATTGCTTCGGGACAAAATGGCGCGGTACGCCCCCCCCCCCCTACGGTAGGACCTGTGATAGGGGGTGGGGGTACCGCGCCATTTTGCGATATTTTGCGAAAAAGATCGTAGTATATTAGCGTAGCTATAACAAGCTAAAAGTGAAATCTCTGAATGTATAAACAAAGTGTGCAAAGGAGAAATTGTTGGGCACACTGGTAAAGTGGTGTTACAACAAGTTTTGCTATCATTATCAAACTGAACTCAAGTTAAATCACTTATTTATCTAGCAATAATATAATTGTTTACGCATTTTAATTGTTTAGATACAAAGTTTAAAAAAATCAAGAGTTAAATGATAGATGAATAAATAAAAAGAAAACTATAAACGCATGTGCGGCCTTTATAATTTATAAATATTGACATAACATTGATGTTACATTAATCCACCATCAAGTTTAAAAAATAGAAAAATAGAAGGATAACAAGGAATATACGGGAATCAAACATGTGATTGCCGATTGCCAACGACATGGCCAACGTATGCACGCCACAGAGATCGACGAGTATAATTGTGATAGTTTTATTAATCAACCATATCCATTTATTTATAACGAACGGGTTTTTATTGTGCCATTTTTGCCAAATGTGTGTGTTTCTCTCGCACAAAATGTGTTTGTAATGTGATTATACTCCTTATTTTTGAAAGAACGGTAAAAAACGTTGACATTTTCGAACACAAAAAATGGCGTCATTTATACGGTCCACGATCATTACTCGATCCACCATCTGTGACTGAACCATGAAGCTTATGAAGCTAAGCTTCATGACTGAACGTTGTGTCGTGACGTGCCGTATTGCATTATTCATATTACGATCTGTTATACACAGCGAACATGCACCGGGGTCATGGGTTAATGCGCTGTATAATTCTACATTCCCGGTAGACACTCTGTTCAAAGGCACAAAAAGTGGACTTGTTTAAAGCATTTTGTTGCAATTCTGAGGTGTGTGGATCGTGTTTCTTTATCAAATTGGTTAGAAATCCATCCATTTTAGAACATCTGAAATTTAAAATGAACTATACACCTGGGAAAGTATGATGCCAAGGGCATATATTTTGCACGTAAATCCAATACAAAGGTTCAGAAAATCGACCAAAATATGACGTCATAACCATTGCTTCGGGACAAAATGGCGCGGTACCCCACCCCTAGACCTGTGATATATGAACACGCCCCAATGTGTTGCGAGTCTGCTTGGAGTAGTATAGGTTCTAACAAGGCATATAGCGATTTAATCCATGTCTTCCATATGGCGGTGTATTTATTTCCAATGGAATAGCCCATTTAAAACAGCTATCAGCTATTACTTCAATTGATTTGATTCCTAAGTTACCTCATGAATAGACTACTTATTTTGGTATTTTGTAACTGTGCAAAAAACTGGAAAGGGTAACCATATAGGCCTTTAAAAATTATCCATATATGTACACCTAACACAAAATTATGACCTGGTGCTTTTCTTTTAGCTAATTTGAACTCAGAAATCAGTATCAAAATGTATATACAAATTCAAAAAAAGAAATTATATAACATTGACCATACTTTTAAATGGTATACCGTATGCTGTTAGAAATTAGAATGATGCTAAACACTTTCCACGCGGCTGGTATCTACAGACGACATTCAAAAATGTCAAAAAATGTTTTGAAAATGTCAAAATTATTGGATTTTGTTACCATATTTGGAATCACCATGAGAAACACATTGCAATAAGTACAAATATGCCTAGTATTGGGTCAGTAATCCTTGAGATAGACCTCGAAATTTTGGAAAGGTTTCTGAACAATTTGTTTATATATATGAAGAGCTTATTTCCAAAAGGCGCTTAATCCACTTTTTTTAAAAAATGAGATAGGTGCAGAATATGAAAGAGAGCTACAAAATACAACTTTTAACCTTTGGTCTACATTTGTAGCATGTTCGGGTCCAAAGTTATGACCCTCGGCAATTTCCGGAAATTTGCGAACATTTCCGGAAATTCCCGGAAATTTGAATATAATTTACTATTTTAAGGCCAAAATTGTAGAAATATGTTTTTTTTATGGTGGTAGAACATTGATATGAATCTCCTTAATAAAATTCAATGAAAAAAACGTAAGATTATTGGGATTTTTGTTTTGAAAATTGCACACGAACATAATTGTTGTTATTTCAAAATATGTGAAAAATTGTCAAAAATTACAGTTTTTTCACGAAATAACAAAATATCATAATTCAAAAAGTTTAAGAGGTATTTGAATGCGGTTTTCTGTTTTCAATGTTATTTGACAATGTCTTTTAGGTGCACTTTATTTCTAAGTAAAGACTTTATGGAAAAGTGGTTTTTGAAAATTGATCGAGACATTTTTGTTCCACAGGGCGCTAACTCCACTCTTTTCCGAAAATAAAGAAAGACATTATACAGTGGAAATAATAAAATGAATTCAAACACGTTTTTAAGCTTCCACGTGTGGTATGTTTCATCGGGTAGAAAATAAACTTAATCAAAGAAGTGCAACATCCTCATATTAAAAAACGTTGATTTTCTCCTATTTCATTTTCATGGAGTAAGCGCCTTTTGGAAATAAACTCTTCATAATATGGTCAAACCAATAGCCGCGTGGAAAGTGTTAAAAAAACGTTTGACAAGACATTCTGGTAATTACCTGATAAAAATCCACTAGAGATGGATCCGATGCTATAAGCGACGTGCAACCATAAGACAGCATTTGTCATTTTGTCTTGTTCTGTAGCATCTTTGAGCACCGCAAAAACACTGGTGATTCCCATTTCTCGTCCAAATCCAAAAGTAGCAGACGACACTGCCAATCCGATGTAAGAGCGGGAAACTGAAAAGACCGGGTCAATTGTCACTGCTATAAACCCGAGGGCGGACATGTTGTACAGTACTTGTTTATTGGTAAATTTCATTTTTACACTTGGGTAGAGAATATTAGCAACAAGACTGCCTACACCTCCGAAAGTTGCGAGATAAGATGCGGAAGATGCCGAGAAGCCTGTCTCCACGGCATGAGGAACCAGATATATCAACCATCCAATGAAACAGTAACCACTGCCTACGTTGTACAGCAACATTGATATGAAATTGATATCTTTGAATAAAACAAAGTCAAAATAGTACATGATATTTTGACTACTGGTATTTGTACTTTGTTGGTCCGTTTCTGCATCAGGATAAGCACTTGTTTGGTTGTCATTATTGATATCTGCATAATCGTGTATTGTCGATGTCTGCCATACAGGTCTAAGTATTAATCCGCAAACTAAAAGATGTAAAGACATTGCACCTAGTATCATCATAGTTCCGCGCCATCCGTAGATATCAAGCAAAGTCTGTGTCAAAGGTGGCATAATTATAACACCCGTGGAGAGACCCATCCTTGAAATTGAGATGGCAACATCGTAATATTCATCGAAATAGCTGGCCAGTTCACCTAACACAACCGCTTCCGTTCCGATTGAGAAACCTGTTTTAAAACCACATCAAATATTGCACACGAGTTAATAAAACCAAAACCAGATCATTAACAAGTTGAGTCTACAACTCTCAAACAAATCAGAATGTTACTGAGAGACATTACCCGTTAAAGAAATGCGCCCCACCCCATCCTATTTGTATCAGTAGTCTACCTTCAACTTCAAATTTCATATCTATATAATAATGATGATATTATAATGATTTTATTTGTATGAAGATTGTCAAAGGAATAGTTATGTAATTTACCTGTCAATGCAGTTGTCAGCATCAGCATATATACTGATGACACTAAGGATGATGTAATGAGGCCTACGGCTGCAAGTAGGCTAAACGTCATGACGGTGACTCGGGGTGATAGACGTTTACTCATAGCTCCACCAAAAGGACCTAAGGTTTTGAAATAGAAAAATTGAGCCATATATAAATTGTGAGTCGTATAAGTTATGCGTATCACAAACATTTTAATGGTTGTACCGGTAAGCCCGGTTTTTAACCTAGGCTTGTGCCAAACACTCACGTGACGTGACGTCACGTCACGTTTAAAAACCTCATGTTCACGATCATGTATGAATCACATTTCACGTTTCACTACGCACTGATATGATATTAGCTGAAAATTGCAGACACTTCTCGGTATTCGCAATACGATGCGCCGCCAGCGGTTCCTTACCTTAGGCGAGGCAAAAATACGCATCATGGTAAAAAAATCGACATCCAAAGCCCGCGTAATACAAATCCAACACAGGAAAACATGTTACTGTGTTTTTAAATGTTAATATGAAATATTGGCTATATTGGTTATACACACGATTGCACACCCCTAAACCAATTTACAATTGAAATAGTAGTTACAGTTTGTTGGTAGTAATGATACGGAATCCTTCATGAAGCTATGTTTAACATTATTATTTTCACACTTGCGTGATAATTCAATGGTAGCTAGAACGGTGATGTCGGCCCTAGAGGTCAATAATTGTCGAAGCAAGTTATGTCCTCGTATAGTAAAATGAACGGTAGCCTATAGGCCTTTACTATGTGTCATTTCACTATACACGTGAAGTGAGTATTCGGCACATTACAGGATATAAACCTCTGAAAATAAAATAGATACAACAATCACTAGAGCTAGCACTGTTCTAGATCATAATGATAATACAGGGTGTCCCAAAAGTTTCGATACCTTTTTAAATCCTAATATCTCCGGTAACATATTCGCAATTATTTTTTTACCAAACTTACAATAACAGCTATATGTTTTGCCAAAGTACAGACATGACAGATGAAAGTTTTCCGAACTGTAAGAGAGAAAGACGTTGACGAGAAAAACGGTTGTCCACGATCATTATTTTTAATTTCAGATTGAAATAATCCTTAATTTGAATGTTATTAATGTTTTTGCACACAATTTAATCAGTGAAAACCTTTTTGAAAATAATCCACATGAATTACATATGACGAACATGCAACATGTGAGGAACATGCAGCATGTGAGGAACATGCAACATGTGAGTACAGCGAGGTACAACTTACGTACTGCAAGTTATTTTTGGGAAAAAGTGATATTGAAAAAGGGGAAACTTTCTGTGGGTATATTAGGCTAAGCGTTTTCCCTTTTATTGAAAAGGGGGAAATTTTCTGTGGGTACATTAAGCTAAGCGTTTTCCCTTTTCATAAGTGTTTCAAAACGTCTAATTGTGTGTGGAGTTAAAAAAATCAAACAAAAGTGATATAATTTTAGGGAGGGAACTTACTTCTTTTGAACCTTATAGACCAATAGTATTATTACCATGATAACGTGATTTCTATAGCGATCTAACAACGGAAATCATGCTCATCGATTTGTCTGTATCTACAACCCGGGTAGGCGAAATACGAGCTGGCACAATTGACCAATGATAAAATGCAGTAATTAGTTAATGAATATTTACGGGGAATAGGCCTAGTCATTTAAACTTTGTATGGTATTTTGTTTGAAAATTCCAAGTAGATATCTTACTTTTTTCTGACGGAAAATAAGATAGGGAGGTCGAGGACAACCGAACAATATTTTATTATTGGCCTACTGGTATTTGGAAAATTCAGTCATGGATGATTAGTTCAATAGTTAAATGCTGTTACTTGGAGGCGCTATAGTTAATGTCCCTTGCTACCACTTGTGTACTTACATTTTTTAAACGATAATTCATACAATGTAGGCCTACTTCTGAATTCCTGATAAAACTATTCCATGAAGTAATTTAAATTACTAAACATCATAAATATTAATTAGCTAATCGCGGCTTCCTATTGGTCTATTCGGTTAGCTACGCACTTCAGTATTTAGCCTACTTCCTCGCGTGCGGACAAGACGCAGACACGGGGAAAAAATAATGGTACTACTGCACCCCTAGGAGGCTACTACCGCACCTTCGTCTCATCCCCTGAACATAACAGTTCAACAAACGTATACACGTCACATTGTATAGCACTTTCCATTCTGGCGACGAGCATGGTTATTCTGTTGTTGTCAAAATGGCGTCGTCTGCTGGTCGTTTCGCTGAACTATCAGAGAAGGATTTGCAAACTATTGTTGATGGAAAATACGCAAAACAAACAAAAGCTGATACAGAAAGCAGTATAGGCATCTTCTCCACGTATTGTAGCGTAAATGTATCACATGTATCGTGATTTATGCATCATACTTCGTAAGTTCTACGCCGAGATCCGTACCAAAGGAGGGGAATTCTACGCTAAGAAATCAATGCAAACGATACGGTTCGATTTTGACAGTTTTGAATTGTTATGAACTTAAAAGACTGATTTGTTTGAAAACAGCGTTATTTTCTTCAAACTTTGAGTTTTATTGGAACTTTGAATGTTGACATCGTTTATATTGACTGTTTACTACTGTTTACGAAATTTGAATTCCATTGGATTTTTATAAGTTCGTGATGAATATTTATGATGTATAGTAAAACAAATACAACATGGTTTATATCGGGAAGTAGTGTGAATTACTGGCCCCTCGGTGTTGGATGAGTGCAGGCGCGGATCCAGGGGAGGGGGGCGGAGGGCGGAGGGGGCGCGCGCCCCCCGGTAAAAAAATCAACCCAAAAAAAAGAGAAAAAAAGAGAGAGGGACAGGAAAGGGGGAAGGGGAGAGAAAGTGGGAAAGGGAAAAAGAGAGGGAGAGGAAAGGGGGAAGGGGGAGAGAAAGGGAGAAAGAGCCTTTAATTGAGTGACTGATTGGTGAATAAAATAACGTTATACATGTACATGTATGTCGTGATAAACACGTAGGCCTATACAGGCGCATCATCCAACACCTTGGGGCCAGTAATTCACACTACTTCTCTCTATACCATGTCGTATCTGTATTATTATGTATCTTACATGTAATTGCTCCAAAACCGGGTTTCAATGAGATACAAAGTCCAATAAGCCACGTTTCGGTAACCAACTGCTGGCGAAGGGTTGGAAGTAACACGCCAAGGGCTTTAACAACCCCTGTCTCTAGAAAACACACGACAAATGCTCCCATTAACACTATCCATGCCCAGCCTTTATCTCTCTTGATAAGATGCATGTTGCAAACGTCTGCCATGATAATGATTGTCCTACCACATTAATATTATATCACGTGTCATGTGTCGGGGATTAGGTGACATGAACTTTTAAGTTCAAATAACATACATGCACAGGCGCGTCAATTACGTTGTGTCTGCCAATGTTGCCATGGTTGCTTTCAATCCCATCTACCGTATTGGCAAGAAATTAAAGGAGCACGCAGTACGGTTTTGTTTTTTGAATTTTTGAATTTGTGTATACTTTACTTACGAATACACAGCAAAACTATGAGTAAGATATTCATTAAATCACTAATATTAAACATATTGAAAGGCTAATAATATAGTTCAACAGGTGTTTAATCCGTTCAGGATCACTAAAATTAAACATATTGAAAGGCTAATATAGTTCAACGGGTGTTTAATCCGTTCAGGATATCTTACTCATAGGTAACACCAAATATGCCAAACCTTGATTAAATAAGAAATTACTTAACCTAGTGTTAATAAATTTCCCTTTGCCACTTGCGTAAAGATCGATTGTCGCGTGCGTTCGAGCGTTTTGGGCTCTTTGTTTGACCAGCCAATGAGTGCTCTTGTGGGCGTTTTGGTTTTTCATCCATTCTCTGTCTGTGAGTTGCTTTTTCCATCACAGTTTTTGATCATTCGCTCCGTGGTTCTTGAGAGAACTTGCTCTAGCCAGCTCAGCAAATCTAAATTTCCCCCCCTCCCTCCCAAAATATGAGGCGTAGGGTTGGCTGGTTGTTCCCATAGCATGTCTCGTTATTACTTAGTTATACATGCCAGTTGATTTCTCAGCTATTGGGCAGTTTTGGTTTTTTCTTTCATTGTAAAGAAGTACTTTACAATCATTTAAAAATGTAACGATTGATATGCATTATTTATTCAACAAGTAGTTGTACAAAATGTTATGCAAATTGTGCTTTTTCACACAAAGGAGTAAAAATGTGGTTAAAATTTAACCGATATGACTTAATTTTAAGTGTATGTTAAAATGAAGCGGCATCGTGCCCCAAATTAGGAAATGTTAATGTTTAATAATATAATTAAATCTGTCTTCAGCCCTTAATGCAGTTCGATTAAGGGTCGGTTGGGCAATATTTCATCCCATCCGCGACGTAGGTCAGAGATTCGTATTAATTACTGCAAATTATATATTATCGTTTGAATTTTACCGATATGACTTCATTTCAAGTGTATGTTAAAATGAAGCGGCATCGTGCCCCAAATTAGGAAATTTTAATGTAAGGGCGACAATTGCATGTCTACCCTTTTAAAAACTGGATATAAATTCGTGGTTCTGCCTCAATAATGCAATGCTCGTTGTGACTATTTCAATTCAATTCAGGTTTGCCTATCCCCATGTTGGATATAGAACGGATAGGCATAGTTGTATGTGTTATAATATAATTAAATCTGTCTTTAGCCCTTAATGCAGTTCGATTAAGGGTCGGTTGGGCAATATTTCATCCCATCCGCGACGTAGGTCAGAGATTCGTATTAATTACTGCAAATTATATATTATCGTTTGAATTGTTTTGGCGTATGTAGTCAGTGGAAAATAAATGGCAGACTTGCCTCTCATCATCACGGTGGCATCCGCAAATTTTGGACTGGTCAGTGTTATACTTTCTGAGCGTCAGGTGGCAAACAATATTTAAACATTTAGGAATATTGTCGCAATTTTTTCTTTAAAGTCATCTATTGTAGTATTGATCGTTGTTTCATTTGATGTACATGCAATTTAAAGGAGGATTCAAGGAAGTTTTTTGTTTTTGTTTTTGTGAGTGCTGTAATTATTGAACTATTAATCAAATGCATATAAAAGTATACGTTTTTGGAAAGGAAATAGATCAAAGAATCCCAATTTGGCGTCAATTTTTTGACCCAAATTTCTTTGAACAAAGCTAACAATCGCTTGATGTTGATGTAAAGACACTAACTTAGGGACGATTTTTTTTGAAATTTTGACCCAAAAGTGCCAAAAAAGTGGGAAAATGAAAACTTTTTAGTCAAAATTTTCAAAAATATTAGATTAGGTTAAAAAAAAAGTCCCTAAATAAGTATCTTTACATCATCAATTATTGTTCTTAGCTTTGTTCAAAAATGTGAATTTGTGTTGTTGATTTTCTCAAAAAATCAACATTTTTGGTCAAAATTGATGCCAAATTTGGATTCTCTGATCCATTTTTGGAAAGGAATTACTTTTATCTACATTTGACTCTGAAAACATGATCGTTTTCCCATTATTGTCTCTTTTCTACCCACCTTTTCTAGCGAACCTGGTTAAAATATTTATATAATTTGTTTAATACCCGTCGTATATGCCTATTATTTCTATTTGACTCATAGTTCAATAATTACAGCACTCACAAAAATAAAATTACAAAAATTCCTTAATCCATGATGTCCCATAATGATTCATCCTTCAAGCTCAGCCTTCACATTTTTGATTTGAAAAATGGAAATCATCGTATGATACTTTTCATTGATCCTCAGTTACAAAAAGCTGTGACATGTTACCAAATTTTATCAAATGTGTGCGACATGTTACCAAATTTGGCTCTTTCTACTGGGCACATTTTGGTAATGGTAGCAAAATTCGAAAACCTTTATTTATTTATTTTACCTTCAAATGTATTTTGGTACCTTAGATCATTTTCTCAAATTTTGGAAGCAATGTTATTTAGAAAAAACTTTGATCAGGATTTTGGCTGATATAATTATACACATGTAGGGGTAGGGTGACAGCAATGTTTATCAACAAAAGCAACGGTCGATACATGCTTGAGGGAACAGCAGTAGTATAGAAAATGAGGGTTCTGAAACACAAAATCTTCTGTAGAACACCTTTTCAGAAATTTACTCCTTTATATCAACCCTAAAACAGTACATTTTAAGTTGAGATTCGGATGAAATTCTTGACCCTCATTAAAACAGCCATATATTAGTTTTGAAATTCGGGACCCCTAATATAACAGGGTTTTAAACAAATTAAATTCCGGTACTGAAACACAAAATATTTTGTAGAACACCAATGTTTTCATTTTCCCCTTTATATAAGCTTTTTTTAACTAGACAAAAAAGGTTGAAATTCGGATGCTTTTTTTGTTGTAGAACACGAATGTTTTAATTTTTTCATTTATATTAGTTTTTATTAGAGATCAAGTTGAAATTTGGACGCTTAGTTTGTTTGTGTTAAATTAACTATATCATGAGATGTTTAGAATTTGAACTTTGTGAACTTGTTTTATAGTGTTGTGCATACAAAATAGAAGTTTTTCACAATTGCAGATAAGAGTTCAAAGTCAAAGTTAGTAGCCTGTTATTTAAACTCAAATTATTAAAACAACATCGTTGTCCTTGCGCAGTAATAATTATTTACATGGAAAATTAAAACTTGTGTATGTTGACTCAAATCTAAGATAACAGTAGAAGCCGGCGTTATCGTAAAATCGTAGTTATTGGAGAAACATTTCTTACTTTAAAATAATACTTAAATCACAGTTATAAACATAAAACTTGTATTACAGGAGATGAGGAAGGGAGGGGAGGAGGAGGGAAGGGAAAAGGAGAGGCCTGTATCTCTACGTCTCTGAACCAGTGGTGTATCCAGGGGGCAGATTTGAATACAAATTACTTACCTATGGTCATGTGTTTTTTAAAAGCTCGCCTCCTTTCGCGTTACACACGGATTTTGGCTTATGCGACATGATTTTAACTTTACACATTTATATTTGCTTGTATACCCCCCCCCCCTCCCCGAGGTAGTAAAAGTATACATTTTCTGAAGGAAAATTGCATGAGGAAACCAAATATGCCATTAAAATTATACCTACCCCTATTTTTTTTTTTTTACATATTTGAATTCCTCATGAAATTACCCATTAGATGATATATATTTGTCAAAGTTACTGCGTCGGTATGGTAATTATACCGGCTAGTGAATATCTCAACTTTTTATTTTATATATTTTTTAGAATTTTCAGAAATATTTGTTTAAGGATGAACCCTTCCCTGATATAAACTGCATTTCTGAATTCCTCTAGTTACAAGCTTTCCAAAAATGTATACTTTTGCTATCATAGGTTGAAAACTTTTTCTGTTATGGGATGACTAGTTATTGTAAAAAGAACAAAGCATGGGATTATCCCCATTGAGTTTGTACAGGCGGCACCCCTTCCAGCGGCACCCCTTCCAGCACCACCCCTGGTCCCCACACATCAAACAGCTGTATCTCCCTTTCTGTATTAGCTATACCAATGCCATTTGACAGGCAGATAGCTTGTTATTAGGGCTTTAAAATGATACCAAATTTGTTGAGATAGCTTTTGTGGTTTTAAAAATATGTAAGGAAAATGACAGCATGAAGCTAAAAAATGTAACGGCACCACCCTATTGGGAGGCGAGTTCATAACGCGTGACCCTATACAATTAGTACGCCATGCAGCAATATTCAACAGGTGTGGCTATTCATAGCACCAAACAGATACAATAGGTGTTTTTCCGTGGATATATGTGCATCGGAAACATTCAGGTGATAATAATCTGATACAATTTGACTCACGTGACATAATCTAGACATCATCCATTGTTTGTCGCATGCCGGGGTTTAATCCCGGGTTTAATACAGGTGAACTTTAATTCAACAATGCAATTTGATTGACTTCAGCCATGTCTTGTCGCGTGCCTGGGGTTTGATTGACAGGCAATCCAGATAATCAGCCTACGTCGACGCAGCGAAGGTGTGTAAGTTTGCCTGGGAAAACCGCAAAGACGTATGCCTAATTGGATTGACAGGCAAAAGACCGTGCTCCGGACATGAGTTTAAGTGATGAAACTGCAAAATGCGCCTTTTTCCCCACGATCATGACGATATCGTCTGCTGTTAAGTATAGATGAGGTGACCGTTGTTTACATTTAGGACGCCCTCTGTTGATTTGAGACAAAACACACCGGGCAAGAGTTCCTATAGTTTACATAGGCTAGATCAGGTTTCTAACTAGATTGTGGTGTCACAGCAAATTGTTATCAAAACTGTCTTTAAACTTGCTTATGAATGCTATAAGCTATCGCATTTCACACACAAAATTAAAAATAAATGAGTTTTATAATTCATTAGAAAGAAATTTCATGTTGTCTTCATTAACTTTACTGTATATTCTGCCTGGAGGGAATCAACAGAGGGTGTCCCATTTGTAAATACATGACGTCACCGGTCACGCCATCTATAGTGATGATGGGATTAGGCTCAACTTTAAACCACTAATACTTGCCTTTCCCATGAGCGGCGTTAGGGTTAACCGCTTGAACCGTGTTTAAATGCGACAGCCGCCGCGGGGTTTTTACGGAATAAACCATATTTTAGTAAAATATGGTTTGATTCCGTAAGGCATCCCCGCAGCATTAGGGTAAGGGTTAGCGTTGGGGTTAGGGTTCGTTTTACGCGGGTGATGTTTCAGTGAAGTGCGGGGATGTTACGGAAAAATATGGTTTATTCCGTAACATCCCCGTGGCGTTAGGGTTTAGGGTTAGGGTTAGGGTTAGGGTTCGTTTTTGGCGGATGGTGTTTCAGTGAAGTGCGGGGACTGTTACGGAATAAACCATATTTTAGTAAAATATGGTTTATTCCGTAACATCCCCGCACTTCACTGAAACATCACCCGCGAAAAACTAACCCTAACCCTAACCCTAACCCTAACCATATTTTACTAAAAATATGGTTTGACGGAATAAACCATATTTTAGTAAAATATGGTTTATTCCGTAACATCCCCGCACTTCACTGAAACATCACCCGCGAAAAACTAACCCTAACCCTAACCATATTTTACTCAAATATGGTTTATTCCGTAACATCCCCGCACTTAAACAGCGCCCGCGAAAAACAAACCCTAACCCTAACTCTAACAGTCTAACTCTAACCCTAATAACCACGGTATGCGGTTTATTCCGTAATATCGCCGCGGCGGCTGGACAGTGCTTACCAACCCTTACCCTAACCTATAGCCCTAACCTTATCCTAAACCTAACCATACCTTAACCCTACAAACTAAACACTAACCCTAAACACTACCCGAAATAGAACGTGTAAATTAGGCATGATGGCATTTTGGTCCATTTAAATTTAAATTAGCCATGATGGCATTTTGGTTCATTTTTATGTGACAAATATGAACATACACCCCCTAAAACCCTCATTTTGCTGATGCAAACCCCCAAAAGAAAGCCCCCTTTCTGTCCTCCGGGCGCTGTCACATTTAAACACGGTTCAATTTGCCGCGTTAACCTCGAGTTGTGTAAAGATTCAAGCCTATGGGAAATTACCATGGAGATTGAACATGTCGGCGGGCGATTTATGGGCATGTAAAATTGAACATGTCGGCGATTTTACATGCCCATGATTTTAGTATAATAAAGCTTCTTCCCCCCAAAAAATACAAATCCCCTCTTTTTGCTGACGCAAATTTCCCCCAAAAGAAATCCCCTTTTCTGCCCTCCGGGCGGTGGCACATAAACATGATAAAGACAGTTTGCTTTTAACCTATTATATATAGTCGTGTCTCATGCCCAAGTCTATGGGAAATGAGAACATTTATCATGGGCACTGGGCACCAAAGACGACTATATATATAGTCGTCTTTGGCGCCCAGTGCCCATGTTAAATGTTCTCATATCCCATAGACCTGGGCATGAGACAAGACTATATATATAAGGATCAAAACAAACTGTCCTTAAAACGAATTATTCACAATTGTCACTCATTATACTGTATGAATTTTCGTTTATTGCTATTTATTTATGAAACAATATTTAGTGTTACATTGAATTATCATGTATTTATTTGATGAAAATATTCGTTTGACGTAAAGGTGAGTTTAAAGGTGAAAAAACTAATTTTCAGTAAGCTAGGGAGTTCAATTAAGTCGCATTAATTTCCTGGTCAAAGGACACGACATTGCCGTCTACAGTTTAAACGTTTAAGGAAAATTATCAATCTAAAATTATCACATTTAAAAAAATATATATATATAAACCGATAATTATTAACCCAAGAACGCTATCTTAATAACAAATCACGTACACATTGTATTCAGTTTGACCTAGGCCTAAGTTTTGGGGGAAATTATATTTTGATCATTTTTCGAAAGATTATAGAGCAACCTTTGATTTCCTTGAATAAAAACACACCACCAACTACCAGAACTAACCCGCAACACGCATGTTATGTAATTGAATATGATGATGTTATAGCGATACAATAGGCCATTTCTAGTCTCTTTATTCGATTGTCCCTGGACCAACACATATGTTGATGGATACTTGTTTTAAAATAATAGGTTATTTTTGAAACAGTAAATTTGCGTGTAACACCTCTATTGCATGTCGTGCATTGAATTGATCTGAACAGCGAATACCACGGGAACGAGAACCTTTTGTTGCAACCGTGTTACACTACCCATGCATGACAGTTTGAATTTGAATTAGCCCGCGTAGGAGAAATGTGCAGTGATCAAACGGGACAAATACGGGATATGTGTTGGTAACCTCCGGTCTTTTCTCCCGCGTAGTAATTTAAATATGCGAATTTGGAAACGTGGTTGTCATTAACTGGTGCTAATCATGGCTTATCTTTGTTGTTCTGTGGCAAATGAGGTACCAAATTGTGCCAAAACAACGCATCCAATTGTCCATCTACTCTTATTGGTCAAAAAATAATTGTAAGTCACTTTAAAATAGGACATAAACAACGTGTATGACTTTCTTTTGTTGAGCACTTGATATTTGGTTAATTCGAAAACAATGGATCGATTGGGCCCGTAGAAGAGGGTTTGGTTTCGTGGCCTAAGTAACGTCATTAACATGAACACAATGGACCTACAGCACATATCCCCCACAGTCCAACATACGCGGACGCACCCCTATCAGCTCGCTCCGCACGCTTGGAATCTCACACATTTTCGCTAACCAATGAGAGCCGTAAGATCTAGCTAACGTTTTGCGCACCACGGATGTCCGTTTCACCGTTTTACGCGAAGTCAACCCTCATGTGACGTGCGTCCATAGGTTTTAACCACTCACTGAAATTTGTCAATATTTGGCTGGACATGTAATACTCCCAATAATAATACTACCATAATAACTTATTCTCACTAGTCATTACGTCTTTAGTTACATTTTAATATCCTTGTATATATACAATGTGAATTATATCACTGTCATATTATAATATTTGTATGTACTTTGAATTCAACATCTTATTCACATGTAGCTTTACCTTTGCCAACATTGTCGATTGTCCTTGTCTTGTCTACGTCTTGCACTTAGTCTTAAATGTGTACGAACAGATGTTTAAGGGTTTTCTTTAACAAAATTCACTTAACATTAAAGATAATCATTATAATTGGCCATTATTGTTGTTTCTACACACAAAAAGCAGCAAAACTTGATTAAAACAATATTGAAATATCCTTGAAATATCATCGCTATTTATTGAAACTTTTTTTTAAAACGCCCTCTACAGGCTGTCCCAAAATGATTAGTACCCATCGATGCACAAAGTTCAATAATTTGTTTCATCATCAAAATCAATGAGATTAGATCCGTTGTTTTTTACCATATTTGCTATACTGTACCCTTTTATTAGAATTTTAGATCATGAATATCGGACTTATTTTAATGAAGTTACACTCCATTGTGTAAGACATGGTGATTTCACCTTTTTGGCAAAGTGCAAAAAAAATGTTTTTTTAAACAGCTTGTTTGAAAGAAACTAACATTCTCTCAATCTCTTGTCTGCTAATATCTGTGGTTCCTTTCTAGTTTAAACTGCTGTTGTATCATATTGTTGTTCAAACCATTAATACTTCTTCATTTTGATTCAATTTGATGAGTAAAAATGGATCGTCACGCATGAGCGACCCCAAGCTCTGTTTCTATAATGAGCTAGTTTTGAGGCTAAACTTGAGGGACATTTAAACAGGTAAAGACGTGTTCATGGGTAATTAGCAGTGGCTTAGACTTCTTTTTCATATTGGGGGTGCAATTTCCTACAAACATGCTAAAAATGATATAGTCCCTTAGTGTTTAACCTCACGAAATCCATTCTCCAATGTGAAAATGAAATCTAAGCCACTGGTGATTCACCAAATACCACTAGTCATTTAGAAGTCCCTAAACACTTGTCAAATAAAACAATGCATGGGGTCACTCAAGTGTGACAAACTTCTTTTACTCGTTAAATTTAATTAAGGAAAAGAATTATTAATGATCTGAACACCCATAACTAATAACAGTTACAACAGAAAGACACACAAGATTATATTGAGTAGACAAGAGATTATGAGAATACACAAGTTTCTTTCGAACAAGCTGTAATAGCACACACATTTATTTAGCACTTTGTCAAAAAGGTGAAATCACCATGTTTTACATAATGGAGTGTATCTTGAGTTTGATAAATCCGATATTCATGATCTAAAATTCTAATAAAATAATACAGTATGACAAATATGATGTAAAAACAACGGACCTAACCACATCGATTTTGATGATAACAAAAATTATTGAACTTTGGGCATCGATGGGTACTAATCATTATGGGACAGCCTGTATGTAGGGGTCACACTACTAAATAGAGCTCCATAGGGATATGTACAAAAACACTGATATAAAACTCTGTGTTAGACCACTATATTGCGAAATTTGACCTTGTAGAGTGATTTATTCTGAAAGATGATCACATCTTCTCACCAAAAAGTGAAAAAATAGGTAGGTGAACCTGCTCGATTTTTCAAAATACGCCCATGGCGTTGACTACCTCTCTGACGAGCTTGGAAATGCCGCCGTAATCGTCAATGTTTCCAGTAAAAAACACAAATTTGAAAGATTTTGCCATGCATATTTTCCGATTCTAGTTTTAAACACCGCCCTTTAGGGTAGGGGATACCCCATTTAGTGTAATGCACCCTGTAATATCGTATGTTATTTAAATCGAAAAGAAAAATAGCATAACGCTGTTTACAATAAAATGCTGTCCGAGCCGGGGATGGAGTATTTTGCAACGACGTTTTATGGCACAAAGACGCCTGATTTTTCTGTGACTTACTGTGACGGGTGATTCACTTCTCGATCAACCAAAACAATGTGACGTCATAAATATTGTGTTCGCCCAGCAGCTAATTAGAAAAATCGTACGCAAATAATACGGCGATCGGGGAAAAACGCAAATACGCCATTTTCTATTGGCTCTCAAATCATTTCAGATTAACCTTTCGAAAATTTCTTTTCTGAGTTCAATTATTTGGGGGTCAATAATTATTTGACATCCAGTCTAAGCTTCGTGGTACACTTCAAGTTCTTTGAAAATCAATGCAAAAGTGGGCATTTTAGCGGATCGATGGGATGAAACGAGACTTTCGACGTCAAAATTGAATAGAATCACTACGTCAAAAATGGAATTATCGCATTTTTCGAAAGAAAGTGAACAAAAATAAAATGGCGTCGCGAAAGTTGGTGACATTTATCGACTTTTTGAAGACGATTCCGATGATAGTGAAGCTGACTTAGATGGTTTCAACGAAGAAGAAATTGGTCAAGGTAATTTTGAGAGTGGTTCTGAACCATACCTGGCTGTTGATAGCGACGACCATGCTTCGGAATCTGACATTGTAGATAGCGATGAGCATTCTTTAGACGGAGATGCGGGCGATGTTCAGCGCGTGGACTAGTGTCGATCAAGGTGATGCTATTTTGCGCGTTGTTGGAATCCCGCAGCACAGAAATGGCGATGGTCCAATGCAACCAATCATGTAATATCCGCACCCACCAACAGAATTGCAGATTTTCATTGAATTTTTCACTGATACTATGATCGACATAATGGTGTTACAGACCAATCTGTATGCAGTGGCAAGCTAAGCCTAATTTGCGGCAACATGCGCGTATTCTTCGTTGGCATGATACCGATGTCAATGAGATGCGCTCTTTTTTGGCATTGCGAATTTCAATAGGTCTGGCCACTAGAAACCAGGTGAGTGATTACTTCAGTTCGAAGTTCGTACGTGGATCGATTGATATTATACAAATATATACTGTCATGAGAGACAATGGTTAAAACTATGTGCCCGAGCCGAGGTGACTGCAATAGTGCTATTTTGTTGAGGGGCGCAGCCCCGAAGCTAAATAGCACTATTGCAGTCACCAAGGAACAATAGTTTTAATCCAGAGACTCGAATAAAGGCAGCATATTATTTGTTTTATATACGTCATTCAAATATATCTAGTTCCATAAAATTCAAATTCAAAAATCACCCGGTAAGTTCCAATCTTCATCAGTTAAAAAGTTTTAAAAGTTCAATTCAGTGCATCGAACGATCATCACGCTGCGCCCGGGGATGCAAATCGTGCGCCCTCTCGCGTCACGCATTGGTGCGCCGTAAATATTCTTCTTGGGAGCCGTAAATAGTACTTTTGGCAAAATAGCGTGTTTATTTTTGACCATGTGACCCACTTTTAACCAATCAATTAACAAAAATATATGAATGACGTATACTTGGTACATTAGAACACACAATGATCTCTGTTTGACACTCTTTTTTAGATCTGAATTCTTTAATATAGATAAGAAGGGACAGAATAAGTTTATGGTGTATTCTTCCATTCCTAAAGTCTCGTTACCAGGCAGTCTTTAGACCCAATCGCATCGAGGGCGAATAACCAATTTCCAAAATACACATTGGTGATTTTCAGTGTCAGTTCAGTGTTTTCAATGTTCTTGTCACTTCTCATGATGATTATATAAGGACACTTTGTTATACTTAGTCCTAGTAGGCCTACTCTTAATTAAATTTTTTGAATATCTATTATGAATTGAAGAGACAATCCAAACAGTAACATTGCGCCAAGGACCAGGAATGATGGGGAATAACTACCACTGTTGTCAAATATCCACCCTGGAAAACAAAAAGGAATAAATATATTCAGCCATGAAAACATAAATCACTTACATACATATATACACACCACACCATATACATAAAGGATTGAATGGATATCGCGAGTTCCCGCGATACAAAAATTCCGCATAATAGGGAAAGGGGAGGTAATACATGAGATATATCATGCTATTATCACAGATATGTTATATTAAAGTCTACTTGCATTAAATTTACATTTGGGCTATTCCAGAAAATATCCACACCCCTTCCACAACAGTTGCTTGCTTTCATGAATGTCAGTGAAGGGTATTATAGAGTTGTTTCACGATAAAATCAAAGGTTCGTTCTGAATTTTTCGGTCCAGTCACGGTAATCAAAGGTCGCCCTTACCACGTCCACCTCCCACCATTGCCCTGTTCGTAATCGGCACAAATACGAACGGTCTTTCGCAACCGAGTACCGTCCAAATATCATCGCTGCGCTAATAACATCAGTGATGTCATGAGATGCTCATAACGGGCTAAGAGTATTTACTGCATGAAACGATTCATCATTTTTTTAGTTCAATCAGTTCCAAATTGGCGAGAAATATTCGGTTTTTATCTATCCGCGCACAAAAGTAATTCCGGGAGTTATTCAAGCGAATAAGCGCGATGTTGCTATTCGCAAGCATCCCTGGTATACTCGGGTTTTACTCTGGTCCCGGACCTAAGAGGCTGTGTTCACATGAGGCACATTCACCCGTAGTGTGAACAAACATTTCGCAGTTCGACAAAGGTTACCGAATACAATGAAAATGCTCTATTTGTAGCAAAGTTGCGGCTGTAGTGTGAATGCAAATAAAATCGTCTCGTGAACCGGGTCAATCCCGGTTTGACATGGGTCCTGGGTAAATGGTCTATATGTGAACACGCCCCAATTTGTATCGAGTCTGCTTGGAGTAGTTAAAGGTTCTAACATGACATATAGCGATTTAATCCGTGTATGACGTCCAGTTGATATCAAGAATTGTGGGAAAGATTTAGGTAATGTCTTCCATATGGGGGTGTATTTATTTCAAATTGAATAACCCATTTCAACATGTGGTCATGTTTTTTATACTGGGTACAATTTGTGTTACATGTCCCTTTTTCCATAAATGAGGTTCCTTTTTCAGTTAATGCATTATATCTGAAAAAGTTTACATTATAAGTTGGTAAAAGTATACATATTCTGAAAGCATATACTGTAACGGATGCAAATAGCATACAATCAAGTTGATTATACATGGTGGCTCGAAAATTGTACAGGGTGTAACAAGCAAAATTTCTAAAAAAAAAGGGTTTCAATAATTACTTCCACTATGTATATGTGATGAGAGAAAAGTTCAGTACAGATTTAAAGTAGTTTAATAAAATACCCATCCAGACATATGCATATTAAATTTCATTATGAATCTGAAATCCGACATACAGGGTGTCTAAAAATTTGTTTATTTAGTTCCAGAAAAATGCTTCTATTACTACATACATACAAAGACTAGTATTTTAACAAAATTCAAGTAGATTTCAATTAAAAAGGCATCAATTACATGTACATGAACATTGATTGATTTTGAAAGTCACCCTTTTCTCATGTAAAGTTGTTAATTTTAAACATATAGGGTGTTTAAAACATTAATTTAGGTAAACATGATTATCCACAAATCATTAAATTGAATGAATTTAAATTTGCATCTGAAACATGATTTTACATTCCAATTTGAAGTGGCAAATGCTTAAAGTGGTATGAATGAGTTTCAAATAATGTTCAATAAAAAGGGTCCAGAAACTACAGGGTGACTCAAATGTTCCCAATGGCACATGTTTAGTGGCATACAATTAATTGCGTTCATCCTTTTTGCACCTTCATGATGTGCAAAGCACATTCAAATGAACAAATTAGGTTAGTATCCATAATGTTTGAACCCAGTATTCAAATTTCAAGAGTCTGATTTAAGATTGAATTATAAAATGTTTTCGTTTTAAGTTGTATTCAACATATAGGGTGATCCAATGTTGATTGGCAAACTGCTTATGCTGGTCATCCTATACTAGGTCAGGTCAGTTGCATTCCTAAGAATTTAATAATTCTCCTGAGTTTACAAGCTTGATGAAAACCAGCAGTTTTTTACTTATTTGGTAACACAGTTAAAAACAAGTAATAACACCACACAAATGCATTTAACAAATTGTGCTTATTAACATCCAGACAATACAGAATACACTCCTCCTCCTCCGCATACTCCTCCACCCCTGACTAATTAGGTTTAACGAACTATTGTAATTAACAGAACCATGGTAGTTTATATTTTTCTTTTTAAAATAAAGGCCAAATACTTTATCATCAAAATAAGACCAAATTTGAGTATGTGTGATAAAGAATAGCCAAAATATATGCATGCAAAGTAATAATATGTAGTGCAAATGTAACAGATCCACCTTTTTTGGGTACCCAGTATAAAAACCATGACCATGTCCAAACAGCTATCAGCTATTACTTCAATTGATTTGTACCTGTATCCCTTATTTACCTCATGAAAGACTACTTATTCTGGTATTTTGTAACTGTGCAAAAAACTGGAAATAGTAACCCTATAGGCCTTTTGAATTATCCATATATTATGTACACCTAACACAAAATTATGACCGGGTGCTTTTATTTAAGATAATTTGAACTCAGAAATCAAAAAATATAATGATATAACATTGACCATACTGTTAGAAATTAAAATGATGCTAAACACTTTCCACGCGGCAGACGACATTCCAAAATGTCACAAAATGTTTCAAAATGTCAATTATTTTGGATTTCATTACCATAATTGAAATCACTATGAGAAACATATTGAAATAAGTACAAATATGCCTAGTATTGAGTCAGTAATCCTTGAGATAGACCTTGAAATTTGGGAAAGGTTTCTGAAAAAATTGTTTATATATGGTCTAACCAATAGCCGCGTGGAAAGTGTTAAAAACGTTTGACAAGACATTCTGGTAAATACCTGATAAAAATCCACTAGAGATGGATCCGATGCTATAAGCGACGTGCAACCATAAGACAGCATTTGTCATTTTGTCTTGTTCTGTAGCTTCTTTGAGCACCGCAAAAACACTCGTGATTCCCATTTCTCGTCCAAATCCAAAAGTAGCAGACGACACTACCAATCCGATGTAAGAACGGGAAACCGAAAAGATCGGGTCAATTGCCACTGCTATAAAACCGAGGACGGACATGCTATACAGTACTTGTTTATTGGCAAATTTCATTTTTACAAATGGGTAGAGTATATTGGCGACAAGACTGCCTACACCTCCGAAAGTTGCGAGATAAGATGCGGAAGATGCCGAGAAGCCTGTCTCCACGGCATGAGGAACCAGATAAATCAACCATCCAACGAAACAGTATCCACTGCCTACGTTGTACAACAACATTGATATAAAATTGATATCTTTGAATAAAACAAAGTCAAAATAGTACATGATATTTTGACTACTTGCATTTGTACTTTGTTGGTCCGTTTCTGCACTAGGATAAACACTTGTTTGGTTGCCATTATTGATATCTGCATAATCGTGTACTGTCGATGTCTGCCATACAGGTCTAAGTATTAATCCGCAAACTACAAGATGTAAAGACATTGCACCTAGTATCATCATAGTTCCGCGCCATCCGTAGATATCAAGCAAAGTCTGTGTCAAAGGTGGCATAATTATAACACCCAAAGAGAGACCCATCCTTGAAACCGAGATGGCAACATCGTAATATTCATCGAAATAGCTAGCCAGTTCACCTAACACAACCGCTTCCGCTCCGATTGAGAAACCTGTTTTAAAACCACATCAAATATTGCACACGAGTTAAAAAACAAAAACCTGATCATTAAAAAGTTGATGAATTCTAAGAAAGTCAGGAATCTACAACTCTCAAACAAATCAGAATGTTACTGAGAGATATTATTACCCGTGAAAGTCTGGGTATTATAGAAATGCGCCCCACCCCATCCTTTGTTTATATTAGTAGTCTACTTTCAACTTCAAATTTCATATAAAATGCTGATTATCATGATTATGTCACCTACCATTAATATATTTGTATGAAGATTGTCAATGAAATAGTTTTATAATTTACCTGTTAATACAGTTGTCAGCATCAGCATATATACTGATGACACTAAGGATGAAGTAATGAGGCCTACGGCTGCAAATAGGCTGAAAGTCATGACAGTCACTCGGGGTGACAGACGTTTACTCATAGCTCCACCAAAAGGACCTAAGGTTTTGAAACAGAAAAATCGAGTCATATATAAATTGTGAGTCTTATACAGTTATGCGTATCACATACATTTTAGTTATACCAGTAAGCCCGGTTGTTAATCTAGGCTTGTGCCGAACACACACGTCACGTCACGTCACGTCACGTCACGTCACGAAAAACTCTCATGTTCACGTTCATGTATATTTTGTCAAAGTACAGATGAAAGTTTTTCGAACTGTAAAACTTCACTTGCATATAAACACGTATAATAATGAGCTTAATAAAGTGAAGGGAGCGAGAGAGGTAAAGACGTTGACTAGAAAAACGGTTGTCCACGACCATTCTTTTTAATTTCAGATTGAAATAATCCTTAATTTGAATGTTATTAATGTTTTATCAGTTTTTTTCTTTCTTTTCAATACTGCGAAATATTTAAAGAGATATACGAAGCTATAACAAGCCATCGAAACTTTTGGGACACTCTGTACTCGTACTTGATGATAAATTAACTTAGCAACTCAGTTCCGATTTCAACAATTGTTGCAGGCATGTTGAATAGTTTTAAATGATGCTGTTGCATTTAGGTGCTTCATGTGTACTCGAATACGCCATGCTTTTTGTTCGTTATAACCCACAGACTGACAATCTATAAGTAGCTCTTGTTGTCATTGAGTTCAAGAAAGCATTTGATACCATCCACCGATGAAAAATGATGGACATTCTACAAGCTTATGGAGTCCCAGAGAAGCTAGTGTCTGCTATAGGGCTAATGTACCGACATAACTGCTCATGTCACATCACCAGACGGTACTACGCACTATTTAACATCCAGGCAAGGGTTCTCCAAGGAGATACACTGACACCATTCTTATTCATCACTGTGCTTGACCACGTCCTGAGAAAAGCTTTGAATGGCAATGAAGAGCGTCTTGTGTTTTTTTACTAGAACCCAGGAAGAGTACAAGAAAGAGTCCGCAAGTTTTAACAGACCTTGGTTTTGCGGATGACATCGCCCTACTAGTAAACAACCACAAAGAGGCAGAAGAACTACTACACCTTGTGGAAACTTCTGCACTCAAAGTTGGACTAGGCACGAATGCTAGCAAAACTAAGGCCATGCTATACAATAAGCCCCCTTCTGGTATTACAACTCTGGATGGAAATGACCTTGAAATTGTTCAAGATGTCTAGTACATAAGGTGCATGGGTGGCCAGTAGTGAAAAGGACTCCAACATCAGAAAAGCACAAGCTTGGAAAGCATGTAATACATTGAATAATATCTGGAAAAGTAGGCTCCCAAGGAACATGAAGCGGGGGCTATTTATAACCACAGTGGAACCAGTCTTGATATATGGAGCAGAATCCTGGTCAACTACTTCCAAAAAAGAGAAGGCCTTAGAAAGCTGCTACACTCGTCTCCTAAGAAAGTGAAGGGAGCGAGAGAGGGAAAGACGTTGACGAGAAAAACGGTTGTCCACGATCATTCTTTTTAATTTCAGTTTGAAATAATCCTTAATTTGAATGGTTTTAATGTTTTATCTTTTTCTTTTTTTCTACTACTTCTACACCTTGTGGAAACTTCTTCACTCAAAGTTGGACTAGGCATGAATGCTAGCAAGACTAGACTTCTGGTATTACAACTCTGGATGGACATGACCTTGAAATTGTTTAAGATTTCTAGTACCTAGTATCTAGTGCTTGGGTTTCCAGTAGTGAAAAGGACTTCAACATCAGAAAAGCACGAGCTTGGAAAGCATGTAATACATTGAACAATATCTGGAAAAGTAGGCTCCCAAGGAACATGAAGCGGAGGCTATTTATAACCACAGTGGAACCAGTCTTGATATATGGAGCAGAATCCTGGTCAATTACTTCCAAAACAGAGAAGGCCTTAGATGACTGCTACACTCGTCTCCTTAGAAAGGCGCTAGATGTTTCATGGCAATCGCATCTATGTCAGGCTACTGTCGAGGAGACTAACACTTGCCTGGCACTGCAATTCATATTATTCCAGATTAACTTTATTTATTGTAAACACCAATACCTTTCCCAAAATAGTTACATTTCCCCATGATGTTATCCGAAAAAGTGGCACTTTTAACAGACTGTTACCAATAGCGTTTTTTTGGTTTTTGTGTTTTTAATTAATTTTGTAGGCTTCTTTATTTTCAATTTAAAAAAAACCCCGTTTAATCAAATTGTTTGTAGCTTGTTATGATCAGTTTGATCATTCACCCATACAATCATCATTACGTGAAATTACTCTGCGACAACAATTAAACATATTATCGATTCATTGGATAATTTCGTAACTTACTTATAAATCAAGCCTGTAGGTTGACAAGCAAACTTATAAGGTCAAATGCAAAGAATACCATAGTCTGCTTGAGGAATCAAAGACAGAGCATCACATTTCTCAAATTGCTAAATGTAACTCTAAGCAACTCTTTCGTACCATCGACAGATTGCGCGGCTTTAAGCCTAGCTTAGTTCTCTCGTCTGGAGAGGAGAATGTTGTATCTGATAAATTTAGTGACTAATTCACTAATAAGATCTCTAAAATCATATCAGATTTGGACAGTAACTACCCACATTGTACCGGCGACTTCAGTGACTCTCCAACATGTTCTGTGCGCTTTAACCACTTCAACGAACTCTCAGAAAAAGAGATACAAAAGCTTGTTATGAACATGCCCATTAAATCATGTGCCTTGGTCCCCGTCCCATCTTAGCTACTTAAACGGTGCCTGGACTATCTCTTGCCTGTTCCCAAGATGATTATTAACAACTCCTTGAAAACTGGGCACGTACAAGACTGTTTAAAGTCTGCTCGTATAACTGCTATCCATGAAGTAATTTAAACTATTTATCTTACATGTAATTGCTCCAACACCGGGTTTCAATGAGATACAAAGTCCAACAAGCCACGTATCGGTAACCAACTGCTGACGAAGGGTTGGAAGTAACACGCCGAGGGCTTTAACAACCCCGGTCTCGAGAAAACAAACGACAAATGCTCCCATTAACACTATCCATGCCCAGCCTTTATCTCTCTTGATAGGATGCATGTTGCAAACATCTGCCATGATAATGATTGACTCAGACTCTCACATTAATATTATATCACGTGCCGTGTGTCGGGGATAAGTGACATATGAACTTTTAAGTTCAAATAAGGCCAAAAACAAAAGGTTTGTTTGCTCAAACACGACCGACCCATAATATCTCAAAACCCAATGCCTTCTTTTTTTAAATAATGTTTTATGTTATGTTACAAAATATATGTATTGAATGATATTTTCATATTAATTGGCCAAACTTATTAACAAAACTGCCCTTTAAAACACCAAGGAGATGCAAATACAAGATCCTACCACTATCTAGTGAAATACAGAACATGTCAGACCATCCAGCATGGTCTGAAGGTTTGTACTACAGGCTGCCAGCTGCACTATTAAAACAAAATATATGTATTAGCCCTAACCAGCCAGGCTATGTATTTACGGTGTGGAAACCGGGGGAGGGGGACAAAGAATGAATTGTTAACCAAATAATCGCCGCGAAACCCCTGGGATTCGACCCCGAACCCTCCGATCCCCGCGCCGTGTCCCTAACCACTCGGCTGTCCTGCCAACGCTCACCCGGGCAGCGATTTCGTACACACATATCAGCTTAGTTGATGACGTCATCGAATCGAACGCTGTAGCATGCGCGTGGACATTGTTTTTGCCGTAGTGAATCGTAGTGTAGGAAGGTTAGGGTTTCAAAGAACATTAAAGTGTATTAAAATCAAATTGTATAGTATTTTTCTTCACTAAATAAGTCTATAGCCAAAATAAAAACCAAAAAAAAAACCCTCTTGTTTGGGAAAACAAACCTCTCTTTTTTAGGCCTAACCAACATGCACTGGCGCGTCAATTCCGTTGTGTCTGCCATGATTGCCATGGTTGCTTTCGATCCCATCTACTGTATTGGCAAAGGACCACGCAGTATGTTTTGAAGACTTTTTGAATTTGTATATACTTTACTTCATAAGTACAAATGAACATTTAATAGCTGTCATTATTGCTGTTGCCACTTACGAATACACAGCAAAACTTAGGTTCAACCTAGGAGTAAGATATTCATGAAATCACTAATATTAAACATATTGAAAGGTTGCCATGCTGTATTTTGTAGAACAATTAAATTAGCTATATCATGAACATCAATTTGAACGTTGTGAACTTCTTTTATAGTGTTGTGCATACAAAATAGAATTCTTTTCACAATTGCAGATAAGGGTTCAAAGTCAAAGTTAGAAGCCTGTTATTTAAACTCAAATTATTAAAACAACGTCGTTGTCCTAGCGCAGCAATAATTACTTACGTGGCAAATTAAAACCTGTGTCTGTTGACTCAAATCTAAGATAACACTAGACACCGGCGTTATCGTATACTAGTAGTTATTGGAGAAAAAAAATCTTACTTTAAAATAATACTTTAATCACAGTTATAAACATAAAACTTGTATAACAGATAAGTTAGTTATAAACATAAAAATTGTCGGTGAAAAGATTCATCAGGTTTGTTGAATTTCATTGAAGTAAACAATATGCTTGACGAAACCAATATAATACTCACATATTAATATTTCATCCTCATACATCGGAGGATTTCATCAGAATGGCAATGATCCACTTTGGCGCGAAGAAACATCAGGTCGAGAACACAACAGGAGATCCAGAGAGGTACGCGAGGCGATGGAAATCAGAAAGAGAGGGGACAGAACACTCAACCGAGAGGAGGGGACTTTTTTGCTCAGTCACGTATATGATCCACTTCTAAAAGTAAAACCAACTGGCAACTCTGAAGATGATATTTCTTCGCGCCAAAGTGGATCATTGCCATTCTGATGAAATCCTCCGATGTATGAGGATGAAATATTAATATGTGAGTATTATATTGGTTTCGTCAAGCATATTGTTTACTTCAATAAAAATTGTATTACATATAAGTTGACTCTTTAACCAGGGGTTTCAGCTAAGGTGTTTTTGAAAGCAAGACACAAACTTACGATTATGTAAAACATTTCATAGATTGGATTAATCATATTCTTGCTAGAGAAAAAACGTGGACAATTTGGGGGAATTTTAAAACACCATAAGCAATTACTGTATACCAAATAATATGGGGATGGATAAACGGCGAGTTATGGGGCGGTAAGTTATGGGAGAGTTACAGTAAGACCAACCGGCGAGTTACAGTAAGACCAACCGGCGAGTTACAGTAAGACCAACCGGCGAGTTACAGTAAGACCAACCGGCGAGTTACAGTAAGACCAACCGGCGAGTTACAGTAAGACCAACCGGCGAGTTACAGTAAGACCAACTGGCGAGTTACAGTAAGACCAACTGGCGAGTTACAGTAAGACCAGCCGGCGAGTTACAGTAAGACCAGCCGGCGAGTTACAGTAAGACCAGCCGGCGAGTTACAGTAATTCTTATTGCGAAGTTTACTTATGAACTTATTACAGTGGCGGATCCAGGATTAAAATTTACGGGGGGCTGATCAAGGTTTTTTAAAATTGGTAACCCCAAAAAATCGTAAAAGGTCCCAAAATGTTTTGCCTTCAGCTCGTGAAATTCTGCTAAGCATGCTAAGGGGGGGGGGTGTGGTTGTCCCAAAACCGGCAAAAAAACATGCATGGTACAAGTGGCAATTACAGACGAAACCTACCTATGCCTCTGAAAAAGGTAAAGTGGTACACAAAAAAAGGTATATTGTCAAATTTTACGGGGGGGGGGGGGAGGGTGCCCGCCCCCTGTATCCGCCACTATATTATTGTAATCATGTTTAGCATTCTTAACAGTATATCTATATAGTTTACCACATTTATTTACTTCCATCAAATTGGTGTTTGAGCGAGTTTGTATACCTCACTTTAGCTCTATTGTATGTCTTTCTCATACTAGCACACTTTTTGTTAACCAACTATCACTTGTATTTTTGTTAATGAACTTTAAATTATCTTTCTTATTTACACAAATACATTTTGGCAGATTCTGCCGCTGTTATAAACGTATTTACAATATTTACATAAGGGAGCGTTCATAAATACTCTGGTGGGTGGTCAATCAGGGGGGATCAAAAAAGTAATAAGAAAAAAACCCGCGCGTGTGCCCCAATTTAACCCTAACTCTATTTCACCACACAGCAACAGATTTCTTTTCCCACCCCAAAATTCACCAGAAAGGTCACCCCGGCACCCCCGGGATTTGAACCACGGACCTCCAGTACCCGGGCCCAGATCCCAGCCACTACACCACGTCTGTCAGTCGACACGAGGCGAGTGTATTCACCTCGTTATAGCGTGGTTCCGTTTTGTAGCCCAAAAACCTGCACGCCGGGTTATAAAAACATGTTTTCCGCCCAGTTGATGTGTGGTGTAGTAGAGTTAGGGTTATCTATGGTGAAAATTACAAAATTTTAGGATGAAAAAAACAAAAACCTGTTAAATTACATTTTGGGAATTAGTTAAAAGCCAAAATGTACCACAATTAGTGTAAAGCAACCATTTTGCACCATTAAATTTATAAAAATATAGTCTCATGTAAATATCAAACATAAAACATGTGCCTTCAAACATAAACTTAAAGCCCCAGGCATCTACTAAATGGTTCAGAAACTGACACAATCAATGGTGTTTAATTAAACAAAAAAGGGACATCGTCAAAATTACATTTTTAGGTTTCTTATCGTTTATCTTTGTTAAATCAACTGATTTATACGAACAATATTTGAAAATACATTTAACCATATTTTTGAAAAGGAATCGGAGTCTACTGAACATGGATATCAAGAGTAAAAGGCATTTAAAACATTTGGTATTGTAGCACCCTCTATTTCTCAAATGTGTCAGATTGGCAGATTAGCTGGATTAGGCCACTGGTGGAATGAGTAGATGCCTGGGTCTTTAAGCTTTATGAAAAAAGTATAAAGTAGCAAATTTTTAATGGGCCTCCATAATTTACTTCAGCTTTAAAAAGCTTTTATGAAGGCAACTTAGCCTCAATCATAGCAAAGTTAAATGCAAAGTAGCAATTATTTCTGAAATAGGGCCCTTGGAAGTATATTTTTGATGGGGATGCTGTACATTTGTAAGTCTTCATCACTTCGGCGTGGGATCCGGGCGAAGCCCTTGGCGGGGGTTCAGGGGGCAGAGCAATGGCGCATCCAGGTCTGTTCTGAATCTGATGGGGGCCAATAAAACACATGAAGTCATCTTGTTGATCTTAAATATTGAAACCTTGAACCTAATATACGCGCGAAGCTCGCAAACATTGTGATTTTAACGCTTAAAAGGTACAGTATGACGTTTTTAACGTCCCCTGCATAATATTTAGAGTATTTGGTATGGTTTGAGGGCCATTATTATATTAAAATCTTTATAAAACATGTGCGCGGAGTGCGTAAAATTTTGAGTTTATGAACTAAAATGGTCATGAATAACTGTCCTAAAGGCATCTTGTTAAGCTTAAATAATGAAATATTAAAACTAATATGCGCTTATGTCCCTACCCTTCCTCCTCCCCCTGCCTCCTTCTCTTCTCCTTTTTATCCTTTTCCTCCTTCTCAGGGGGGGGGGGGGGGGGGGGGGGGGGGGGGGAGGACTACGCTACGTAAATGTAGTTGAAGCCAAAGAAAACATGCTCAAAAAGAAAACTTTTTTTTGGACCTAGTTTGTTATTATGACATTCTAACCCTAACACTCTTGAATACTACAAATTACTACGATGCGGTGTGCTTGTGTCACCCGACTCGACAGTTTTTCGATGAAATAATGGTCCCAGGGTTTATACATGGCGGAATATACTCCGCCATGTATGGTTTCCCCCTGTGGCCTAGCGGAAGATCGTCTGCCTCTGAACCCAGAGGTCCGGGGTTCGATCCCCGGAGGCACTTTTTTCCCCTCGCTATTTGGACGCAAAAAGAAATTCCTTGGGAAAAGGTGCCTCAGGGGTTAGGGTTATTACAAAAGCCGGAAATACTACTAATAGAGGTGTCAATGAGAATGTTTAATTTCTGTGCAGAAATAAAATGCAGGAATAAAATGATACCAAGATCGTCTCTGTACTAGTCTGTAGGTCAAGCGGTTCCGGAGGTTTTTTTGCATTTTTATGGATGTATAAAACGGTTTAAAAAGGCCAGAAATGTATGGGGTTTTTATATTTCCCTTCTAAATTACATGTGCCTGACAACAAATAAAACCTAAAACAGGTGCATCCATTTAATATATATTTATTATATTATTATTTATCTTTATTATATTATTATATTATTATATTATTATATTATTATTTATTTTTATTATATTATTAATATTATATAATATTTATTTTTATTATATTATTATATAATATTTAATTTTATCGTAACTCGCCGGCTGGTCTTACTGTAACTCGTCGGTTGGTCTTACTGTAACTCGCCGGCTGGTCTTACTGTAACTCGCCGGTTGGTCTTACTGTAACTCGCCGGTTGGTCTTACTGTAACTCGCCGGTTGGTCTTACTGTAACTCGCCGGCTGGTATTACTGTAACTCGCCGGCTGGTCTTACTGTAACTCGCCGGTTGGTCTTACCGTTACTCGCCGGCTGGTCTTACCGTAACTCTCCCATAACTCGCCGCCCCATAACTCGCCGTGTTACCGGACCCAATAATATTAAAGAAATTACACCCGAAAATACTACAAGCATATATCTTATTATTTCAAAACACTTACTTATGTTAAACCTCCAGTATACCCAATCAACTTTAATCTCAAGCTTTATTTTTGTGTACAAATTGGATTAGGGCTAGAGAAACAACTAATATCCTTTTTTGATTTAAAAAATCTTTGACATTATTTTATCACCGGATGATTATGAAAACAGGCGCATATTTGACTCTATTCACTTACCTATTAAGGATACACTTAAAAAGAGAAAAGAAGAATGGAGACTAGTTTGAATATTCTGAATATACGTATATATTTAAAATAAGTTAATGAAATGTACTAATAGGTTGATATTGATATTTATTTAATTTACTATGTTCTTTAATTGTTGTATAACATTGATATTCTGGAAAATAAATTCTTAATTTATAATTATCAAGAACACCTAAAATAGAATGTACAAAACTGCATTTATATAATTTTGTTTCTTCATTATGGTTAATATAAACTATATCATTATCACGAATAATTATAATAACCATATTTATCACAACTACAATATAATTGCCATTTATTTTCAGCCAAATTAACACAATCCCATGGTTTATTTTTGTTATGTTAATTATATTTGTAGGATCTATTCTGTTGGTAGTTTTTAATGTATATATAAATCAATCTTTTTCATCTATTATTTTTATATTACAATTACCAAACCCTAATAATGTTTTTATGGTATACTACTACACGTGTATTTGACGATCGAAATAAATCTACACTCGGTATATGTATACCATCATTATTATGAGTTAAGGGAATATTCATATATTAAATATTATTTTATATTGCAAATATATGATTTCCATTTATTCTTAGTTAAATACACTTTTAAAAAAATGTGTAAGTTAAAAATCGTGTAATTAACAATCATACAATTACTAATTCTCCTGTTTGTAATTCTTACTTTTGTTCTTCATCAAGAAAATCAGATTTTTGTATTAAACAGATTTTTTTTATTGACTTTTTTAAGGAGTTGGTGGTATATAATTATATATTCGGTGGTAAAATTCCTTGTTTTATCAAAGCACTTTTAATCATCATTTGTTTGTTAATGTTTCAGACTACCAACAGAAAACATTACATTTTTTTTATTTTGTCAATTAACATTTCACACGTAGATATATTGCGTGCATATATGCCTGACGCGATATTTTTTTACCATAAATAACATTTGACTAGGGAGAAACTTATGTTATATGCTGGTCCATGTGTAATATTTCTCTTACTTCAGTTTAAAATGTTAATCATTTCACCAATCTCTTAGCTTAGTCACTTAGTCATGTTTTTTTATTCATTCTTTTTTGATTTTTCATTCATGTATGTTCCATACATAGTTATATAACATAATAACAATATATTGAGCATACTAGTATCAAGAAGTTACAAATATGAACAAAACATGACTCTACCAGCGAACAGCATTTACCAACAATTATCATTAGCTTGAAGATAGATGGCTCATGATCATCAACGATACATGACCTTCGCAGGTGAGTTGACAAACAAAACAATATATAATATGGGCTGTCATGTACATGTGTTTTACAAGAAAATATCAAAACCTACTACGAGGGTCATTCAATAAGTTCTACCTCCTCCCTCATAACATCACTAATATTAATGTCAACCTCATGACATTTGTCATGATTAAAGCTACAAATTGGTACTAAATGATAATTGATATCTGTTTTTTACTTTTGTTATGACGCGGTCAAAGCCAGAGAGATATTTTGGACAAAGGACACAGAAAATTACCTTAAAAATATACACATGTTTTCCGGGTGTTTTCTTCGTATTGTATGGTTAGATATAAGACCATGATTTACATACTACAAATAGAAATGAATGAATGATATCTGAATATATTACAGTATTATCATGTATAGATAAGAATTGGAAACAATATTATTTCTTGTAGGCTTGCAAATAGTGTACTTCAACTCAAATATATTGCTATGCCTTTTGGCTTACCGGAATACTGCATGCTAATCAGTCAAATTTTCGTTGTTACAACTAAAGCCACAATAATGCCTCGAATGTTAAATCTTTACCATAATATTTACTTTATGAGTTTTTCTTATGTGCAACCTTCATAATAGTCAATCAAGTAGTCAATGATAGAAAGTTATCGCTTTGACAGTCTTTAAATCCCACTTTTTAGTTCGGTATGTTGAAGATCGCTTAGTTATCATAAAAGTCAAATATGACTTTTACAGGGTTCTCTAGGGGAGGGGTTAACTGAATGATTGTCCTGACCTGGTTCTGGCTATCAGAGGGCATATTTTTTCCAAACCAATCAGTCAACGTTATTGTTTAAAGTCTGTTAAAGAGATATCTGACATTTAGAACGGTTATAATTGACCGATAGGTATGTTTTTCCTCTTACAATAGGCCAATTGAAAAGCACTTTGGCGATATTTTGCTGTTTTTCATCCGTTTCCGTCACACTAAATCGAGGTTTGGTTCTCACTGCATGTCCGGAAAAGTACAACCATTACTCAAATCGATTTACATTAGATTTGTAGCTGAGGTTCCAAGCTACAATCGTGTGAGATTTGATAAGATTGGCTCATATAATAATAAAGTTATGAGGTAGGAGGTAGAACTTATTGAATGACCCTCGTACTTACTCTGTGCTATGTAGGCTTTTGCCAATCTTATGCCACAAATTTTCACTATGTCTCAAGATACTAATTCTCCATCTTAATTCGTACGTATAGAAACTATTTATATAAATGCATCAACGTTTTTATTATCAGTGATCTTGAGAGGTCTGGATCTATATAGAGTGAACGACGCCAGACTAATCATTCTATTTAGCATTACAGTCAATACATTTTGATTATCTGGTTTATAACCAAGTACAATGATTTTGATCGATATCTCTGGACATGGAATATTGTTAGAAATAATAAATCTTTTAAAATGAACCCAAAAGCTATTTGAAAAACGATAGGCAAATGAATGTAGATAATCATCTGACGTGTTGCACTCGAAACAATTTGGTGAGTTCGCCTTAATCATCTTTTAATCACCATTGCTATATAAACATTAGTGGTTAGCATCAACCCATCTTTAATACTTAGTTGACTTAAATTAGGTGGACTAAATTTGAATATTTTTTGGCAAGCATTACATTTTTAATAACAAGTCCACTCAAAACAGTGGGTAATTGATAATTTGTTGGGGTCCATAGTATACAAATGTTTTTGATTTTTTTAGGCCATGTCAAAATTAGGGTCATCTTTTATTTGTGTTGGTACTTGATTTGGAACTTGTGATGGTAATTGATTTCAGTGGTATTTGAACTTGTAATGGCGTTTGATTTTGTTTTTTAAAATATATAAGACCAATGGTTAATCCGCCTGCAACAATCCATGTTGTTTCATTATATTTAGACACTGTTGTAGGCATTTCTGTCGGCATTTCTAAAGTAGGTACATTAGGTATTTCTGTAGATTCTGCAAGGTAAGGTCATTTTTTTTGTTTTAAAACTCTCTTTTTTCTTGTTCCATTCTGACAGCTTTTTGCCTTGCTCAACACATTTGGGATTTGTTTTAAATATATAATTTGAGCATCTGTTTTTTGAGCAACTGTTTTTCAAGCATCTGTTTTTAAAGTAGTTTCTTCCTCGGGAGTTTCTTTAAAAATATAATTAGTTGTGTTTGGTAAAGCCATATATTTGTACTAAATATAATTTGGTGAACAGCTAAGCTAGTTATATTTTTGTTAATAAGCTACGAGGGTCATTCAATAAGTTCTACCTCCTACCTCATACCTTTGCTATTATACAAGCCAGTCGTATGAAATATTTCATAATTGAAGCTTTAAATCTAAGCTACAAAATCATAGTAGATTGGTCTGAATACTTATTGTACTTTTCTGGATATGTAGTAAAAACAAACTTCCATTTAGTGCGACGGAAACGGGTAAAAAACCGCCAAAATATCTCCTAAGTGCTATTCATTTGGCCAATTGTAAGAGACAAAATGTACCTATCGGTCAATTACAATCGTTCTAAGTAACAAATATCTCTTGAACAGACTTTGAACAATACAAGTGACTGATTTCTTGGCGGTAAATGCCCTCTAATTAGCCAGAACCAGACCATGAAAGCCATCAATTTTAACCCTACCCTAGAGAACCGCTGCAAAAATCATATTTGCTTTTCATAGGAACTATTAAGAGATCTTCATTATACAGGACTAAATGGATATACACCTAGCACATAAAGTCCCTGACCAGGTGCTTTGAGGTTCGCTAATTCAAAATATATAATCGCTACAAAAAATCTGAGATATACAGTAAATGAGCAAATTTCTTTTCCGCAGTTTGATACCTCATTCAACAAAATCGAATGGACACTTTTAAAGTTATGGCAATTTCAATGACCGCGCATGCAACAGAAAAGTTGCACTAAGTATAGGAATCATTGATTTGTGTGTCCTAGTAAAGTGATCCTTTTATGAGATTTGATCATTTTGGCGGCCATTTTGGATGCCATCTTGAATAACCATTTAGAACACCAAAATTAATGTTGGTAACACCCTTAATATATTTTAGGACCATGAAAGTAAGTTCAAAAAGTTGGTTTAGTGAGTCCTTGGGTGCATGGAAGACCCCGCCTAGATACGCCTCTAATTCACTATTAGTTATTCTATACATTCATGTTAAATAACCCTTGAATGCCCCTTTAATGTTAAATTTTACCTATTTGTCATCATAAAATATTATCTATAAATGTCATAGACCATGTCATGTCATGTCATGTCAAACTTTACGGTGGCAATCGATACAGCTGTAAGTTTGTGTATGTAATACAATTGTAAAAATGTAAAAATCCCGTATTTTTTCCTAATTGAGTGCGCAGCCTTCAATTCATCTCTTAGTATCCGGCCCCTTTAAGTCATTTATGTTGTAGCTGTCGTGCACATCTCTTATATATATAAATACTGATTATTATTATTATTATTATTATTATCATTTTTGTAAGGGTGGCCAATGCCTCACGAGCTGTGCTCTTACTTAATCAGCCCACCATCTTCTTTGAATCATTTATTGATTGATTATATTGTTGGTGAATAACACTCTGAACTCTGAACTCTAATAGGTATAGTTTGAAACGTGGATCGATTGATATTATGTGCCAATATCTCAACGATGCAAGAATAGAAACAGATAACATTTGGTACATTAGAACACATAATAATCTCTGGTTGACACTCTTTTTAGATCTGAATTCTTGAATTTAGACAAGAAGGAACACAATAAGTCTATGGTGTATTCTACCATTCCTTAAGTCGCGTTACCAGGCAGTCTATAGACCCTATCGCATCGTGGGCGAATAACCAATTTCCAAAATACACATTGGTGATTTTCAGTATCAGTTCCGTGTTTTCAGTGTTCTTGTCACTTTTCATGTGGATCTTCTGAGGACACTTTGTTATACTTAGTCCTAGTACCCTTAATTAAATTTTGAATATCTATAATGAATTGAAGAGACAATCCAAACAGTAACATTGCGCCAAGGACCAGGAATGATGGGGAATAACTACCACTGTTGTCAAATATCCACCCTGGAAAACAAAAAGGAATAAATATATTCAGCCATGCAAACATAAACCACTTACGGTACATACTCATGTACACACCACAACATACATTAACGGATTGAATGGATCGCGAGTTCCCGCGATACAAAAATTCCGCATAAAAGGGAAAGGGGAGGTAATACATGAGATTTATCATGCTATCCTCACAGATATGTTATATTAAAGTCTATTTGCAATACATTTACATTTGGGCTATTCAAGAAAATATCCACACCACTTCCACAACAGTTGCTTGCTTTCATGAATGTCATATCGGCGCAGTGAAGAGTATTATAGAGTTCTATTACGATAACATCAAAGGTTTATTCTGAATTTGTCGGTCCAGTCACGGTATTAAATCAAAGGTCGGCCATACCACGTCCACCTCCCACCATTGCCCTGTTCGTAATCGGCACAAATACAAACGGTCTTTCGCAACCGAGTACCGTCCAAATGTCATCGCTGCGCTTAACATCAGTGATGTCATGAGCTGCTCATAACGGGCTAAGACTATGAGCTTATGTTGCATAAAACGATTAATCATTTCTATAGTTCTATCAGTTCCAAATTGGCAAGAAATATTCGGTTTCAAGAAATCTATCCGCGCACAAAAGTAATCCAAGCGAATAAGCGCGATTTTGGTATACGCAAGCGTCACGCATACAATGTCACTGCGACATTGCGTTCCATATTGCGCCATGCGAGAATTTTGCGCCGCGCGCGACGCTCTTCTGAATTCATTCGCTGCTGTAAACAGGTTTCGCCAATTTGGAACTGACTGAACTATTATAGCCTTCTTCTGATTCTGGCACGATAAAGTTATCGTTTCATTCTAAAACGAAGCAATAGCAACGCACGCGATTCCACACTGGAAGGCGCCACGTTGTGAAGTGACGGGTCACAGACTGGTTACTACCAGGTTGAATTAGCGAAATATCAACCCAGGTCAAAATGTCTTGCCTAGAGCGACAATCGTTATAATACTAGTGTGAATTTGAAAGCAACACAAAATAAATCTGGACCCGGGTCGGACCCGGTCGACTCGTATCCCGATCGACCCGTATCGATTCGGGTTTAACCCAGGTTTTAACCAGCCATTCCCGTGGTTGAAAAAAGTCGACCCGGGTCGTTTTGGGGCCTAATTTTCTGTTCACACTTGATGATCATCCCTGGTAGACCCGGGTTTTACTCGTGGTCCCGGACCTATAAGGCTGTGTTCACATGAGGCACATTCACCATGTTCACCCGTAGTGTGAACAAACATTTCGCTGTTCGACAAAGGATACCGAATATAATGAAAATGCTCTATTTGTAGCAAAAGTTGCGGTTGTCGCCTCGTGAACCGGGTCAATCCCGGTTTGACATGGGTCCCGGGTAAATGGTCTATTATGTGAACACGCTTTAATTTGTAGCGAGTCTGCTTGGAGTAGTTAAAGGTTCTAACAAGGTATATAGCGATTTAATCCATGTATGACGTCCAGTTTATATCAAGAATTGTGGGAAAGATTTACTTAGGTAATGTCTTCCATATGGGAGTGTATTTATTTCAAATTGAATAGCCCATTTCAACATGTTCAAACAGCTATCAGCTATTCAATTGATTTGTACCTGGATCCCTAATTTACCTCATAAATAGACTACTTATTCTGGTATTTTGTAACTGTGCAAAAAACTGGAAAGGTTAACGTAACCCTATAGGCCCTTTGAATTATCCATATACACCTATTACAAAATAATGACCGGGTGCTTTTAGTTTAGCTAATTTGAACTCAGAAATCAGTATCAAAATGTATATACAAATTGAAAAAATATAATTATATAACATTGACCATGCTTTTATATGGTATACTGTCATGACTGTTTGCTGTTAGAAATTAAAATGATGCTAAACACATTCCACGCGGCAGGTATCTACAGACGACATTCCAAAATGTCACAAAATGTTTCAAAAATGTCAATTTTTTGGGATTTCATTACCATATTTGAAATCACTATGAGAAACACATTGAAATAAGTACAAACATGTCTAGTATTGAGTTAGTAATCCTTGAGATAGACCTTGAAATTTGGGAAAGGTTTCTGAAAAAATGTTTATGGTCAAACCAATAGCCGCGTGGAAAGTGTTAAAAACGTTTGACAAGACATTCTGGTAAATACCTGATAAAAATCCACTAGAGATGGATCCGATGCTATAAGCGACGTGCAACCATAAGACAGCATTTGTCATTTTGTCTTGTTCTGTAGCTTCTTTGAGCACCGCAAAAACACTCGTGATTCCCATTTCTCGTCCAAATCCAAAAGTAGCAGACGACATAACCAATCCGATGTAAGAGCTGGAAACCGAAAAGATCGGGTCAATTGTCACTGCTATAAAACCGAGGACGGACATGCTATACAGTACTTGTTTATTGGCAAATTTCATTTTTACAAATGGGTAGAGTATATTGGCGACAAGACTGCCTACACCTCCGAAGGTTGCGAGATAAGATGCGGAAGATGCCGAGAAGCCTGTCTCCACGGCATGAGGAACCAGATAAATCAACCATCCAACGAAACAGTATCCACTGCCTACGTTGTACAGCAACATTGATATGAAATTGATATCTTTGAATAAAACAAAGTCAAAATAGTACATGATATTTTGACTACTTGCATTTGTACTTTGTTGGTCCATTTCTACACCAGGATAAGAACTTGTTTGGTTGTCATCGTTGATATCTGTATAATCGTGTACTGTCGATGTCTGCCATACAGGTCTAAGCATTAATCCGCAAACTACAAGATGTAAAGACATTGCGCCTAGTATTATCATAGTTCCGCGCCATCCGTAGATATCAAGCAAAGTCTGTGTCAAAGGTGGCATAATTATAACACCCATGGAGAGACCCATTCTTGAAACCGAGATGGCAACATCGTAATATTCATCGAAATAGCTAGCCAGTTCACCTAACACAACCGCTTCCGCTCCGATTGAGAAACCTGTTTGAAAACCACATCAAATATTGCACACGAGTTAAACAAACAAAAACTGATCATTGACAAGTTGATGAACTCTAAGAAAGTCAGGAGTCTACAACTCTCAAACAAATCAGAATGTTACTGAGAGATATTATTACCCGTGAAAGTCTAGGTATTATAGAAATGCGCCCCACCCCATCCTTTTTTATTACTACTTTTTCTACTTTTAACTTCAAATTTCATATCTACATAATAATGATGATATTATCATGATTATCACTTCCCATTAATATATTTGTTTGAAGATTGTCAAAGAAATAGTTTTGTAATTTACCTGTCAATACAGTTGTCAGCATCAGCATATATACTGATAACACTAAGGATGATGTAATGAGGCCTACGGCTGCAAATAGGCTGAAAGTCATGACAGTCACTCGGGGTGACAGACGTTTACTCATAGCTCCACCAAAAGGACCTAAGGTTTTGAAACAGAAAAATCGAGTCATATATAAATTGTGAGTCGTATATGCGTATCACATACATTTTAGTTGTACCAGTAAGCCCGGTTGTTAATCTAGGCTTGTGCCGAACACACACGTCACGTCACGTCACGTCACGAAAAACTCTCATGTTCACGTTCATGTATATTTTGTCAAAGTACAGATGAAAGTTTTCCGAACTATAAAACTTCACTTGCATATAAACACGTATAATAATGAGCTTAATAAAGGGAAGGGAGCGAGAGAGGTAAAGACGTTGACGAGAAAAACGGTTGTCCACGACCATTCTTTTTAATTTCAGATTGAAAAATCCTTAATTTGAATGGTTTTAATGTTTTATCAGGTTTTTTTCTTTCTTTTCAATACTGCGAAATATTTAAAGAGATATACAAAGCTATAACAAGCTATCGAAACTTTTGGGACACTCTGTACTCGTACTTGATGATAAATTAACTTAGCAACTTGACCACTAAGTTCCAATTTCAACAATTGTTGCAGGCATGTTGAATAGTTTTTAAATGATGCTGTTGTATTTAGGTGCTTCATGTGTACTCGAATACGCCATGCTTCTTGTTCGCTATAACCCACAGACTGGCAATCTGATAAGCAGCTCTTGTTTTCATTGAGTTCAAGAAAGCATTTGATACCATCCACCGATGAAAAATGCTGGACATTCTACAAGCTTATGGCATGAACCAGTCTTGATATATGGAGCAGAGTCCTGGTCAATTACTTCCAAAAAAGAGAAGGCCTTAGATGGCTGCTACACTTGTCTCCTAATAAGAAAGGCGCTAGATGTTTCATGGCAATTGCATCTCTGTGAGGCTACTGTCGAGGAGACTAACACTTGCCTGGCACTGTTTTCGGAGAAAGGACGAAGCAGCAGCCAAAGTCCTCTTGTGGCAACCCAAACATGGAAGGAGATCCAGGGGATAACCCAGGAAAGACTACACCAGGATCCTTACGGAGAACACCGGCTTAAGTGGACAAGATCTAAAAAATTGCATGCATGAAAAAGCAGTTTGGAAGGCCATCACAAAGTCCGACGTTTTGAGTCGCCGTAAGCAAGCTATCATCCTCTATCATCGTGCACCATGATGACGATGAGATATAATCAAATAGGCCTTAAATTATCAGGATATTTAATTCAATTTGTTATTTTGTTAAAATATATCTCTTTTTTATTTTCATTTATTTTTAAAACACTCCTTTAATAAACTGTTTCATTTCGTTGCGTAAATGCTACAGCGAGCCAAAAGTTATGTTACGGCTGGACGCACACTGCAACTTGTTAACACCAGGAAAGGTGACGAACCTTTCCTGGTTTACACATACATACATTTACATAAAATAATGCAATTCATATTATTCCCGTTACTCATCGGAGCTTATTATACTTCATTTATTGTAAACACCAAAATAGTTACATTTCCCCATGATGTTATCCGAAAAAGTAGCACTTTTAACAGACTGTTACCAATGCCGTTTTTGGTTTTTGTGTTTTTTTACTTCATTTTGTAGGCTTTTTAATTTTTAATTAAAAAAAACCCCGTTTAATCAAATTGTTTGTAGATTATTATGATCAGTCTGATCATTCACCCATACAATCATCATTACGTGAAATTACTCTGCGATAAATCCAAGGAGCCTGTCCCAATTCAATTATGTGGCCTGGATTTACAATGTACCGATGTGGTTAAGATCCTTGGTATCAAAATATCTAGTGACTTAAAATGGGATATCCAGGTCAGCGATATGATCAAGCGTGCTAGTTGCCGATTGTTTATGCTCACTACTCTTACGCGTTTCGGGCTGTCCACCGAGGATCTTATCACCATCTACATTGGTTATGTGCGTCCCCTCCTTGAATATGCCGTGCCGGCTTGGCATCCTGGTCTCACTGAGCGGCAGCATGTAATGCTTGAACGTATCCAAAAAAGAGCGTGTAAAATTATTTTAGGCTATAAATATGATTCGTACCAAAATGCTATTTCATCATGTAATATTCAAGAACTCAGACCTAGGCGGGATCATATTTGTTTTATTTTTGCCAAGTCTCTTATGCGTTCAAGTACTTTTAATATGTGGTTACCGAGGCAAAGAGAGGTCGTAACTGGTCGTGTGTTGCGCAATGGCAATCACCTCACTATTCCTAAAGTGAGTACCAAAAGACATGCTAACAGTCCAATCCCATATATTGTCAATCTGTGGAATAATAACTTGACCAATGACCACTAATTAATCATGTTTTAAATTTTAGCATCCATCTGTCCATCATTTTGGTGTTTAAGTGCAATATTATTATTATTATCTTATTTCTATACCGTGAGAGTGGGTTGTTTCCATGTGTTTTTCTGGTATGTATGGTGTCAGTCAGGTGGTCACGTAAATGTACCATGTTTTATGTGCAATATCTTTTGGGGGAGGGAGGGGGCGTGTATGTGGTGTGTGGGGGTGAGGGCGTGTGGGAGGGGGTGGGGGTGTGTATGGTGTAAGTTAGTTGGTCACGTACATTGTACCATGTTTTATGTGCAATATCTTTTGGGGAGGGAGGGGTAGTGTGTATGTGGTGTGTGTGTGTGGGGGGGGGGGGGGGGGTAATTGTGGTCTTTAATGTGGAATGTACTTTGTATGCCAGGGTGGGTGTTTGCTTTTATGATATTATTGTTTTTAAAATCTATTATTGTATATCTTGCATTTTTAATGTATTTTTGTAATTTGTAATATTGTGCCAATTCAGCCGGCTGGCTGCGATGACAATAAACTATACCATGAATGAATAGTAATAACAATTAAACATATTATCGATTCATTGGATAGTTTCGTAACTTACTTATGTATCAAGCCTGTAGGTTGACAAGCAAACTTATAAGGTCATATGCAAAGAAACCCATAGTCTTCTTGAGGATGCAAAGACAGAGCATCACATTTCTCAAATTGCTAAATGTAACTATAAGCAATTCTTTCGTACCATCGACAGATGTTGCGGCTGATAAATTTAGTGATTAATTCACTAATGAGATCTCTAAAATCAGATCAGATTTGGACAGTAATTACCCACATTTACTGGCGGCTTCAGTGACTCTCCAACATGTTCTGTGCGCTTCATCACGTCAACGAACTCTCAGAAAAAGAGATACAAAAAGCTTGTCATGGACATGCCCATTAAATCATGTGCCTTGGTCCCCGTCCCATCTTAGCTCCTTAAACGGTGCCTGGGCTATCTCTTGCCTGTTCTCAAGATGATTATTAACAAATCCTTGAAAACTGGGCACGTACAAGACTGTTTAAAGTCTGCTCGTATAACTGCTATCATCAAGAAGACTAGCCTCAACCCTGAAATACTTTCGAATTATAGACCGGTTTCTAATCTCAGCTTTTTATCAAAAATGGAGGAACGCGCTGTCTGTAATCAGATCCACATCAAATTACCTTTACGCACCCCACCAATCAGCTTACAGACCAAACTTCAGTACAGATACAGCATTTTTACGTCTCCAAAATGATCATCTTTATTCCTTGGACTGCATACAAGAATTGGTTGTTGTTCTCCTCGACCTATCTGCTGTATTTGACCCAATCGATCACAATTTGCTCCTAAACCGAATGCATACCAGATATGGTATTACTGACACTGCTCTGAATTGGTTTAAATGATCTAATCGCGATCAATCAGTGGCAGTTGGTCATCATGTGTCAGACGGTAAACCACTTATATACGGTTTGCCACATGGATCAGTTGTTGGTCCTTTGGAATTCAGTATATACAGCGCCCCACTTGAAGATGTGATCTTAAACCGTGGAATAAATGTATTATCTTTTGCTGATGACACACAGCTGTATTGTTCATTTGATGCATCTGATAGGGCTGATAAGCTTTAGAGATTAGAATGTAGTCTCTTGGACGTCAAAAGCTGGATGCTGGCAAACAAACTCAAACTAAATGATCAAAAAACAGAGGTTATCCACATCATGTCTCGATTTACCACAACCATTCCGGTTGATAATGTAACTGTCGGCGATTGCGACATTTCACCCTCTGAAGACGTGCGCAACCTCGGAGTCATCTTTGATTGTAATCTGACAATGTTAACAGAGTATGTCAGAATGCCACATATGCCTTACGTCACGTACCATCGGACAGGTCCGTAAATATCTTGACCGTGCGTCAGCAGAGAGATTAGTTCATGCTTTTGTTACATCGATATCTTATCACAATTATTTTTGATACGTGTGACAAGTCCACCTTATTTGATACACCAATTCACGACACATAACCCTATAATATATTTTACTCTTTCTTTTATTGTAGTTTGTAAACCGCTTTGTGATCCTTTTCGATGTAAGGTGCTATATAAATGCCTGTTATTATTATCATTATTACAATATTCTTCTGAATTCCTGATGAAACTAGTCCATGAAGTAATTTAAACTATTTATCTTACACGTAATTGCTCCAAAACCGGGTTTCAATGAGATACAAAGTCCAACAAGCCACGTATCGGTAACCAACTGCTGACGAAGAGTTGGAAGTAACACGCCGAGGGCTTTAACAACCCCTGTCTCGAGAAAACAAACGACAAATGCTCCCATTAACACTATCCATGCCCAGCCTTTATCTTTCTTGACAAAATGCATGTTGCAAACGTCTGCCATGATTATGATTGAACTAGAATAGCACACAAACGTTATATCACGTGTCATGTGTGTTTAGGTAACATATGAACTTTTAATTTAAATAAAGCACATTTCAATTCATTTATTTCATTATGCACTGGTGCATCAACTCCGTGGTGTCTACCCTATTGTTGTCTATCATGTCTAACGTGGTAATTAGCAAGATATTAAAGGAGCACGCAGTATTTTTTGAAGAATTTTTAAATTTGTATATACTTTACTTAAGAATTACAAATGAACATTTAATAACTGTCATTGTTGCTGTTGCCACTTACGAATACACAGCAAAACTTGGGTTCAACCTATGAGTAAGATGTTCATGAAATCACTAATATTAAACATATTGAAAAGCTAATATAGTTCAATAGGTGTTACAGGGCCGTCATATGGGGGGTGCGTTGGGTGCGGACGCACCCCCCTTGAAACTCTCTTCTTTTTTTCTTTCTTTTTTTAGGGTAAAAATTGCGTTTTTCTTAGTTTCAAATTTCAATGATAGTAAAACTACTCATAAAACATGTTGTTTTATGAATGGAAAATGGGGTCAACGATGGCAAGATACATGAAATTTGTGTCCTAAATTCGCTGTAATGCTCAGAGCTTCCGGTGGCTCTTGCCCCCTGGACCCACCAGTGACCCCACCCGTATTGGCTTCGCGCCAGAGGCGCTCGCATCGTCAGCGTGCTGCAGCACTAACACTCTGACGTCATACTACTACTTCCGGTAAAAAATCGTGAAAACGCACCCCCTTGGGGGAAAGTGTCTGACGGCCCTGTGTTATAATCTTTGTATATTATTTATTTGGGCCTTACGACCCTGGATAGCCCAAGAAAGCCTCGATTGAAGTTTATTTCCATTGGGGTCCGTTAGGTGTGTTTGTTTGTTTGTTTGTTTGTTTGTTTGTTTGTTTCCACAGTCGGTCCGTACAGACACACACTTGGGTCCTGAAGGGACCAGACTCAAGCAAATTGCTCGGGCCAGGCTTAATAAAAATGCCATTGAAATGGAATGGGGGCGATCCAAGAGAAAGAAGCATGTTTTGTAACCAAACATCTGTTTCATACCAAAATACCAGGAAAAAGTGTGTATGTATTTTCTATAATTCAAACCAAAAAAAGAATCAAAACACCGCAGTCTAAAAATAGTACAGGAAACCAATAAAGTTGATTTGTGTGCATGGAGGGGGGGGGGGGGGGGGGGGGGTACAGTCTGAAGAACAATCTAGGTATATATGACCTTGGTCAAACAAGATAAGCTAGTCAAACAAGATAAGCTATTATGTCTCTCTGTTGGGAGTAGCACATCTCTAATCAACTAAACAAATATAGCTTTGACTCCAGCACAGACTGTGGGTACTGTTGAAATAAACTGCATAGGTACAGGTACATGTAATTTAGAAAGACTACAAACATGGCGGCCCCCACTTATGTCTAGAAAGACCAAAATTTGTAAGTTTTTGCAATCTCATGCTATAAAGGGTGGCTTCGCCCCCCCCCCCCCCCCCCCCCCAAAAAAAAAAAAACCCCTATATAAGCATGCTGGTTGAATTATTTTTAAAAACAGCCACTCCCAACAAATAAAGTTAACAATTTTGCTGTCAGCCTTCAGACGTGTAAACAGATACAGACCGGGATGATCCCATACTCTTTACAAAAGAGTCTGTATAAAACCTTTTAACGTGCTCGGGTATTTCTCTTCCGAAGCACGGGACCACTTCCGAATGGTGGTTATGAACTTTAATCCGTTCATGATATCTTACTCGTAGGTAGCAGTGACACCAAACATACTAAAACTTGATTAAAACAATATTTAAACTTTTGGGAATATTGTCGCAATTTATTGAATTTTTTCTTCTTTAAAGTCCTCTATTGTATAGTAATGATCGTTTCATTTGATGGATTTTATTTAAGGAATAATACGTACTTAAAGCTGCTAAAATAACAGACAATAAAGGCACAAGGGAGCACAAAAGGACACTTTTCTCAGTTTTATAGTTTTATTTGCCACTTATATTCGCTAGTTGTTTTGTTATCATGAGATGCTTGAATAAATCAGCAAGTTTGATATATAGTTTTTTGATGACAAATAGGGTACATGTTGTGTAAAAGGAGAAGTCAAACTGATCCTACTTATTGGTATAGTATTAGGGCAAGGTTGGTTTTCACAGACTTCAAGTAAAATGCCTGTGCTTAATCAAGCTTGCATGCCCCGTAATGAAATGTTTGACCTATAGACGTTGGTTTGACCTTTGTTCGATCATAGAAGTTGTCTGTATGAAATCAACCGTGGCCTGTATTTCAGATCAATCAAACTGAACTGACACATTTGTAGCTGAACTGACACATCAACCCATTACACAGATAGCAAACAGATTCTAATTATAAAATGCAAAATACAAATTTACTCATCACAAGTTCTAATGAAAAAATTCCAATGGAAGCGTATGATACTAAAGATTCACATAAAATACCCAGTCCTGATTCCCACTCATCCTTATTCGCATATATTCTCGTAGAACATCTATCACTTATGAATTAGTTCCCAGAAATATAGCATTTTTCTCTGCCCTGAGGACATACAGCAGCCAAAATGTATGATGAAAATATAGTTTTAACTATAGGATGTATGTTTTAGACTACTAAGTAATAGAAACTCATATCCAGCATGCTCTATGCCTGTAAGGGTGAACAACACTAAAGAGGGCGCTACAGCAAAATACAGGAAAGGCCAGACGATAGCGGCTACAAACAATCCTCTGATAAAACAACATAATTTGTTACAAAAATAGAGAAAAAAGAACAAGTGACCACAGTGAGATTCAAACTCACGCGTGGACAGTTTTTGCTTGACAATCCAACGCCTTAAAGGGGCATTAAGAGATGTGGTGGAGGCAGCGCCCTCAATTACAAAACTATATGATGCAAGCTGGGATTTGTATATTTTTACAATTGTATTACATGAACTTACACCTATTAACATGATAAAGGATTAAGAAAAATCAGCCCTCTTTGTACAACAAAACGTCGATTTAAAAAATGCTAATCGGGCCCGATCAGCATTTTACATGGTTAAGGGTGGTATTCCAACATATTTAAAACATTGTTTTAATGAAGTTTTGCTGGGGTTTTCTTTAATAGAAACAACAATAAATGGCAATTTTTAATGTTCATCTTGAATTCTGAAGCAAATAAATTTTAAAAAAAAATTCAACATGATATTTGTGTCCCTTTAACCACTTGCCATCGAGGTAGTCATGGTAGTTGTTTGTATAGGGGAGAGCGGGAGGTGTTCGCCCATTTTCATTTGAAGAGGTCTAGAGACGCCAATTTTAAAGATTGAATGGACCTTGATTGATATTATGTGAAAGATTGATATCTGGCTACATACGACCATGATCTCAGTACTCGGCCTTACTGTAAAGGCAAGAGTAAATGATAAAGACAGGTGTCTCAAAAAGGCGCCGACGCTGGGGTAGGTTCGCCCATAGGCCGGGGCAAGTTCGCCCTAGGCTCAGAATTAAGCTACACAAAGTACCATAATATCAACCAGTGGTCGCAAAGACGAGAATCAGGCGGTGGGCGTACCTGCCCATACGGCGTACACTCCCCGGTCTCCCCTACGTAGCGAATTAACAACTAATACTTATTTAAATTGTGGTTATTTACCCAATAATCATAATATTATAATATAAGGCCAGAATATTGCCCAGTGTTATATATTATTGAGTATCCCTTTTTTACTATTTCGCTTCAAAATTGATGTGTATAATATGAAATTTCGAGCTAAACACGTGACTAATTTAAAATTATCGGTCATGTTCAAGAACTGTTATTTAACTTGCACAAATGAAAAGAAAGTACACTTAGTCTGTAGTTTGATATCCAACTCCATTGGTTTTAGGTTTTAAGGGGAGTGTGGACTCTCAGGTACAGCCTCCGTAAAACTACCGTAACTTCTTCATTATTCATTTAATCTATATAAAAGTATATATTTTCTTGAAGGAAAGGGTTCAATGAATCCAACCATGAACATGAAATTGACCATTTGGTCAAAACACGTTTTTAAACACGTTTTTTTACCCATTTTAGGTTCTGCAAAGATAACTCAAAATATAGTTTGTCAAATTTTGTCATACTAGTTTTATTATAATCCTAATTTTAAATTCCCTAGGAATGTTTTTTTTTAATAATATCTGTTTGACATAATATGTTGTTTACAATATTATGTCAAAACCAGATTACCACACCTAGACCAGTTTTTTTTCTTTGAAAATATTAATATCGGATGCGCGACTAAAAGTATGTGAATTATACGCGAATTGTATGGAATTAACATTCGTATACTATTATACAAGTGAACATATTCAGACTTTACTATGTTTCCAATGTTTTCTGATACTGTGGAACTCTGTAAAATCTGTAAAATGCTGGTCATCGTTTCAGGGGCGAGCAAGGTACCAAAAAGTGGGGCGGCCATTTATGTTGAAAACTGTAAAGGTAATTGAGCTGCCCTAGCTATGCTCAGACAGGGGGTAGAAGTAGGTTTTTTTTTTTCAATTTTCGAACTCATATGGTGCGATCTGGTGTATACTTTTGACCAACATTTTATTGAAAAGCAATCCCTTTCCCCCGTTTCTTCTCTTTTTCCCCTTCTTCTTTTTACTTTCTTGGCAACAAAGTGTGACGGCCATGGCCGCCCCCGACCGCCCCGGTTGCGACGCGCCTGTTATGTGTAATATTGTAAGCGAAATCATTATGAATTGAATATAATGAAATATTGAATATAGGTCTAAGCCTATAGGCCTATTGTAATGTAAAATTGGAAATTAATTATAAACTGACGACTATGACAGAACCATTATTTCTTCCCAATCATGCTCCATTGAATATAGTTTTTAAGCTATATTTAAAATCCATCATCATTATTCCTTTTCAAAATACAAGAACATTGGTATAGTTTTCAAAAAGGTAATTAACCAACTGTAATCGTTGATCGAGGAACTCGGAACGATAAGCCTCTATCCTGCCCCAGATTCAATTAATGGTTGAAAGACCACGGTTACCACCGAACTTGATACTATTAGTTATCCCCTGTTTGTTCATGCAATACGAAAAGATATTAATGTTTTGGGTTCGTATCACATGAGGCCGAAGGCCGAATGTGATACGAACCCAAAACATTAATATTTTTCGTATTGCATGAGAACAAACAGGGGATAACGAATTTATCATTCAGTAGGCATGAATTTAGGTAAACAAATGTTAGAGTGCATGATGAAGAAGACAAAAATCAAAACAAAAAACAAAACAAAATTGTCCAAAAATTTGTAACAAAATGATCTAGAATTTTATTTTTTTCTCCAAAATTTTGCAAAAATAAAAATAAAATCAAACAAATAATGTCAACAATTTTTTTTTTCTAGATTTTTTTTTTTTTAAATTGAAATTTTTTTCTCCAAAATTTTGAAGAAAAAAAAAGAAAAAAAAATAAGGTCAACAAAAAAATTTGAAAAAAAAAAATCCTCGAAAATGTCCGAACATTTTGTTGTTGATTTTGTTGTTTTTCAGAAAATTTGGAAAAAATGGGTCAGTTGGACCTTACCTATTTGTTGGCATCTTTGTTTTCAGAGGCTCAGTGTACAATGTAATCATAATAAGCGTGACAAATCGCTCTGTTACAGAGCTGTATGATACGACTTTTTCGTATCATATGGCAATGTTTTCGTATCATATAGAGAGCTTCACATCATAAAGAGATTGGGATGATACGGACATATTCTCTTTGGCTATTAACCAATGAAATTACAGTATTCATGTCTACTGAATGATAAAGATTGATATGGCGCGTGTGTACAGATGCAAGCATAAGCGCCGGACTCGGATTGGTTCCATGCGCATTTCTGATCCACAGCGCGACTTGTTGAAAAGAATGATATTGGTATAATCAATACAATTACTACTCGGCTACTCGCTACATAATTATAATATTGATCCCGTTAGGGAGTTCATATGTTCACAATTGAAGCACAACAATATTTTCTATGCATAACATGCAAATGTTGTTCCCAGCATATATTATTATTATTTTAAACGAAACGAAAAATGGTGAAACTGTCAAAATTTAAATATTTGCTTTAATTAAGCTTAATTAAACCTTTAATATGTCAAGCTTTCGTCAGGATTTACTCTGAATTCTTCAGGACCAAATTATTATAATATTAAACAAAACATAGAGATTGCCACTTCTCTTGTTATCATCATTTGGGCTGCCCCTTGCCCGATGATTTGAGAGTAGGTGCCCTTTCCTACAGGGTGACGTGACCCAGAAAATGTTGAACCCAAAAATCACAAACTTGATACAGATTGATATGGCGCGTGTGTACAGATGCAAGCATAAGCGCCGGACTCGGATTGGTTCCATGCGCATTTCTGATCCACAGCGCGACTTGTTGAAAAGAATGATATTGGTATAATCAATACAATTACTACTCGGCTACTCGCTACATAATTATAATATTGATCCCGTTAGGGAGTTCATATGTTCACAATTGAAGCACAACAATATTTTCTATGCATAACATGCAAATGTTGTTCCCAGCATATATTATTATTATTTTAAACGAAACGAAAAATGGTGAAACTGTCAAAATTTAAATATTTGCTTTAATTAAGCTTAATTAAACCTTTAATATGTCAAGCTTTCGTCAGGATTAACTCTGAATTCTTCAGGACCAAATTATTATAATATTAAACAAAACATAGAGATTGCCACTTCTCTTGTTATCATCATTTGGGCTGCCCCTTGCCCGATGATTTGAGAGTAGGTGCCCTTTCCTACAGGGTGACGTGACCCAGAAAATGTTGAATCCAAAAATCACAAACTTAAAAAAAAAATGAAAATGAAAATAAATAAATATGGCATTCTGTTTTCAACAGTTATGTTAACAATTTATTCAGCTTTCTGGATAACTTTAGATCAAGTAAATTGGCCTTACCAAACTAAAGATACACATGATTGAGTGACAGGAGGTGTTTTCGCCCTTTTGTAAAAGTGAAAAATTGTAACTTGGTTCAGATATGAAACTTATTTTGTTCTAAGAACGGTGAGTTAAGCAATCTTTTCTTTTGATCTGTATTTATCAAATAAACATTTTCAAATGAAGTCAAGGGGAATTCAGTTTTTGTTTTCAAATATAATAATAATATTGATTTACATAACAGTCACAACAAAGGATCCCGATAAAAGTAAAAACAAATCGGAAAGAAATGGTTTCAAACAGACACTTGTTCTGCTCATGTAGCATGAAACCATTTTTTTGCACTTCACTTACACTACAAAACAACACTTCTTACAAAATTACACGTATTTTAAGTTTCGTGTGGCCTATTTTTATGATCTAAAATGTTTCAGAAAGTTAAATGTATGGTGCACATAGCTGGTGAACGAATTATGCAATATTTTGTTATTTTAATGGTAAAAAAAATAGAATTTTGTGATTTTTGGGTTCAACATTTTCTGGGTCACCCTGTACTTGTGAAAGAATTGGTGGCTCTGAAAAAATCATCGGGCAAGGGGCAGCCCAAATGATGATAACAAGAGAAGTGGCAATCTCTATGTTTTGTTTAATATTATAATAATTTGGTCCTGAAGAAGTCAGAGCTAATCCTGACGAAAGCTTGACAGATTAAAACTTGTCCGACGGCGAACCCGTTAAACTTTTAACTTATATTATGAATACCCGTCGTAAAAGCCTATCTCACAATTTAATTAAACCTATTGTTTTAATTTGTATGGCTCAGATGTTTATAGGTCTGCCTGGCGAAATGTGTGTACTAACATTTGCCCAAATCTGGCATCAGTACCTATACTACCTTTTATTTTATAACAACAATGAGAAATTCTGGTGTTGGACCAACAATTATGCACATTTCATGCAAATTAGCTGGAAATAAATAGGTGTACACACCCCCAACCACTGCAGACTCTACTAAGATACTGAGGGAAGGGTTTTCTATCAATTTATTATCAAAATAGCTGGTAGTGCGAGTACTTCTATGAACTGAAAATAATCTGATCCTCTTTGCCTATTAGAAATATAATCGCTGTAAAGACATTCTTAGAAACCTCCTTTCTAAAGATAACCCGAATGGTACGTACCGTTCCGTTCTCAACGTCAATACCTGTTTTTAAACAAATGAGAATTTAACATTTTATCAGTCGCAGTTTTAAATAATGAAGTATGGTATACTTTGGTCGTTTTTGAAATATCGTTTTCTTAATTATTTTGACAAGTCCAAAAATATATAAGTTAATTGGTAATCAAAAAATTGATTTGGGAAACAAAAAAGCTAATACAAATCTTGTTTTATCATAGTGACGTATACACTTTACGTCACTATGTACGATTTTAAGTAAATAGCTAGTAAAACAAAGGTAGATGCTCTTACGAAATACTATTTTCACATGATATATAGATATTCATATGTGACAGAATTTTAGAGGGCGCTTGTGAACTTCATTGTTCTAATCAGACGACGGTGGACACGAACGGCCGTTGATTTTGAATTTCCGTTAATTTCAATGTAACAATGGATTTTGATTATATGACCCCATAAAATTCATCACACGTTGGAACTAAATTATTTCATCCTAAAACCACTGTGGATGGCTAACCATCCGCAGTGTCAGTATCATTTTTTGAATTTAAACCGTTGTTAAGCGTTCGTCCCATTCACTTGATCACGTAACCTCGTTCGCATATTTTAACCTGAATATTCGTGAATACGCCCGTGTGCAGCGTCGTCTGGTTCTAATTAAAAGAAAGGTAGATGCACTTACGAAATACTATTTTCACACGATAGATAGACATTCATATGTAACAGACTGTTAGAGGGCGCTTGTGAACTTCATGGTTGGATCACGATCAAACAGCACAGCAGTAGTTAATACATCGGCCGAGTGCACCAATGACGGGTAGCTGAAGAATAGCGCTACCTCGCAAGTAACTGAGGCGTAACCCAACATTTTGAGAGCGCCAATGCGGGGTAAGCTACTAGGCTAGTAACTGGCGGGTAATTTACGCTAAATGTCATACCTAACCGGACCTAAGAGTAAGTTGGGGCATAACGTTTTATGCCACAAGTCAGTCGATTCTAGCAGTAGCGTAAATTTATTGTGAACATTGGAGGGGATGATTTGCTGATGCTGAAGGACCAATTGCGCTTGCATGCCCAGGGGTGTATATTTGAAGTGGAATGTGACCCCTCATAAGCTGAAAGATTTTTATATTTTTGAAAATCCATTCATGCAATTTGGTGATTTTTTTAGTCAAAATTTAGATCAATTCCTTTTGCCCATTCAAACACTAATCGCACCGACTTTGGGTCATATTTTGACCAAAATGTACTAATTGTCCAAGGATCTTAAATAATGATTATATACATAAACTTAGTATTGTTTTTATTAATTAAAAACAAAACTGATAAACAAAATTTCAATATTTAATTATTGTGAGTGGAAGGGTAGAACTAGATGAACGAAATTAAAAAAAGGGATATTGAGCCGTGCGTGGTCTGGGAATCGAACCGGGGTTCCGCGGTTAACAAGCGAAGGACAAGGTGTCCACGCCACGGAAGTATTTGTGTTAAGAGATGTGTTATAATTGTATATAATTGTTTCCATCGGGTGCTTGTGTTTGTCATTAAAATTGTGCTTTTGGTGCAATGTTTGTATGTGCCCCTCGCCCAAAATATGTTTGTAATGTCATGATAGTCCTTATTTTTGAAAAAGCGGTAAACAAACTTCGAATTTTTTGACCATAAAATGGCATCATTTTTTTCCGGATCGCAGGCCGACTCCACGTGATTCTTGATTTACACTCACCTATGACCTAGCGAGTGACGACACGTTTTTAATATTACGGAGGACCATTCACGCCAGAATTTTACAGTAAACTATAGGTTAACACTTAGCATATGCGCCAATTAATTTTGTAAGGGGACGATGCTGATTAATGTGGATATTTACCTCGCTAGTTGCTATTCTAGTGTTACTCGCCAATTATGCTCTAAGAATTACATCGTTAGGGAAGACGTCAAAACTCGACCGCCCGTTGACCGCCGGTTACGGGCGGGTCCCGCCCGGTTCTTTCAGGTCAAATGTTTTACTGGTATATGAATATTCGCGCATGCAACACTGAACAACCGCCGGTTGATTTAATGCTGGACCAATTTACACTATCAATCTGTTACTTTGCGGTCATAATAGCTCTCTCTACAATCGTTCTATAAAAAAAAACATTCATAGACTTTCGGTATTGATTTTAAAAAGTTAATTGAGCTATAAACAGATTGAAAAAGCCAACCCCAGCGAAAATCAATAGCTGTATTGTACTGGTTGTCAACTGAGACTTTAACATGTTTACGAGCCCATTACGTCAAGATGTTATTGATCACGCGCGTGACGAGGCACTATCAACCGGTCGTGTTCACCAGAGTGTAACTATTTGACCTCATTATGTGTGTATATTATAACAGACGACACATTTTGTGAGAACCGGGCGGAACCGGCCGTAACCGGCGGTTGCCTGGCGGTCGAGTTTTGACGTGATCCCTTAGTAAGTTATGCTACAGTTAGAGCATAACTACTAGGGAGGTAGCTTACCTCCCTATTAAGTTACCCGTCATTGGTGCGCTCGGCCGTCTGTATTATAACACGGTTGTTTGAGAACTATTTTGACTACACGTGCGGTGAAGACTTATAGAGGGGACGAAATATTTTTTGGTCTAAATGACATTTGGAAAGAAAATTTGACTTTTCTGTTATGAGAGCTTATTTGTTTCTGCCATTTTAGGCTTTAGAGTAAAATTAACGGCTAAAGAACTGAATCACAGCTAGTCGTCTTTAGGACTGACTGACAAGCTTTTAATGTCTTTCACTCATCTGTCTTATAGTTTGATGTCAAATATGCTTATAATTTGATATGCTTATTAATTTGATATCGAATATGCTTATAATTAGATGTTGAATATGATTATAATAATAATAATAATAACACTAATAAACGTTGCTTTGAACCATTGGGAGACATCCTGTTACGGGACACCTTAAGGAGACAAAATGTAAAATTGCGAATTTTGACGCTTCATGGACATTATGTTGAGTTATATTTCATACATATAAATTAAGTAATGACATTCCAGTTACAACAAAGCTTTCGACTGCCAGAGAGAGCATATAACATATAACACATTTCCCAATTATATTTGTCTCCCTTACATCTTCATTAAATGCATTATATTTGTCTCCGTTACGTTTTCATAACACGCATGTCTCCTTTTTGACCCTCTTTGATGACAGTCGATTATAATATTACATCCAAAGGAGGCCCTCTAACTGAAGAAATGAAGACATTTTCATGAAATTGAAAGATGGCATTATACAAAGAGGGCGCTACCTATAAGTTGTTTGATAGATGGCGCTCTTTTTTACATTGCATACGTGCATTTTACACGGCATGGAGTTTAAGGAGACCGAAAATTGTCTCCTTAATAAAATTGTCCACGCAATACACTATGTATTAGCATAAATGTCTCCCATAGGTGTCTAAAACAATAATAATAATAATAATGATAATAATAATAATAATAACACATAATACTTATAGAGCGCTTTACAACAAGTTCTCAAAGCGCTATAATCCGGGCTATAATTTGATGCCGAATATGATTATAGTTTGATGTCGAATTGATTATGATTTGATATCGAATATGATTATAATTTGATGTCGACTATGATTATAATTTGATGTCGAATATGATTATTGCGGAATAAAGACCACTATTATCGAGATATAGGTCGATATTGTCCCACTCCGATGCCTTACCATTGCTGGGAAGTTGGTTATCCAACTCCATTGGTTATCCAACTCCATTGGTTTTGGGATAATTTAATTTAGTTATACCTAGGAATGTGATATTTAAAATGTTTCGATGAGTATTCGCGATTACGTGTTGAACCAATACGAATTGCAAATTTAGGCAAATCGTGACCAGCGTCGTCTGAACATCATGTTACATTAACATCATACATGGGCTGTAATATAAGTGAGGGCGCGCCTACTTGTCACTGTTAGCCAGGACGGTGGCCACGCGACACCTACATTTTGAATTCGTATTGGAATAACACGTAATCGCGATTGTAATCTTATCATTTTGAAAAATTCATCATAGGTTAGAAGATTTTTTTTTCCAGTCCAAAACCGTTGGAGTTGGCTAACCAACTCCATTGTTAATGCTATTTTTAAAATTATTTTCATTGTTAACCGGGCGATGACTGTTAAAAATGGTGCACTCCCGTTGCCATATTGGGTCGTCCGAGACGCGTGGCCAGCGTCGTCTGGTTAGCGTCATACATTCGCCATTCGCCATGAGTTCTTCATGCTTATTCTATACTTACTTATTGCATCACATTACGCGCGCGACTACTGGAGGCGCTGGCGTATACACACGAGCGTTGAAAGACGGAAGATACATACGCTTGCGTAAATGCTGCGCATGTTATGTTACGTCACTGTCCAGAGGGAGACAAACAGAGTATAGGCCTATAACGTGGCTCAGAACCTTCAAACAGAGTAATTTAACCATCAACACAAAAACCTACCCGGCCGAACTACCGACCCAACAGGTCAGTTTTGCCCGTGGTTACTTTTTTCGTCGCCTAACTCAAGAAAATATTGAGTATAGATAGTATTCATTTAATATGGCGATTTTAGGTGCAGCCATGAATGATGACGCATGAAACAATTAATCACAATGGAGAGTAGTACTCTGTTATATTAAGGTATTCGTCACTTGATTGTAGTATACGTAGGATACAACCTTTGAAAATATGTGGGCTTTTATTTTTACATTTCTAATCTCTTAATTTTTATTAAAGCAAATAAAACTAACACAAATTTTGATTATCATGATTATACGCTAAATGTCGTGTATAAATTAGGTGAACATACATGTATGTGTGTATCTCGAAGAATGAGAATATCATTGTACATGTGCACATATTGATATGCTGAAATTAATATTCTTACCCAGACCACAACCGCCTCCTCCCCACCCCCCCCCCCCCCCCCCAAAAAAACACAACCAACAACAACAACAACAACAACAACCTCCCACCCCCTAACGTGGTCGTGCCATTATTCACACATCAACAACATCAGCGCGCGTACATTTTGTTTTCTTCTTATTTCTCTCGAAATGTACACACTTACTGGCCTATGATAAGAGGGTCTATCCAAAGCTGCTTTTAATAGCCCTAAACGCATCGGAACTATTTAAACCACTCGGGGCCTTGAACTCACTATCATATGTTATAAAAAAGAATCAGTATGGGTAGCGCGTGTTCACGACCATTTCGCACATCAAATATGGACAACAAAACCATAGACGAGAAAGATGTACAACAGCAGCAGCAAGAATTGGCATTTGAATTGGACGACATGGCAGCTGACAAACTAACACCGTCGGACGGGAGTCATCAGCCTTCCGGATTATCGCAAAATGCAGGACATCATCGGTGCGTATTATGCTTCAAATTATGTTTAGACTTACTGGTCATACCTGAATCAATTGGGCGCCACAATTTGGCTATTCCATTTGAAATCCATACACCTCCATATGGAAGACATGACCTTAATCTTCCACAGAGGGAGTGTAGAACTCAAGTGGAGTCGCCCACACCTTAGAAGACTAATGTAATGTCTTCAGTGGGGGTGTATGGGTATATCCATGTAGTAGACGTCTGATGTCACAAAATGTTTCAACTAATTTCATAATTATTGTATTTCATCACCATATTCGGTTATTCTTGAGATAAAACTTTGAATGTGAAACAAATCTGTTTTGTAGAGTACCACTAATAGCCGCGTGGAAAGTCCACTCATTTTTAATGCTATGTTTTAATTATCAATGTACATTATTATGTCGAGTAGTTGTATTTTATTGCTTGTTATTGCTTGTATCTGTTTTTATTGTAAAGCGCCTAGAGGCCTTTGCTGGTATTTCTGCGCTATAATGTACAAGAGCCTATTTATTATTATTATTATTATTATTATAAAGTGTTTGAGAACTTCGTAACTCAGAAGGCGGATGATGCCTGAAATGAAACAATGTATTATATAGTTTTGATGTGAATGATCTTTTATACTGTTCATATTTTTAGTCAGTTCACAAATAACGTCTCAAGTTCGCATTTTTATAGGATAATCACAAAATACGCTATTGGAGCCCTACTGCGAGTCCAGCACATAACTCCTCAATCCTCATGCATATATTCGAATAACATGTCGTATGTACAGTCCTCAAAATAAGTAACTGACCAGGTAATAAATATACTCTTAACTCCAAAACTATAGCTCCTACATAAAAATATTAAATAATAAAGTTGTAAAGAAATTTCTCTTTTTTAAGTTGATACATTATTCATTGAGATCGGTTAATAATTAAGAATGCGACATTGAAAAGGATCAAACAAAGTGCAGTTTACATTTTAACACTTGGGATTTGAACACGCGGGACAGTATGACAGGTATGTGTATGGGTTGCATTGATCAATTGATGCATCCCCAATCCCCGTGTTACTATCGACCAGTGAGTTGTTGCTACAAGGTAATCAATAATCTGCCTGTTACTAGTCCTAGGCTGCGTGTAGACGAACGAAATGGTAAAATGAAAAACGGACTTTGTTTTGGTTTTAGATCACATAACTGAGTTAATATTCATTCAACCTTCACGTGTAATATCTCAAATTAAAGACAAGAAATTTCCTTACAACTTTACTGTCTAATATTTTTACGTAGGAGTTTTGGAGTTGAGAGCATATTTATTACCTGGTCAGTTACTTATTTTGAGGACTGTATTTTTACGTATATATACGTATCCCTGTCTCATCAATAGAATTCTACTCTCAAAGTTTAAAAGCAAACGCAAAGAATTGTTAACGCTTGGCAAAGCAGTTCCTACATCCACCTGGACAGATAAGTACAGCTCCTCTGATGCCGAGCCTGTTCCGGTCCATGAAAAACTAGAGCATTATTTTGATGTAAGTATACACTCTTATTCTTGATTAGTCAAATTTTCCGTGTCATTTAATTTTGACACATGTTTGTGTTACACTGACCAATTTATTGGTCGTTATGCGTCTGAAATGAATTGGTCATTGGGATTTGAATAGTATTCCGATTCAGATTTAACAAATAAAATGATCATTTTGACCCGGATATTTGTTACATTTAACACACTTCAGTGTCAAAAAGGTGACACATTTGTCTGTGTTATTTTGACTAATAAGTTGTAGTTTCACCGCGGACTAATTTTCAGTGTCCGATTTGACCATTTTCGTGTCAAATTTGACCAATCTAAAATAAGAGTGAAACAAAGATTGCTGTATCAAAAACTCATATCTGAACCAATTTTTAAAATCCCTTAAGTAATCTGGATGATAATACCGTTATTATCGTTCCCACCTTCTAAAAAGCATTGAATCGTGTTTAAAATGGAAATTAGTCGATGGATCTCTCACCAATCATGTATTACGGTTATAGAACTAGCTGCTGTGCAATATAATCATAGGCATTGGTATTCTTATACATTTGACATTTGTGACACCCTGTGTATCATTTGTTGTCATTATACAACATTTATCAAATCGACAGTGTTACTTACTATTTATAAAGTTTTCACTGAATGTCAGTCATACAGGCTGTAACAAAAAAAGTTATACAGTTTTGAAAAAAATATTAAAAAAATCTCCCGTGGAATTTCTGTTTCGAGTTTTAATGTTGTGCAAGGGGAATTTTCTTAGCTTTCGAATAAGCTTTGTTTCATGACAATCGATGGTCGGTAAGCAGAGATATGATCAATTGTCTAAAGTAGTCATGAAATCACCTGGGCCACTTTAGTTTAATCAATGGTAAAACCAATGGGATGAATATGAATGGAATCAAACTAGGAACATAGCAGTAGAACGCTCTTGTTAGACAACAATGGCTCGTTTCAAGCGGTTAAAAGTATTACAAAGAAGGTTAGGTCTTTACAAATATAATTTATTTATTTTATGAATTTATTTATTCAAATGAAATCAAACTATTTGAAAAAAAATTATATTGTTCTCTTTAATGTTCCTTGCACGATACCATAACCATTTAATTTATACAAGCAAGATTGTATGATATTATTGTGAAAGTGGCCCAACCCGATTTCTAGACGACTTGGTAGATTGGTCATAAATTTTAAACGGAAGTAGTTAAAAAGACCAAATAAAATGATTCTGGTAGCCAAAACGAAACTTAACATAGAGTGTAAACGATTTTGACATTGCATGATTTTAACATCGAATTAAAAATAAAATTGCGATTGTATAACTTTTTTTGTTACAGTCTGTATTTCAAATACATTTCATTTGTATACATTACAGTCCTCAAAATAAGTAACTGACCAGGTAATAAATAAAAAATTTAACATTTCGTTCGTCTACACGCAGCCTAGGACTAGTAACAGGCAGATTATTAATTAACTTGTAGCAACAACTCACTGGTCGATAGTAACACGGGGATTGGGGATGCATCAATTGATCAATGCAACCCATACACATACCTGTCACACTGTCCCGCGTGTTCAAATCCCAAGTGTTAAAATGTAAACTGCACTTTGTTTGATCCTTTTCAATGTCGCATTCTTAATTATTAACCGATCTCAATGAATAGTGTATCAACTTAAAGAAGAGAAATGTCTTTACAACTTTATTTATTAATATTTTTATGTAGGAGCTATAGTTTTGGAGTTAAGAGTATATTTATTACCTGGTCAGTTACTTATTTTGAGGACTGTATATTATATTATAAGCTTCTGCGTCACTGAAAAATCGACGGGTAGGTTATGCAATGATTGCAGAGGGTGCACATACCATTCACTGGTCACGGATGAGCATTGGGCTATTGCAATATAAAACCGTACACCCCCTATTATAGCTATGGACGACGGAACTTAATCTTCCTCACAGGGAGTGTAGATTTGAAATGGAGTCAACCATGCAGGTAACCACCATTTTAGATTCACTCTCCCCGTGGGAAAGAGATTAATGAGGTGTAATTGATTGCAAATGGAATAGCCCATTCAGTTAATAAGCACTTTTACATCAATCTTTACGTTATATTTAGGCTGAGTGGTACGGTGAGATAAGTATTGGTACTCCGCCACAATCCTTCCTGGTGATATTTGATACCGGATCTTCCGACCTGTGGATTCCTTCCTTGACATCTCAATCTTCACACTTTGGTAAGATAGATCAATTACGTAACTTTGATAAGACTTCACTATTTTGAAAGTGTTCCCCTCTATACAGGGGGTCCCTAAGAAGGGAACACGTGTTCCACGTCATTGGCCTCATTGATTACTCGGTGTTTGGCTGTAACCGTTATATAATCTGAAAGATATTTTATTTGGCTTTTAAATGCCGTTTTGTTATTGTGTTTACTTTTCTCAATATACAGATATGTTTTATCAACAATGAGCACTACACATCGGGCTTGTGCCACTTTTAGAAAAATATATCTTTTACGGAATGAGTCATTTTCACCATTAAACAGTTCGAGATGACTAAATAACCTTTCATATGCTAATTGTGAGATAGGCTTTTACGACGGGTATTCATAATATAAGTTAAAGGTTTAACGGGTTCGCCGTCGGACGAGTTTTAATCTGTCAAGCTTTCGTCAGGATTAGCTCTGACTTCTTCAGGACCAAATTATTAAAATATTGAACAAAACATAGAGATTGCCACTTCTCTTGTTATCATCAGTTGGGCTGCCCCTTGCCCGATGATTTGAGAGTAGGTGCCCTTTCCTACTTGTGAAAGATTATGTGGCTCTGAAAAGAGCCGTTCAGATGGATTGCCGCTTCCACTGAACACGTAGGTTGCCCTTTCCTACTTGTGAAAGAATTTGGTGGCTCTGAAAAAGAGCCGTTCAGATGGATTGCCGCTTCCACTGAACACGTAGGTTGCCACTGTCCTACTATATATAAATTTGGTTCTAATAGAACCTCCAAAGGACTGCCCCTTGACCAATGGAAATAACGTAGAGACTGCCCTTGTCTACTACAGACTACAAAAGTCTAATGCACAGTAGTGCGGTCACTGATCTGTAAAGATCGTTTGACGCTGTAACGAACTTGAGCAGGGTATATAATGGTTCATTGCGGACCTGGCTGAAAAAATTATTTATTAGATTAAATTATTCGATAACAGTCTTGTAAATTACTCTTTCCACGATCATATTTTTTCCTTAAAAGTGGCACAACCTGGGTTTTTTAGTGCCCGTGATTGATCTAGCATATCGTTGGTTTGGGAAGAGCAATTGCAATCATATAAGCAGCATTTCAAAGCCAACTGAATTATCTGTCAGATTATATCTAAAGATACAGCCAAACACCAATTCATCAAGGGAAATTACGTGGAACACGTGCACCCTTTTTTAGGGACACCATGTACACTCATTAAGGAAGACATCACCTTAGTCTACCCCACATAGGTGCATTTGAATTTCAAATGGAGCTATGGATCGCTCCACTTGAAATATATGTTCACTCTCTGTGTGGAAACATAAGGTCATGCCTTCCAGGGTGTAGGGATCTGAATTGGAATAGCCCAATGTATTCACAATGATTGAACAATTTTGCTTAATGAGCATGTTAACATTTTTATATATATTTATCTGAATGTATTCACAATAATGTATTCACAACAAATTATCTTAAATTTAAAATTCAAAACATTTATTTGTATCTATCCCTTGAGTTTGAGGCCATGAAATATTCGTATGGGAAACCCATGACGTCATATTCCCCTGTAACCGTCAGCATAAAGGATTCCGAATTAACCAAATCTGAATACACCTCTCAGCTTAATTCCTCGGCGCAACAACATCTACAGAATTAAGAGGCAGCAATGTGGATATTGCTATATATAGTCATACTGCTATGGATGAGATTCAAGCAATTTCACGCGAGCTTGATTTGCTGTTGTTGATTTGCTGTTGTTCACGGCATGCACAGGGCTGCGTCCGAAATGCACGATATGCGCTGCTATACGCGAACAACTGTGCATGCATGCGAGTAGTGACTTCATGCTTGACCAATCAAGACGCGCAGTTATTTGTTGAAAGGTTCCGGTACGGTACGCTCTTTCGGGTTTACACACGTACGATGCATTGGTGAAATTTTGTCCATAGCATTACGACGCTAACTAATAGCGATTCAAGACCTCAATAATAAGAAAATAACGCTATAGTTTGATCAGTTCCAAAGTGTCGAGAAATATTCAGTTTTTATCTCTCCGCGAGCAAAAGCAATTGTGGCCAGACGCACGCGGTTTTGGTCGTACGCACGCGTTACGCATAAAGTGCTCAACAAAAGAAAGTCGTACACTTTGTTTAGGTCATTTAAAGTAACTTTCGATTATCTTTTTACCAAACAGGCTAGAGAGACATGTGGATGAATCTTGTTGGCACATTTTGATACCAAACATAACACCTAACGACAAAGATAAACCATGCAAAATTAGCACCATTTAGGCCTATAGACAATAGTCACTTTTCAAAAGTCACATCTTTAATACACTACGCAGAAGAAAAGACCAATCGTTAACAAGCACATAAGCCGTATTAGTCCCGTGTTTTTCGCTGCGCATTTCCCCTCAATTCGCGGGCTAATTCAAATTCAAAGTGATATGCATGGGTGAAGGATGTGTAAATGTGTGTTATTTGAAATGCTTAATTGATATTTACAGCTCAACCAAACCAAACAAAACGAAATAAAACCAAGGTGTATCCTAAAGGCTTGGTAAAATTCCAAGCAGTTTAATGTAATGCCCTTCATGATCGGAATCAAATATCCCGCTCACTAAGTGTACGACCCAACGCAACACTTGCAATCGAATGCCCGCCGGTCAATGGTTATAACAGTGTCACACACGGGGTGAGCCTAATAGACACACCCATTTTCCTCCCGCGGGTGTATTGAGAATGTGACTTTTGAAAAGTGACTGATTTTCCTTAAATGGCGCTAATCATGGTTTATCTTTGTTGCCAGGTGTTATGTTTGGTATCAAAATGCGCCTAAAAGATTCATCCAATGTCTATTTAGCCTGTTTGGTAAAATAAAATTCGAAAGTTACTTTAAATGACCTAAACTAAGTGTACGACTTTCTTTTGTTGAGCACTTCATGATGCACAGTGCGCTTGTTGCCTTCAGCGCGCTTGCGTTCGTCATATGACTATGTGAGCTTTGTTTGCCTCTTCAGATGGCCATAATAAGTACAACAGTGATGAATCTAGTACCTATCAAACAAACGGTACGCCCATCACTATAAAGTATGGTACTGGCAGTATGTCTGGCTATCTAAGTAAGGACACAGTAAAGGTACGTAGAGATTTTAAGCTTTCAATTTAAACCCCTATGACTGCTATTCAAGTATTTTCCTATTTAATATACATGTATTTCACTAGACCTACACGAGAGTACGTCGGGGAGTACGTCATGGCCCTGTCACACCTACGGCGATCAGGCCAACGATTGCACTGCGCTGAATATATATAAAAATATAAATAACACGCGTGAGAGCGCGGAAAACTGTCCGAGATTGTCGATTTTTAAATGAAGGTCACTAAAACTCTTTCACATTCAGCTGTGATCAGTGCTGGTGGTGCTTGCATTACGTTGAAAATGTATCAAAACGTCAAGCCAAGCACATCCAGATCTCCAATAACCCCTCGGTGACGTAGTAAGAACTGGTTGGGACGTGAGAGGGTCGTGAAAGAGTCTCCATGATCGCCCTTGAGCGTCAGTGCACCGCGCTTGTTTTGTGCACGCACAGAACAAGCGCGGAGGTTGTAAGGTCTGTTCAGAACGTTGCCCTTGGGTGCTGAAGTCTTGCCTTTGAGTCTTCCAATGGTGTCTATGTCGCTCTATGAACATGATGAACGTTATACACTTGTCAAACCCCGGAAACGAATGAGCAGACAGGTTCTCTTTATAGAGCGATTGCACGGGGGGCGGGGGGGGGGGGGGGGGCGGCCGTTATTTCAAATAATCCTTTAGACGAAGACATGCATGAATGGAGTCCAATCACTTGGATTAATAAGTTTAACAGGTGTTTGGTATTGTACTAGGCTTCATTGAATCTAAAGGCCCTGTCACACCATGGCATATCGCCTGAACGTATGCAAAAATATCAAAAATACGTTGGTGTACGTTGGTGTACGCTGATATAACTTAGGGGTACGTCGTTTACATTAAGAGCATACGCTGTGAAAATTTGGAACAACACGTCGAGCCCGCGAAAAATGATTGAGCATGTTCAAAATCTCTCGGCGTACTCAACGTGTGCTTAATACGTTCTGCATAAGTTCCCTGTACGTTCGTGGTACGTTAGACATATGTTGACATACGTTAGAGGCACGTTACTCGTAAGTTGGTATACGTACTATGGTGTGACTGGGCCTTTTAGGCCCTGACACACCATGGCGTATCGCCTGAACGTATGACAACATATGCGAAATATCGAAAAATACGTTGGTGTACGTTGGTGTACGCTGATACAAGTTAGGGGTAAGTTGGGGATACGTCGTTTACGTTTAAGAGCACGCTGTGATACGTTGTGAAAATTTGGAACACATCGAGCCCGCGAAAAATTATTGAGCATGTTCAAAATTTCTCGACGTACTCAACGTGTGCTTAACTTACGTTCTGCATAAGTTCCCGATAGGTTCGTGGTACGTTAGACATACGTTTACAAACGCTGACATACGTTAGACATACGTTGACATACGCTGACATACGTTAGAGGTACGTTACTCGTATAGATTTACCCTTCTAGATATGTTAATAGTTATCATCTAGGCTGCGTTTACTTGAACTGGCAACACTTGTCCCGCCGTGTACGAAACTCAATG
>CM069446.1:24772856-25140279 GCA_035610835.1 Ophiura sarsii
GATCAGATTCAGTAGCTTCTTTCAATAGGGATGAGTGTCACTTTTGAAACTGGACCACGACCATTGAAATGACAATAACTCCGCTCTGCACATCGTATCTCAACGATCGAGGTGTCAAAATACGCAGAACAAAATTATGCACTTGGTTATTTGCTTCGATTAAGGCATACCCTTTCGAGCCGTTATATATTGGATCATTTCTAAGTGTTTCGATACTTTTTGTGAGCAGTTTACTTGCAATGTGTAGTAAATACACGAGTGCATGTTGGTGTTTTTATTTTAATTGTATATGCCAATACATGTTCATATTCTTTACTTTTTCTCAGTATTATTTCGATCCGAGTCAGATAACATCCTTACCCGACGTTTCATTCGTAATCGGTGGAAAAGAATTCACCCTGACATACAAAGATTACATTGTTCAAGTAAGTACTGTTTGTTTAGTGTTGTGCTGCTATATGGTACAATGGTGCCATCGTTGTAACATTGGGTCCAACCGTTGAGACATTGGTTGCAACAACGTTGAAACATTGGTTGCAACAACGTTGAAACATTGGTTGCAACAACGTTGAAACATTGGTTGCAACAACGTTGAAACATTGTTGCAACAACGTTGAAACATTGGTTGCAACAACGTTGAAACATTGGTTGCAACAACGTTGAAACATTGGTTGCAATAACGCTGCAACATTGGTTCCACCCACAGTAGCTCACAGGATCCCGCTGTGTACGTAATTGACAGCTGTTCCGACCGAGAACCACCATAGATAAACCATGGTTAGATCGCCACCGGTTTTGGCCAGGATCAACCAGAGTACCCTGAGGTATCCAGATGCTAAGCGCTCCTGTATTTTAGCAAATATTGGCCAAAAATATAGTTTCACCAAAAGATAATGGGGATTGGCAAAAATATCCTAAATGACCAACGCCCTCTAAAATCGCTGCGTGGTTTTGAGTTTACGATCGGGCGACTAGTACGATCATGCATAGGTAATACCTGAAGCATGGTCGATATAGGAGGGCAGTGTTTGAAATGGGTATACTCAATGGGAGAGGGCATACTTCTGTATGAGTAAAACCCGGGAAATACACAGAATGTGGAGTCGGGTGTGCCATGTAGATAGATCAACAAGGTCGAGAGCAGCAGTTGACACGTCCGTCTCCACTGCTTTCATTTTGATTATAACGAGTCACGTGACCATCCCATTTCGATATTATGCTTGGAATCACAGCGGGATGACGCGAGCTGCTGTGGGTACAACCGTTGCAATATTGGGCGCAACTTAAGATTAGTTTCCGGTTTTTTTATTATTTTTTTTAATTCGTATGCTTAAATCCCAAGATAGTACAAGGATGATTCCAGAGACTATATAACTATGGGACAAGTATCTCGAAGGCAAAGTCCCCCGTTTACTATGCTTAAATTGACGGAGGACGGTTTTAGAAGGGGCGCACTATCACGGTCGTAGCAAACCAGACGACCTAAGACGTGGTGGATTTTATCGGCTCAAAACATGATTTGTGGCACAGAAATAGTACATCAATGGTCAAAAAAAGCTGATTGTGATTTAGAGTAAAACTTATTTCCTTTGATGATAGCAGAATTTAGTTCTTATATGACACGAAACATTTAGAATTGGTTATTTGAAATTAATTTTTACGTGGAACAAAATACGAATACGAATTTAAAATTGTGGATGGCTTCGTCTGACAGTGACAAAGGAGGGGCGTGGCGTATTTGCATTTTAAGAAAATTGTAATCAGATCAGTGGGAAGGACGCTGGATCGCGACGATCACATCGTGTGAGGTCATGAATAGTCACAAACGAATATTCATTCACAACGAATGATTGACAGTTTACGCTTAACCTCCGGGGGACGGTCTGATAGAGTGCGCTATACTGAACAAAATCTCAACAAAGGGCAAATAGGGTGTTACGTAGGCCTGATGATTCTTAAGCCAGCCCTCTTGATTAACACGATCATAATCAGTGTGCTTTAACCCTCGACCTCCTCAGCCATTTTTGTAGCACATCCTTTAAAGGAGAGATTGGTTACAACACCTCACTAGATTTTCGTTATTATACATTCCACGTGGTTTTCTTTTTAGTACAATTTGACACCACAATAACGTCATTAACATAAGATGCCTATATCAACCAAAATCAGCTCGAAAACTGGAAATGGTCGATTTTCACTGCACATCAGGCAAAAATGTGTGTAACTATCCTTACATATGCCGGCGGTTGCATATCCATCACTTCGATTTGTTCACGGGATCTAAAAAAAACCTACCCTGAGATAAAGTTAAAGAGTAGTTTAATGCGCGAGTTATTCAAGATGTAGCGCCAGAGAAAAAATACAGGGGGCGGCTAACCACATACCCCTTTTCGGAGGACAACGGTAAACCATATAGTCGAAATGGATAAGCTACGACAGTGACAGATTACCGAGGAACTTACCGTTAAATATAATAATAATAATAAGCAGTACTAATAAAGCGCAACAATATTTGAAAAACATCCCAATGCGCTGAAACAGAGCATAATAAAACTACATCATTAAGCAAATATACATGAACTACAATTCACACAAATGGAACATATTAGTTTTAAGAGAGTTTTTGAATTGATGGATGGATGGCGCATGACGAATTTCATATGGTAGATCATTCCAGAGTTTCGGAGCGATGATGGAAAATGCTCTTTCGCCGTAAGTTTTTGTCCGACATGATGGAGTTTGCAGCAGATCTTGACTTGAAGAACGTAGTGTCCTGGTTGTAACATATGGATGGAGAAGTTCACACAAATACATTGGTGCCATGTCATGATGAACTTTATATGCGAGGAGAAGAATTTTGAAAATGATCCTGTCAAGAACTGGCAACCAATGGAGGTCTCGGAGAACTGGTGTAATGTGTTCTCGCCTTTTGGTGAAAGTAACGAGTCTGGCAGCGGAATTTTGAATTCTTTGAAGTTTTGAAATGTCCTTTGAAGGCAAACCAGTGAGAAGAATGTTATTATTGTCCAGTCTGGAGGAAACAAAAGCATGGATTAACTCTTCTGTGGTTGATTTATCCAGGTAACGACGAATTTTACCGATCTTTCTCAAAGCGAAGGAAGCACCGCGGCATATGTTATTGACATGAGGGGACATAAGTAAATGAGAGTCAAAAATTGCACCGAGGTTGCGAACCTTACTAGCTGGAGTCACTTGAGAATCACCTGCAGTTAATGTAGAAATGTTGGAAACGTTGGAGAATTTTGAAGAGATGTGGAGTACCTCTGTTTTGCTATCATTTAACATGAGGTAATTGGCCACCATCCATGTCTTGATATCATGAACACATTTTTCAATTCTTTCAGCAGCTGCTGCTCTTTGATCAGCACGCATGGTGATAAATAACTGCGTATCATCTGCATAAATGACACATGAAAGTCCGTGAGCTCTGATAATGTCTTCTACAGGAGTAGTATATAGAATAAACAAAACGGGACCAGCAACCGAGCCCTGTGGTATCCCCCATTTCATACTAATAGGATCTGATCTTTCACCACCGATGTTAACAACTTGCTGTCTTTCCTCCAGGTAGGATGAAAACCATTTCAGCGCATTACCACCAATGCCAAACCTGGTCTTTAAGCGGTTAAGCAACACAGAATGATCGATAGTATCGAATGCTGCTGTAAGGTCCAGGATATGATATATATCGGTGACATGTTATTACATTGAGAATGACATGTATTAATTAGTGTATTTTCAAAATAATATGAAGTTGATATTTCACTATCACGAGAACTGCCGTGTGCCAAGTTGTTTTTGAGACATTTACAGTACAATAAAGTGTGCTGGCGTGAATCGTGTCACTATTGATAAATCCGTGCCTTGATTATAAAACAGTATAAATACAATCATTTCACTCACTTTTCGATTGTATTTTTGTTCGTTAGATAAAGAATATATACATATAAAAAGGGAAGCAACTAGTAATAGCACATTAAAAACGAGTACTATATTGTTGACACATATGACCTGTTTGGTATCAGTTTTGACACATTGCGACTTCCTTTTTGTCAAGGAATTCTTTTCGAAATGCTTTTATACATGTTATTGTAACATTGAAGGTATTCTGTACCTTATGTTCTCTTAGGATCCTGATATCAACACAGGGGAGATAGCCTATCTGAGTGGTTTTATGGGACAGAATATACCGCCACCTGCCGGTCCCCTATGGATACTTGGTGACGTGTTTCTCGGTAGATTCTACACGGAATTCGACATGGGGAATAATCGGATCGGATTTGCTTACGCTGTATAATATATTAGTGTGAAGACCATCGTATGGACTAAAACATTTTTAATTTTGTCTGTAACGCCTACTATTTCTTAATTTTGAGCAATATCATAATTATCGTGCATTGAAAAATATTATTAAGTATTGCAAACAATCTTCCTAATTGTCTGCGTACGTCTAGTCTTTGTCAAAACGAGCGTACTTTGGAATGTAGAAGCGTCCATTCTATTGATGCTAAGCGTAAAGTGAATCTATTGCGTCAGTGTAAGAGTTGGTCGAAATCCCGGGTCCAAATCTACCAAATTTACGGGGTACTACGCAGGTTTTAAGGTCGGTGAATGTAAATATAAACATCGAGAAGACTGGCCAGAAGATAACTTATAAATACAAGCGTTCGAATAATTCGTAACTTTCTTGTCGTCGTATTGAATGGCAATAGAGACAGCCATTTTGCTTTCTTAATCTTAAAGTGGATGTTAGGCCACGAAAAGACACTGTTCTACGGGCCCGACCGTCGAATTTTGTTAGAATTTTAGATTATTATTTAACAATTTGAAGAAAAACTGATGAATTTTTGTGAATTTTTGAACATTTCGATTTTTGTTTTTGAAAGTTCCAGACATTTGGTTTAAAAAACACGACCGACCTGAGAGGTCCGTTTGCCCGTAGAACAGGGTTTTTTCGTTGCCTTAGCAGATGTAAATGAATACACACATCACCCGGACGTTCGGATCTTGACATGTTTTGGGCCATTGACCATTTACACAAAATCCCTACCGTTCATTATTCATTTAAGGACAAAGTGTTCTTTAGGTCCCTGATTCAGGACTGTACTAATATCGTCCGATACTGGAACACCCAGTATCGTTCAATACTGGTACACAGTCAGTGTTCCAGTATCGATCGATAATGATCCATTTTGCTTGAGCGTGTATCCGTATGGACCGACCGTGTAAACAAAACAAATATAAAATGTTCCAGTATCGGGCGATACTGTAACAAAATTATGTACCAGTACCGTTCAATACTGGGACAAATCTCTATGGTATCACGTGTACCAGTATAGTGTACTTCCCATCAGATACTGGTTTCGCTCGATACTGGAACACAATTTGGGGTTTCGGTATCGCCCGATACTGGAACAGTAAACAGTGAGCTTAGGCTATTACATTGATACTATTATCAAATTAAATCTTTCGTAGTCGCTGCTTGACGCTGTTTAACATGTACCTATGGGCCAGTTCCCGGATGTGAGGTATCTCCCACGCAAAAGTCATTTTCACAAGTAAAAGAGGTGGCAACGGGCATGTACCACTAAAGGTGAGCCTTCTGCCTCCTACAATGGCCGCATTTAAACCCCACTGTGGACGTGCACATTATCAGAAAACCTTATTGCTGCAGTGGCGTATCTGGGATCTTTTTCGGGGGGGGGGGGGGGGGGGGGGGGGGGGGCAAAGGGTATTGTTTCCCGGTGAACACCAGTTCGACCCTATTAAGTAAACAAATTGCGCAGCTGGGTTGTTTATTCCAGCGAATGACGTTGCATCCTAAAGTAGATGCGCGCGAAATTTAAACAACATATCTACACGAATCTGGCCATTATTAAGGTACATTTTTCTTTCAAACGGGCTTCTATACTGATATTCCTGGACAGATGCGAGCGTAGCGCGAGAAAATTTGCCATTTTTATACTAAATTTCCCATCATCAAACCGAGCAAGGGGCAAAGTTGTCATTTAGATAGGAATTAAGTAAATCCCTTCGATTTTCCTTTTCCCTTTTATCTTCCTCTTCTCCCTTTCCTTTCTTTTCTTTCCCTTTTCCTTATCTCTTTCTCTTCCTCCCCTTCCTTTCTTTCCCTTTCCTTTTTCACTTTCTCTCTTCCCTCTCTTCTTCCCTTCTCTTCGATTTTTTTTTTAGCCCGGTAGTTTGAATGGCCTTCCCGGTCAAAGCCGTATGGGGGGCACTCTCCCCCCCCCCCCTCTAACTGGGAGATACGCTACTGTGTTGCTCGTTGACACAAAATATGTGCAGCTGAGATTTGTTCCTTATTTTAGCCCTGCCATATCATGCTGTAGTGTAGGACTGGGTGAATTAAAATATTGGGTTTGTCAAATTCATATTACGAAATTATGTGAAAAGGTACTAAATATCAAATTCTTCAATATTATAAAGTCTCGAAGCTTACAATTACTTTAATCAAATAAGCCTTAATTTGATTAATTTTGACGTACGTTGAGAAAAAAAAATTGTTGGTGTCAGTGGCGTAGCTAGATTATTGATATTGGGGGGGGGCTAGAAATAAAATGAACCGACAAGATTGTTATGAGTCAAAGTCAAGATGTGCGCGCGTAGCGCGCGAAATCTTTTGACTTCACCTATTTTTGGCACGACTGAAAATTTTTCATCTGTGTACTTTTGACCATCATAATTTCCATGATTCCTCTGGTCAAATGAACCGACAGTGCCAATCTCAACCGACACGACGTCAATATTGGGGGCGATCGCCCCCCCCCCCCCCCCCCCCCGGCTACGCCGCTGGAACTTGGTGTTTAGCATAGCGACGGATGCTAAGCCCTCTATCATAGAAATATGTATTTCGTAAGAGGTGTATTTCAAATACTGTTTCTAATCGAAATTTAATTATTAAATTTATTACTGATGCAAACGAAATATGAAATTAATTAATTAATATTGTTATTACGGGAAATTTACAAATTGTCTACAGTCTTTGAAAATTAATCTTCGATCACGTGTTAACAGTGGAAAATGGTCGCTATTAGTGTCCTCCATGGAATATTGAGAAACTCTAATTCTTTAGCAGTTATCTTGAAGGTAGCTCAGGCATCAATGCGCAATTTGTGTAATTATGTAATAGTTCCGGTCAAGCACGAAGAATTCTTGAAAATGTGAGGTTTTCGGACAATGTATGAGACCTATCCATTGTCCCTACAATGATAAAATACGAAATGTTGAATTATCGACCTAAATAGTGCCATGGTGAACTGGCATGTCAGGAAACGTGAACACGCGAGGGCGCTGTTTATGGGTCCGTAGTGAAAAATCTTGTCTGATAACCCCGATGAAATTAGGCTTAGGTTAAATTTATACTGAAATTGATCATAAAGTGACGTGTATGCCATAGATGTAACCCTCTATTGAAAATCTATGGTTGAAGACAATGGCGTCAGCAGGATTTCGTTAATGGGGCCAGGCTCTCCATTCCCCCCGAATAATGTCACCCAAAATGGTTTCCCAAAATCAAATTCAATCTCTTTGATGAAGAAAAGGAAGTTATTTTTTCTTCTTCTATTGATCTTTATTTTTTGAAACTTGCAACGCATTAAGACATTTTACAGATACAGAAAAAGTACAAAAATACAGAGAAATACAAATGCATATATAATACGCTCAATAAAATTATGTATCCCAATGCGACACATGGTGATATACAATCATAAAATGTATCCAAATGTGAAAAAACGGTAGTATACAATCGCTCTAATGTGTATCCACGTTATTAACAAGACCAAAAATGGTAGAGGAAAACATGGTATTACTTTAGATGGTTTTGGAGTATGTCCCATTTCTGTATATGAATATCAAGTTTAGACCTTCTTTGTGCGCACTCATACTCAAGTTTTATCGTATCCTTAATCATATTTTTAAAGGCATGGATTGATGGATTTGACTTATGACATCGGCTGATATATATACAGTTAAGCCCACAATTATTCATACCCCTTGAAAAATATGAGTTTTTTGCGTTTTTCTCATATCTATACCAGCTGGAGTGGTGGAACTTTTGCTTTACACTAAAGACAATTAGTTTGCAAGTACAAATCAATATAGCTGGGCTCAACATTTTTTGCATAACAATAGAATTGCACAAGAATTGTGTTTTTATGCCTGTCCAAAATTATTCATACCCCATACCAAGTCTCAGGATTGAGGCCACTTTTTGTGATAATACACATGTTTTTGACATTCCAAACATTCTTTATATTGTGTGATAGGCTTTTGTATTGTTATGTAATTATTCCATGATGTGTGCATACAATGTGGGTGCATTACAAATGTGTCCTATTGCATTTACAGTGAGGGATATTATAGGACAACACTATAGCTCTTTGACAGCATGGCGACGAAGATCAAATAACTTGTTTGTGCAAATTGTGAATACTCACAAAGAGGGGAAAGGCTACAGAGCTATTTCGAAACAATTCCAAGTGCAAGAATCCACCATACAAAGCATAATTAGGAAGAACAAGCCGTTCAACTCACTAAAAAAACATGGAAGGTTGCAGTCGGAAGCCAGCGGTGTCCCCTTGTTTGGCAAGAAAAGTATTGCGAAAGGCCAACAACAACCCACAGATCACCATTAATGCTCTCCTGAACAACCTGGGCAATTATTGGACCAAGATATCATGACAGACACTCCAGCATATAGTCCACATAAGAGGTCTCCATGGAGGCCGACCAAGAAAGACTCTACTCCTTAAAAGAGACACAGATAAACTTGTCTTGCATCTTAGACAACCACAACACTGAAGACCAGAAACTTGTATCTTTGTCCAGAAGTGCTCTTGCAAATACTAGATGAGTTTCTCTTTGTCTCTTTTCAGGAGTAGAGTCTTTCTTGGTCTGAGTCCATGGAGAACTTTTGTGTACTATGTCTGCGGGAGTGTCTGCCTTAATATCTTGGTCCAAGACTCACCAAGGTTATTCAGGAGAGCATTGACGGTGATATGTGGATTGTTGTTGACCTTTCACCTTTATTTTCTTGTTAAACAAGGGGACACTGTTGGCTTCCGACCGTGTTCTTCAAGGTTTTAACTGATTTGAACTGTCTTGTTCTTCCTAATTATGCTTTATATGGTGGAATTTGGCACTTTAAATTGCTTCGAAATAGTTTTGTAGCCTTTCCCCTCTTTGTGAGCATTCACAATGCACAAAAAAGATCCTCACTGAGTTATTTGATCTCCTTTGCCATGCTGTCAAAAAGCTAGAGTGTTGTCCTATAATATCCCTCATTGTACATTCAATAGGACACATTTGTAATGCATCCACATTGTATGAACACATCATGGAATAATTGCGTAACAATATAAAAGCCTATCACACAATATAAAGAATGTTTGGAATGTCAAAAACATGTGTATTATCACAAAAAGTGGCCTCAATCCGGAGACTTGGCATGGGGTATGAATAATTTTGGACAGGCATAAAAATACAATTCTTGTTCAATTCTATTGTTATGCAAAAAATGTTGAGCCCAAATATATTGATTTGTACTTGCAAACTAATTGTCTTTAGTGTAAAGCGAAAGTTCCACCACTCCAGCTGGTACAGATATGAGAAAAATGCAAAAAACTCATATTTTTCAAGGGGTATGAATAATTGTGGGCTTAACTGTATGTCTTCTGGCAATGAGTAATATCTGATTGATAGTAATGCGGTGGGAAATCTTTTTGTCATATACACCGTATAATTTGTTAAAAATAGATAATGTTGGTATAAATCTGAATAAAGCTTGCATCTCGTTCCAGAATGAATTTGTAACAATACAATCGATAAAAAGATGGTGGATTGTCTCCTCACTCTGGTTACAGAGGTTATAATGATCATCATTTACAATCTTCACCTTCAAAAGCCACGAATTGGTAGGCAATATATTATGCGTGATTTTATATTGAAACCACCTTAATTTAGAGTCCAATGTAGCTTTGTATGGCATAATAAAGATTTCTTTACACTCATTATCTAGAATATCATACTTGTTTTTTAGATAAAATTGACTGACTGGTATTGTTTCCCTTGTCTTGGTATACAACAGATACAGGTCACGTGACTTGATTTTCAAGATTGGAGTGAAGCCTTGTAACAAAATGAGGCCAGTAACTATATTGTTGTCAGGCACGTTGTGATCAATACGGATCCATCTTCGCCATTCCGTTGGAATGGCATTAAGAAGACCGCACCATCTTATATAATCAATACTATTAAGACCAGCAATGACCAGTTCATCAAAAACTTTAAAATTGCCATTACCAACAATAAAATCGTATAATGTATGAAATCCTGCCTCTGCAAATTTAGAATAATAAACCGACTTTTGTCAATTAAAATGAACTGATTATTCCAAATTATCTGTTTGAACGCATCGATGCCGTTCTTTGGCTCTGAATATTTGATCTCAGCCCAAAGCCGTAGTGCATTTAGATAGAAAGGCGGTATATTATTTGGTAAGTCATCAGGGGCGGAGCCAGAGATTGAATTTACCGGGGGGCTGAAAAGAAGATGAAAAATCTTGAATTTTGTGTTGGTGGACTATCCAATGCGGTGCGCAGCACCGCCCTCCGAGCTCTGCTCGGACAGGGGGGAGTCTGAGGGGGGATGTGCCCCCCTCTGAAGTAGAAAAAAGTTCAATTTTCGAACTCATTTGGTGCGATCTGGTGTATACTTTTGACCAACATTTTATTGAAAAGCCACCTCTTCATTTCCAATAAATATTTTATTTTTTTTCAATACACGAAAGAAGTTGAGCATAACTGATATATATTCTTGATTTAAATATACATGGTTTAAAAGCTCGAACAGGGGGAGTCTGGGCTCAGAAGTAGAAACATTTTCAATTTTCGAACTTATTTGCTGCGATCTGGTGTATATACTTTTGACCAATATTTTATGAAAAGCAATCCCTTTCCTCCGTTTCTTCTCTTTTTTTCCCCTTCTTTTTTTCTTTCTTTACAAAAAAGTGGGGCGGCCGCCTATATAGGCCTACGTGTATATCACGACATACAACGTTATTTTATTCACCAATCCGTCGATCAATTAAAGGCTCTTTCTCCCTTTCTCTTCCCCTTCCCCCTTTCCTCTCCCTCTCTCTTTTCCCTTTTTTTTTTTTTTTTTTTTTTTTTTGGTCGATTTTTTTACCGGGGGGCGCGCGCCCCCTCCGCCCCCCCTGGATCCGCGCCTGGTCATGATAGTTAAAGTTGCAATCCAGAATGTTTTTCCCACCGGTCCTCTTAAGGTATGTAAGAAGGATGTGTTTCCATCCTGAAGGATTTGGCATTACCAACCTCTTTAACCACATTACAGCCTGTGCATCGACTTTCATTTTTAAATCAACCATCTTAACACCCCTCGTCAAGATCATTACACAACACAGACCTCTTGACCCTGTCTGGACCTGTCCATAGAAATTGATAGAGGATTTTATTGACACTTTTTTGAACTGACATAGGCATGCCGATCATGGCTGACACCAGCCAAACCGAATGTTTTAATAACGGTAATTTTACCAAGAACGGTTAAATCGCGCTGCTTCCACATATTGAGCAAGTTTATTAATGCCGCAATTCTATGCTCGTAATTGAGATTCATCATAGCTTTCTCGTCATATGAAAAATATATTCCTAAAATCTTCACTGTTTTGGTCCAGACAACATCAAGTGGCTTGTCAACACTATTTCTCACACTGCCGATCCACATCGCTTCCGTTTTGTTCTTATTAACCTTTAAGTTTGAACATTTACTGAACTCATTTAAAGAATTCGTAACAGATTTGGCCGAGTCAACATCTTTAAAGGGGCGTGTACATCTCAAGTGTTTGTCCTGGACAAAAATCACATGACTCCCTACGTATCTGAGTCTCCGTGTTTCCATGTAATAATACCCATGGTGCAATAGATTTGCCGCGCTGAATTCCAATCGAAAAAACGTAATGGCCAACATTTTATGTACGAACGAAATACTAAGGTGTCTAGAATCGTTTCGAAAAGTAGTGTTATGCATTATAATGAAATCAGAATTACAATCTCCTTCAGCATATAATCAACTTTTGGGCGATAATCCTATGTTAAAAACGCACAACAATCGAAATATAAAGCATTTTAGCCCGCATTTTTGCCCCGATTCATGTGATATTCGTATTTTGAACTTTATGTATTTTATTTTCTAAATATCTATGTGTAGTCTTCATTAGCTCAGTCGGCAAAGCGCCGGCTTCATAATCATGAGGTCAGTGGTTCGAATCCTAGGATTGTTATACTTTTTTCTGTTTGTTATTTACACTTTATTTTTAGAAATTGACAGGATTGCATATCGTTCGCAATATTTATTGAATGTTGAATGATATTTTTTTCTTCTTTTGCAATTTCACTGCGATAAAGAATACCTATAAATATATTGTGTTGACTATTCCGTTCAATTGAACTATGGAGACCCTAGCTAGTCTATCAATGAACATGATTTGCAAAGGCCAATTGTTATGTAAATAAGAAGCCAATCGGCTAATATGTCCTTGAATCGATTTTCTTATTTCCTATACGACCGATATTTGTAAATTTGCTGATTTGCTCCAAACTTTAAAAAAAAAGAGAGTGGTACCTTCAAAAATACGTTACGCGGTTCACGGCTTTCACGGCCTGGTGTGAGCGACTGTATTTTGGCGTGGATTTGATACCGTGCTCAGTGGCGAACCCAGGGGTCCAGGGGCCGGTGCCCCCTGAAATATCCCCGTCGGTAAACTTGAGCTTCCGTCGGTACAGTCAGATGCCAACGTTGAGTGAGTCTATTGTATACGAAGAGAATTTATTTTTCCCTTGAAAAGCGGATGTCGATATCGTGCAATTGAATTGAATTGAATTGATTTTATTAACATTTCACAGTCTTGGCCCTAAGGCCAAATTGCATGAAATTTACATGATAAAAACATTGAAAAACAAGACAAGGAACTTATTAATTAATATAAAAGAGAATATTGCACATTATAGATAAAAACATCAACAATATGATATGGTATAAAACATTGAAAAACGCCGAAGAACAAGGCATGATAATTATGTGATTAATTAATATAGAAGAGAATATTGCACATTATAGATATGCCAAAATGTCAGCCTTATACAATGACAACATTAAGGCATTTAAATGTGGTTCAACGTCATGTGACTAGGGGGATATTTCCCAAGGCGCTGACCCCTGTCTCATTAAAAGCTTTAAATTAATAACCTTCCACGATCATCAATTTATTGCTCTTTACATTGAATCCAAACCTAGCTTGCAGCGACACCGTTTTCACATTTAAAATACAATTTAGAAACTGGGTTCAATTTGGCTACATTTCGTCGAATACTCAATAGTTCACCACTAGTTCATTATTATAGAGAACACATAGACACGTCAGTAAGTAGTTATGGCCGAGCGGTTACGAATATGGACTAGTAATCTAATAGATTCTCCCCTCCTCGGTTCGAATCCTGCTGAATACCTTTTTTTAGAAAAAACGATTTAGTCTCTGTGTGTTTGGAAAATGGCGTATATTTTTACCGTAGGTGAATAAAAGTCGTGGCCCTGACCCCTGTCCAAAAATATATTACAAATAAATATATTTTTGATCAAGTTTAATACGTTAGGAACATTTCTTGTGCATAAAGTTTTTGCTATGACGTCTAAAAATCATCAAAAATACGATGTTTACGATCGCATTGAAAATGCATCTTTATCGACTCAAAGATAGTAACAAAAATCGTGTTTTTTATTAAATCGGAAATGACATCTTACATAAATAGGACTTCCCCTTCAAAATGAGCCTAAGATGATCAAAAATTGATGGAGGCAATCCTTCACAATCGCGAGTTGTAAATGATCCGATTTTTATTTGGTTTTTTTTTTGAAATCTCACTTCACTGGCGGCCGGGGCGAACATAGACGGTATTTTCATGCCTTGACTTCTGACTGGGTAGATTTGCGATTTCTACCAGGCGATTTTTTCAGCTATTGTTGACAATGTCATCGCTACCCCCACTTTTCAATATTTCAGCTACTGACGAGAAGAAGAAAATTGGGTCATTTTTGCGATTTTTTTTGTCGGTACATCATGACTTTCGTAACTATCCCCCCCCCCCCCCCACCCCCAGTTTCCAAAAGCTGGGTACGCCACTGACTGAGTGCTGAACTCATTATGTTCATTGCTGCTGCGAGCATCTTACTATAAATCTGTGTGGGGGTGTGTGTTTGTTATCCTTATGTCTCCGTTAGTTTTGATCAAAGTGGCGCATAATTTGCATGCAATATCGAGGAAATAACGGTGTGCTCCAAAAACAGCAAATCACCTCTCAGATTTGGCTCATAAATGCCACTAGAATTGAACAACATTGTGCGTTGCGCGTACTGCCGCGTAATCATACCGTGGTATCGCGTTGCGTGTCGCATTTGCGCAAATGCTAACTGCTAGCTTCACTGTCTATAATCACTGTCATAATGGTATAATGATATATTATTAAATTCAAGCTATTTCACACGAGCATGTTTCGTCGTTGTTCGCGGAGCTGCGTCCAGATGCCTGAAATGTGCTAACTAAAGGTGCGTTCATACTCGCGTCGTTGCGCATCGGCCGACGTCGACGGAAATCGGTGCGCGAGTTGAAGCAATGTCAACTTTTGTCCGTCGACGTCGACCGATACGCAACGACGCGAGTATGAACGCACCTTAACGTGCGTGACGATATCACGATTGACGCGCGGTCATTTTTTGAATGTGCCCGGTACGCACCTCTGGGTTTACGCACATACGAATGCACACAAGTTCGCACGCATAGAATGGAGTTGACCATAGCATTATGACACTGACTATACGCTACTTGTACGCAATCCTATTTCAAAATAAAAGCAAGGCTCTCCCCTAGTATCAGCGGGCCCAACCGATATTTTAAACCAGCTAATATGCATAAAAATAATATAATTTATTAATATGCACCGAACGCATTGTCAGCTATAACTTGAATTTCATTTAATTCAAATTGGTCATTTCAAACGGGAGATATGTGCACTTTTCCAAGGTACCTCTATGAATGCAAAAGTTTACTCATGCATTTTGAAATGTCAATCAATGGCGTGTTGGTATTCACAATGCCTACAATGGACAATGGGGTATATTTGGAACACTTTCATGTATAAATTCAAGTATAAAGAAGTAGCTAGTGTACCCATATATGCAATGAAGACATTGGTTAATTTTTAACAAAAGTATTTGTCGTGATTTTCTAAAAACGGGACCTGAATATTTGACTCACCCTGTATACAAACCAACATCAGATTTGTAAATTTAGAGAATAAAATATAGTTCTAATACTATATACTGTATACGATGGTCTTATAATGTAAAGGCTGTACCATGGAGTCGTATATCGTCAGCCTGCTTCGATAATTGCCTAACTCACTTTTCAGCAAAATTGAGTTTTTTGCATAAATCATGACTTCATTACATTATGCACATGCTGTTATAATACCTAAGTCATTGACCAATCAAAAGTGTTGATAAATGAAGAGTTTTGTTGCAAAAGGGCCACCAGACAACTCCAACATGTTACTCATTTTGCATTATTGAATTTGCATTGACAAATCCATGGAATTAATCAAATTATTGTAATGGCTGTGTTCATCTGTTTCTATGACTTGGATTAGTGCATCCATGCACGCCAATCCTCAATTGGCGCGCGCCAATCCTCAATTGGCGTGCATGGATGCACTAATCCAAATCACATCAACAATACAAACCTCACATCAACAATACAAGGCCTCATTTCACATAATGAATATCCATCTATCAATAATGCAAAATGAGTAACAGGTACACAGGTAACAGGTTTCATACTTTTGTTGTTTTCTAAGAACTAGAAAAAATGAGTTAGGCAATTATCGAAGCAGGCTGACGATATAGCAAAACAGCTAAGAACTATGTTTGATTCTCATTCATATTTAGATTATTGGTTATTTTGGTCTTTAATCAGTTTGTTAGATTAATTTAACAACAAAAATGCGGCGACCATACACGACTCCAAATATGGTACAGCCTATACACTATCAGCGTGTTTTTACTGAAGAAAAAAAGCAGGCATATGCCTGCTAACGGATTAAAAGACAACAGATTTTAATCCGTTAGCAGTCATATGCCTGCTTTTTTTCTTCAGTAAAAACACGCTGTATAAGACCATCGTCTATAGCAAAACAGCTAAGAACTATGTTTTATTCTCTAAACGTACAACAACTTTCCCCCTTTATAAAATCGGCGAATCCATCGAGCTGTTTACCAACTTCTTGCTTCGAATTAATTGCGTTCTTTAGCACACGCGCATATGGCAACGCTGGGTTACACGCACAACGCATACGCCGGCGACTTTGTGTAGGGGGCGCTAACGCAATGATCATGCGCACTGAATGTATCATTATTCAAACGAATCAAGCCCCGCCCTAAATGTCTCATAATATAAACTGCTCACAAAAAGTATCGAAACACTTAGAAATGATCCAATATATAGCGGCTCGAAAGGGTATGCATTAATCGAAGCAAATAACCAAGTGTATAATATTGTTCTGCGCATTTTGACACCTCGATCGATGAGATACGATGTTGCGGAGCGGAGTTATTGTCATTTCGATGGTCGTGGGTCCAGTTTCAAAAGTGACAATCATCCTATAGAAAGAGGTTTGCATTACTGTTTGGAATGATCAAATTCGTGATTTTCAATAGGGATGAGTGTCACTTTGGAAAGTGGACCCACGATCATTAAAATGACAATAACTCCGCCCCGCAACATCGTATCTCAACGATCGAGGTGTCAAAATACGCAGAACAAAATTATGCACTAGGTTATTTGCTTCGATTAATGCATCCCTTTCGAGCCGTTATGTATTGGATCATTTCTAAGTGTTTCGATACTTTTTGTGAGCAGTTTATATTGCGTATCGGATGAAAATCAGCAATAAAACACCAATCACAGTCCAGTGACATCCAAAACCACACCCACTGTAAACATGGTAAAGAATCTACAATATTGCAATGAAATCAAAGTAAAACAAAGTACACCCTAACACATAAAGAAGTTCGTCACACTTAAGTGATGTGTGACGATCCATTTTTACTCTTCAAATTAAAGGATGTTAATGATTTGAACAACCATAACGAACAACAGTTTATAACAGACGGGAACAATAGCAGACAAGGCATTGAGAGACTATTTATGTTTCTTTCAAACAAGTTTAAAACTTTCCACGCGGCTATTTTAGTTTTACCACACAAAACAGATGTTTCAAAAGCCTTTCCGAAATTTCAAGTAATCTCAAGAATTAGTGAATCAATATAAGGTATATTTGTACTTATTTTAATGTATTTCTTGTGGTGATTCCAAATATGGTGATGGAAATTCAATCATTTTGACATTTTTGAAACATTTTGTTCGGTTCATAGACGCCTGCCGCGTGGAAAGTGTTAACACACACACCCCCACCCTTTTGTACTTTGCCAAAGAGGTGAAATAATTCCGATATTCGTGATCGTAACATTTTAATGAAATGGTTATGTCAAAGATGATGAAAAAACCTGGACCTGAATCTCATTGATTTTAATGATGGGCATCGATGGGTAGGCGCAGCCTACTATATCATTTTGGGACAGCCTGTATATGAATAAATGCACCAAATTGGAAATTGGACAATTTGCGCATTTGACATTGAAATGTTCTCTGAATACGTGTCATTTATTTAGTGTTAGCATACAACTGAAGATTTTGAACACTTTCGAGTACGTCTCATGTATTTAATGTTAGCATAAAACTGTGAAGTTTTGTTGACAATTTGTTTTTGCAAAAGCCGCATGAATATAAAAAATGAAATCTGAAAAATTATCAGCACGTGTTTACCATGTTGAATCAATGTGTCTTATTTAAGTTATGCGATCAAACATTTTAGCTCATATGGCCATGGGGCCTCAGATATTTTTTTTAACTTGTTGAATTATTTCACTGAAGTTTAAAAGGGTATCAAAAGAACGTGTTTAGATAGATAGATAGATATATTAATGGATAGATATATTGGTTCAAACGGTCTTTGTATAATTATATGAACAAAACAATAAATGAGCATTTTTAGATGGTTTCAGCTTATTTTACAACTTATAGAGCCACTTTTTGGCGCATCCGTTACGTCGGTAGCCTCAATTATGTTGAGATTTGACATAAAACTATAGTCGGCATACCCACTTATTTAGTCCAGGCCGTAAGAAGGGGGGCGATGGTGGCGATCGCCCCCCCCCCCCCCCCCTTTGAAAATCTTCTCCGGAAAATTTGTACACAGATGAAAAAATTTCGCGCGCTATGCGCGCATTTGTCTTCCCAAAATGCAATATTCTTTGCTACAAGCTTGTTTAGAGCCAACATGTACCTCGATCGTGCACAAAATAGGTGCAAATTCGAAAATTTTCGCGCGGTACACGCGCATAATTGACTCACAAAAATCTTCCGGTGATTTTTTTTTTGTTGAAAACGCCCCCCCCCTTTGAAAAAAGTGTCTTACGGCCCTGTAGTCTCACAGTAGTGGCACAATACAAATATTGGGTTATGATGTGCTCAGGACCGGGAGTCAAGACGAGAGAGATTTAGGACAGCGGACAGCATTTTATAATTGCGCTCTTGCAGCGATGAGCATGATGAGTTCAGCACGGTATCAAATCTACGCCAAAATACTGTCGCCCATACCAGGCCGCGTAAGCCGTGAACTGCGTAATGTATTTTTGAAGATACAACTCTCTTTTTTGAAGATTGGAGCAAATTACAAATATCTGTGTTGAAGGAACTAAAAAAATCGATTCAAGGATATAAGCCGACTGGCTTCTTATTTACATAACAATTGGTCTTTGCAGACCATGTCCATTATAGACGTGCTAGGGACTCCATAGTTCATATGGTTCAATCAACACAATTATATTTACAGGACATTCTTTATCGTAGTGAAATTGCAAATGAAAAAAGTATTATTCAACATTCAATAAATATAGCGAACGATTATAAGCAATCCTGTTATTAAAAAAAAAAAAGTGTAATAACAAAAAGAAAAAGACATTTACAAGATTCGAACTACTGACCTCATGATTGTGAAGCCAGCGCTCTACCATTTGAGCTAATGAAAACTATGCATAAAACAGTTTTAAAATAAAATTAGATAGAGTTTAAAATACAAATATCACTGAAATCGGAGGGTAAAATGCTTTATATTTCGATTGTTATGCGTTTTTATCAAAGGTTATCGCCCAAAAGTTGATTATATGCTGAAGGAGATTGTAATTCTGATTTCATTATTATGCATTGCACTTCTTTTTGAAACTATTCTAGACACAGTTCGTTCGTACAATAATTTCAACATTACGTTTTGTCGATTAAAATTCGCGGCAAATCTATTGCACCATGGGTATTATTACATGGGAATCCGGAGACTCAGATACGTAGGGCGTCATGTGATTTTTGTCCAGGACAAACACTTGAGATGTACACGCCCCTTTAACAAACATATTAAGATCATCGACATACCCACTTATTTTCACCTGTGTGGTTGGGTTAACCTGAATGCCTTGAATGCTACTCTTATTGTTGAGATGGATACATAACAAATCGATTACTAGATTAAAGAGCTGGCAGCTGAGAGCATCGCCCTGTCTAAGACCGCAGTTAATCCCAAAATACCCTGTAGACAAACCATTGTTAATGACACAGCTGGTAACATCATTATAGAATGTTCCAATCCATCTTTTAATTGAACTCCCAAAATTAAATGCAGCGATGGCTTTTTGCATAAAAACGTGGTCTACTGAGTCATACGCTTTTTCAAAATCAATACATAGTAAAATACCTGGCATGTTTTTGTTTTTAGTGAAATAGAGTGTGTCTGCCACTGTACGGACAGCATCCCCAATATATATGCCGGTAACAAAGGCTGATTGATTGTAACTAATCAGATCAGGTGCTACCTTAGCAATTCTTTCCCCAATAGCTCTTGACCCAATTTTGAGGTCAACATTTAGCAGTGTTATTGGTCTGTAATTTGTAATACTACGTTTATCTTTGGCCTTTTTCACAATGAGAGTAATTACTCCTTGTTTTTGTGAGCTACTCAGTTCACCAGATTTATAACTAGCATTCAAACTATTTACCAAATATTTACCAAAAACATGCCAAAATTGCTTATAGAAACAAACAGTAAGGCCGTCATTACCTGGCGATTTGCCGTTTTTCATCATGTGTAGTATTTTAAAACACTCGTCATGTGTCAGCTCGCCTTCACAACTATTACTATCCTCGTCTGATAATTTGGGGATATTGTCATTATCAAGAAATGATTTGGCAGCGTCTGTATCAAAATTCACCTCTTTTTTTGAGTACAAGGTAGTGTAAAAATTCTTAATCTCCTTTAATATTCCATTTGAATTATAGATACCTTCACCATTAGTATTAAAGGCATATTATGTGATCTTTTTCAGAGAGCGCCCTCTATTCATTTTTTTTTTTAGAAAGCAGATTTTCTTGCAGATTTACATTTCCGATCATAAATCATACATACATTCCAAGTTACAGAGCGATATGATTCATAATTACCTCAAAATCATGGTTTTAGAGTGAATTTAGAGTGAAAAATATAAACTGTCGGAATCCCGACAGTTTATTTTCACTCTAAAACCATGATTTTGAAGTAATTAAGAATCGTATCGCCCTGTAATTTGGAATGTATGCATGATTTATGATCAGAAATGTAAATCTGCAAGAAAATCTGCTTTCTATTTTTTTTTTCGATGTTGAGGGCGTTCCCTCGAAAGATCACATAATATACCTTTAAGAAGAACTTTCTGAGAGAGTCAGACAGAGGTGTGCAGATGGGGGTCGGCCAATTTTTTTTGTACTTTGGGGATAAGATACATGTCCATGAAGATTAACAATGATGGTAATAAAAAATTCTGGGTACCCCCCTACTGGGAGATATATGACCCCCCTACTAATGACCCTTAATAGTACATTTTCAGAAGTGAAAAAAGTAATTTTTCACAATTTTCAGACTAGTGCCAATTACTGACAACATTATAATATCATTTCAGTTATGCTTTCCATCAAACATTCATCTTTTGTCTTTACAATGCAATAATAATAAAAAAATTAAGATATTGGATTGTTCCATTTTTAGAGGGGGGTATAATGGCATTTTCAGGGTTTTCATTAAATGGAGAAAAGGCAAAATGAAGGTCAAGTTTGCAATAGCATAGCAAAATTGCCAGTGATTTTTTTTTATTGTTGTTTTCCTCAGAGCACCAATAGACATAGATGAAACAATTCAACAAATAAAAACGACGGAGACTTGTTCATTATTAATATATTCACACCATATACTCGGGCCATTTTCTGAAAATACAGATTTTAGTATTTTCATACTTGGCGTTAATTTAGTAAATTAGTTCTCTCAACTGAATGAATGTTGCGGTTAAAATAATTATTTCTTACAAACAAGACCAATATTGTTCATTTCTACAAATAAAGTTAATAAGATAAAATAAAATTGGACTGCTCCATTATTTTCATGGGTAATTCATACAAAAAAATCCTGAATATGTGAAAAGTCAGGTTTTGTGATGATGCATCGTAACATAAAACTCGTGCTAGTATATTAAGCAAATGACAATAATATTCTTTAAATGTACTTACAATAGTGCGATGGATGCGATGGAAATGTGCTATTCCATAAGTTAATGGTACCACCCCCCCCCCCCCCCCCCCCCCCCCCCCCCCCCCCCTATAGAAGGCAAACATTTGTTAACAGACAATTCTGGGAATTCCTATGCCTTCTATACCATTCTGAAGGGACATGGATGTTTTCTGGGGAATTCTTACCAGCGAAAAAGTAGTTTGAAGAATTCACACACCTTCCATGTGGGTGGGGGGGGGGGGTACCATTAATATCAGGAATAGCCCAAAATGAGACTATTCCACTCATTAAAGAGGGGTGTTTTGTTATATCCGGGCAGTATGAATTTGCAATACGTTTGACCAATCAGTTCCAATGATGACATTGTACAATTTATATTTTTAAGACAGCACTGTTCATGCTATGCCATAGTTTTCTAGGAGAATTTATAGTTACAGAAATAGTTATTTCCATGTAAGATCCGACTATCTGACATGTTGGTTCAATCTCCCAACTATCAAAATAGTGTAGTATGTATATCAATACAATACATATTTTGTTGATAATATACTGTAAGCTATTAACATACGCCTAATGCTATAAATATATTGTGCATGCAAACTCCAAAAGATTTAGAATTGATAATATAACTTTGATTTAATGGCTGGTTTGATAGCTGTGTTTTTGATATAAATAAATTTGTTGGGGGTGTTTGTTTGTTTGTTTTTCATTTACAAAGACATAAAACGCCTATTCAAAAGTACTTTGTCTATATTTAGACTACTGTTATGATCACTGCACATAATATTGTTAATCAGAGCTGCGACACACATGAGCGTCAACTCCGGGTTGACAGTCATGAAGTATTTCCATTAAAAAAAAGTAAAAGTAAAGACTCGCGCTGAGCATCTCTCTTTCATTAGCGTTTGGGCCAGACTCCCCCATGTAATATATGGCTGTGGGGGATCGCCACTCCTCCCGTACAACGAGTCTGTTTTACTACCCAACATGAATTAATGCCGGAACGAAACGTTTGCTCAAATATGATACCCGGGATGATACCCTTTTCAAAGACTTCTTTAAAAAAAGTTGTTACTATTTCATAAGTCACTTTATGGTTAGAGTTTGACAATTTTGACAATTTTTTCACCCGGTTGAGTAACTTATTTCACAATATGTTATTTCTCGTTTTTTATAAAGAGAAAGGAACTTCTGATCTAACTTTCAGTTAGAGATTCACTTTAGGCTAAATATTAGCCAATATATCGATCATCTAAAGTATCTGTAAGTGTTGGAAAACACCATTTGCTAGTCAAACCTACACCCCTATTTAATATAGGCCTAATGGAATAATCCAAGAGTACTTAATGACATTCACACTTCAATTTCAGTGAGATTCAATTTAGGCTAAATGTTAGCCAATATCGATCATCTAAAGAAGGCCTACCAAGGCCGCCTACCTGTAAGTGTCGCAAAACACCATTTGATAGTCAAAACTACAGGACGTTCACAGTTTAAAACAAACAATAAAGAACAAGTAATACCAAGACTTCCACATACATACAGTGTGTTGCCTTCTCATTGAATGAATTGCCACACCTACAAAAGATTTTGAACATTTGAATAGTACCCCTGTGAAAGAATGGAACAATCCAACATCATTATACTTTTAAAATGTATTTTATATATTTTGTAGTCTTTTGCAATCAATATCATGATATTTCACTGAAGAAATAGTGAGTAATACTGAAAAAAATACAACGATTGTACTTCCTGTATGATACGGGTGAAATTGGGCCAATGTTATATAAAAGGTGGTTGTGAGTAATAAAAAGTTGAGTCTCCTTCGTTTTGAATGCATTTTATTAACCACCTTAGATGAGAGGTTGCTTCCAGTATAGATCAATCTTTAACTACACTGGGAAAGGTACAGTGGCATTGTAAAATATACCTACATTTTAGAGTTTTCGAAATTTTAAAAACTTTCGAAAATAAGCTCACCCCCCCCCCCCCCCCTGTATGATAATGGAATATTCCAATGATAACAACTTTTTCTGTGTGCTTGATAAAGACAAGGGATGAAACATCATATGTACAAAAGAGAGTGTTCATAGATCCTTCATCTTGGGTATCAAACCCTAGTCTAGATTTGGTATGAAACAGTATTTTTCAGGTCTGAAAAGTAGGTTCCTGGGGACCATTTTAGGGGAGGGGGTCGAGTTTTCTGGGAGGGGCTATGTCAGATTTTGTAATAGTTAATTTTTTGTGAATATTGGACCAAACATGTTAAATCACCAAAATATGTTTGAAACTGGCTGACCCCACTGCTGCCCCCATCTGTACACATTTTCCCATAGTGCCTGACTTTCTCAGATATCTGCTTAAAAGTGTCGCAAAACACAATTTGCTATTCAAAAACACACCCCTACAGAATATAATGGAGCAAATCAAGGGCACTCAACAACGTTTACATTTTAAAAGAAACAATAAACAACAGGCAATAACAGGATCTTTACTTCCTATACTCTGTGTTGCCTTCACATTGAAAATGATTGACATGCCTACAAAAACATGAATTTTCATCTGATTTTTGAATATTTTAATGGTACCCCTGTGGCAAAAGTGGAACAATCCAACATCATATACTTTTATAATGTATTGCATACATTTTGCAATCAATATCATGCATATCATGATAATTCACTGAAGAAATAGTGAGTAATAGAGAGAAAATACAACGATTTTACCATTGGTTTGACACAGGTGAATTTGACTAATGTTGAAAGTTAGGGTAATAAATGGTTGGGAGTTATTAAGAGTGTAAAAGTCTCCGTCGTTTTGAATGCATTTTATCAATCACCTTGGATGAGGCATTGTTCCTACCAAAGATCAATATTCTAACTTTGTTGGGATTGGTACAATGCAAGAGTAAAATAGACCTAAATTTCATTTTTTTGATTTTTTGAAAAATATCAAAAATAGGCTCACCCCCCTGTTCAGAAATGGAATATTCCAAATGATAACATTTTTTTTCTGCATGTATGATAAAGAAAAAGGATCAAACATCCTATGCAGAAAAGATGAAGTTCGTAGATCCTCATCTCAGGTATGAAACCCTAGTCTAAATTTGACACAAAACTGTATTTTTCAGGTCTGAGAAGACTGTTCAAGGGGACCATTCCAGGGGGGGTTCCTATTTTCTGGGAGGGTGTATGCCAGAATTGTTAATACTGATTTTTGTGAATATTTGACCAAACATATTAAATCACCAAAATATGATTAAAATTGGCTGACCCCCATCTGCACAGATTTTCCCATAGTGCCTGACTCTCTCCCCAAGTCCTTCTTAAGTAGACATCTAATAGTACTCTTAGCTTTATTGGACTTTTCAAGGTTGAGGAAATACTTATTATTCTTTTCACCTTTCTCGACCCACTCAGCTCTTGACCTGACAATAATGCCTTTAGTTATGTGATCATAGTGATCCTCTAACTTTTTCTTAACACTTTCCCACCTGGCTCTTGCCTCATCAGTTGGATGAGTATTCAGATGATCTTCTGCTCTACTAAAATCATCTTGGAGCTTATTCACAGATTCATTTCTTTCTCTAGCCATATTTTTACTGTACGTTTGTGAAAAGCGTCTTATTTCATACTTCATTAGATCCCATAACACCGTTGAGTCAGACATACCATCAGAATTCTTAATCCACTCTATACTTTCATTGATTAATTGTTTAAAAAAAATATCATCATCACAAAGCGAGTCATTAAATTTCCAGTAAGATGGGCCACTTTTAACAATTTGGCTATACTCGAGATTTAAGTTGATTAAGGAGTGATCTGTATTGATAGCTGGATAAATGTCAGTGTTCCTTACCCAGTCTTGTAAGTTATCAGAAATTAACCAAAAATCAAGCCTACTCTGAATGAAAAGGAAGTTATACAGCCTTGTTACTATCAGCAAGTAGGTAAGATGTGGACCTTTTTTTAACTGACGCCAAATTGGATAAAAATTAGATAAAGCCATGGCTACCGTTACAGATCAAATATCCTGTTTCAATTGCATGAGTAGGAAGTCCCGGGGGGGGGGGGGGGGGGGTTCTCACATTGATATGGTATACGTATACGTATACGTCCGTAAAAAATGTGCCTTTTTGGGATGCCTTTTCGCAAAAATTGGTATAGCGATGGGGTGGTTTTCAACACAGACCAAAGCGCCCAATTGGCATAAATTGGGTGTATTTTGAGCCATTTTTTGTAAAAAGCACCCAATTTGTGCAAAATTGGGTGCTTTTCTTACAAAATTGGTATATATTGATGGGTGGGAAATTGGCCGACAAATAGGTATAGAGAAAGCCACATTTTCGAAGTCCGGCAGGCACATCCACGTACGATTATGGCGAAAGTAACCCCCCCCCCCCCCCCCCCCCCCCCCGGGAGGAAGTCACACCACTGGTCCCAGGTTTGATATCTTTAAGGTCAGGTTATCTGTTACCCAACGTTTACCTGTGCGATATTTGGTCACTGTTAATTACATATACGCATGCGTCTCCACTTTCATTTCCGTTACACTTAATGGTTTAAAAACCTTCATCGAGTTGACCATAATAAACTGCAATAAAAAAGGGTGACGCAAATTGGATTGAACAACTGCCATCGACGGAGTACTCTGTGGAAAGGAAACATGGCTGAACAGCAACTGGTTCAAGATCATCCTCAGTGTTCAAAGAAGTTATCCCCATCCCAAAGGAAAGCTGAGGATGAATGGGATCTTTTGAGTTCTTTCATCAGTAGTGGCTTAACAAAATTAGGTGAGCATTTGTAGTTGTTAAGTACAGAGTGTCCCAAAAGTTTCGATACTTATTTAAACCTTAATATTAATATATCCGGTAACAAATCGCAATATAAAACTTCAACAAATATTTCGATAGAGAAATCTTGTAGATTTTTTTTGGATACCAAACATAATCTTTTCGGAGACCCCTTAGTTTACAAAATGAGCTGAAAGGTTTTATTAAATAACTCAAAGTACTATAAATTGTTCAACTTGTGTAGAACGCCGGATGTGTGTAACTGTAAACACATGATGTGTAGGCTAAAAGAAAGGAGTTTTCTGCGGGTCTATTTTTTAATTGATATAAATTGTTTATACAAAAAGTTCAAAATAAGGATCGTTTTATTCTGAAATAAAAAAGAATCACTATGGAAAAACCGTATACCTGCCTCCCTCCCTCTCTTTCATTCATCAATAAACTTTGCCTTTTTGACCCTCTCTGTCTTTCATTCATCCATAAACTTTGCCTTTGTGAAAGTCCAGTTAACTGCTCGGAAAACTCTCCCCTGTTCATTAGCCACGTAGCAATCATTGATGGCTTGGTATCAAACTAATTGTATTAACTATTAATTCTTATAATAACAATAATTGTTTCTTTTATCCAAATATGTTTTCAGTTTTATACTGTGAATCACTTTGTCGGAGACATAACGCTTTAAAAATGAATCATACTTCAACCTTCAATACATCCTTTATTTAACCCGACCTCAACCACCTCCTCATTCCCAGATAAATACATGTTTACAATTGAAGAAAGAGGGATGAATATATTGAATGTTTCTTCTAGATAGTTCATGTAAGCATAAATACTGGAATGTAAGTAACACAATTCTTTACATTTTCATCCTAAGATCGTTTCGACAAACCGCCGAAGAGAGGTCGTCGTAAAGGTTCCCTAGTGGTGGTTGGTTCCGGTATCAAGTGTGCAGCACAGTTTACGTCAGAAGCCATCTCACACATCAAGAATGCTGATAAGGTCCTATACTGTGTGGCGGATCCGGCTACGGAGGTAAGACTCAGTTGTGTGAAACATTCGTATAGTATTGTTCCTATGGCTAATTTTTTATTTGATAGTTTAATAGAGCTTGCTGAGCTCCACAATAATCTGAAATTTGAGATTGATCGGAGATACGGTTTTCTAGATATGAGGGGGAAATATGTGTGTTAATTGAATCATTAATGATTTGCAGAACCATAACTAATGACAATTAGAAAGGGAACAAGTTTAACATATACACCGTATTTTGTACTCTTCTCGTTTCACTCAGGTTTACATACGTCAACTGTGTCCCGACAACTCGTTGGATCTGTACGTGTTCTACGCCGACGACAAGAAGAGATATGATACTTACATACAGATGTCGGAAGCGTGTCTCCACTTTGCTAGACTGGGTTTGGATGTAGTGGTTGTCTTCTACGGGCATCCGGGTGTTTTTGTGCTACCATCTCATCGCGCAATCCAGATTGCAAGGCGCCAAGGTAGTGTGTTCTTTTTGTTCTTTTGTTGTTTGTTGATTTTCGTTGTTGTTGTTGTTGTTGTTGTTGTTTGGTGGAGGTATAGGTTTAAACACAATTGCAAATATTAGTGAATATATATTTATCAGGTTTGTAATGAAACGTTTGATAAACATTTGATAAACATTATGCTAGACTACCATGACCATGCAACGTTTGATAAACATTATGCTAGACTACCATGCATATCATTCATTGATAAACATTATGCTAGACTACCATCATGCATATCATTCAGGAATCCTACATCTTTGGAAGACGAAATAAACTCGGTTTTTGTCATAATTACACACTTGACAGCACATCCTCGGGAGTTACCGAAACCACTGAAGTAGGCCTATGCCCTTTCCATTTGTATATCGTGTTTTACCAGATTGGACCGCGCTCTCTCCCATGGTGTCCACCATAGTTCATTACATATTTTCTTGACTTAGTGTTATTAATAAATATCCAATGTTTCTGAACACGCTTAAATGAATAAGGGGTGTCGCCTGAGTAGCTACGATTCAAGGTCAACATTATTTTAGATGTCATGTTGCAATGGTGAATTTGCCACGCCTTGCCATCATGGCCATTGTGCACCGATTCAATTAGTACTTACGCGAAATCAAAAATAAATGACTGCTTGAGAATGTTTGAAACAGTGGCTTATCATATCATCATATTTGAGTATGTATATATAGCTATTTGCCATTGTGCACCGATTCAATTAGTACTTACGCGAAATCAAAAACAAATGACTGCTTGAGAATGTTTGAAACTGGCTTATCAGATATCATCATATATATATATTATCATCATATTTGAGTAGGCCTATGTATACTTCAGCTATTTGCCATTGTGCACAGATTCAATTGGTACTTACGCCAACTCATAAATAGATGACTGCTTGAGAACGTTCTGAACCGGTGTGAATGGAGCCATGGGCCCCTGGAGCTAGAGTCCGGCCTCCATAGACAAACACGGATTGACGCGTGAAACTAGTGTTGCGTGTAAATTTGTGTGCCCTATAACAACCTATATTTTACTGCACAGGGTGGACTATGATTCCTCCAAAGGACTATGACTCCATGTACACCGGTTTATCATTTCATAATTGATAAGTATACTATGAAGTGTGTACTTCTGCTATTAATGTCAATGTCATCTCTTTACACAGGCATGACAGCTCACATGCTACCCGGAATATCTGCTGAAGATTGCCTATTCTCAGACCTCGGCATCGACCCGTCATTCCCTGGACTACAAACTTTGGAGGCTACAGATTTCTTGCTGAGAGACAGACAACTTCTTACTGATTTACATGTGATCATCTGGCAAGTAGGCTGCGTTGGTGACGTGGGTTTTAGACGTAAAGGTTATATCAATCAGAACTTTCATATACTTATCACTAAGTTACAAAGTATCTATGGTAACGATTATAAGATAACCCATTATGTTGGCGCTCAATATCCCGTATCTAAGTCACTCATTGAGTCAATCCCATTGAGTCAATTACTTGAACCTGACACCGCAAAACGAGTAAGTGGCATATCCACATTCTATATCCCACCCAAAGAAGACCGCAAAATTGATGCTAAAATGGCGGTACAGCTCGGCCTGTGCAAGTCTGAAGAAGATGCGAAGAAATTTCCGTCACAAAAAGATAGGAAAATTGATCAATACGGTCCCAGGGAAATGCAAGCTATCAAAACACTCGCCGACTGGACAGTGCCGAAACCATACGCTCACACACCTCCATCTACCATGGCGAAGTACATTGCAACTTTAAGCCATGATGTAACTACACTAAAGCAACACAAGGAAAATCCTAGCAAACATATGGAGCTGTTCGGGTTGAGCAGCCGCGAGGTCGCGCACATAAGCAGTGGCCATGCAGGTCGCGTTAGAATGGCGATGAAGACGACCACAGATGATGTAGCGACGAAGGTTGCCATACGTATGGTTACTGACTCATCATTTGCATCTTCTTGCGCGGCTGAAAGTAAATCACTGAAAGGCGATCCCGATATGGAGAGTAAATTCCACACATGGCTCGTAGAAAGGGGATACGACACAGCCATAGATGACATCAACGCAGCACAAATCAATCTTCAGCAGACATCTCTTCTAATGTGGAGTAGTACATACAACACTAACATAGACGGTACTACCATAATCATAGCGGGTCAAGAACCACCGCAAGCTGGATTGGTCTGGGTGAACAATGTGCTGATTCAGAAACATACCTTCGCCAACCAGACTCTGACTTGGTCCACAACTGATGGCAATACTTCGAATGCAACACTGGTTTTCACGAACGACATAAATTCAGATTCAAAAGATCAAGAACTGAAGTTTGGAGGAAAATATTGGACCAACAGCGAATCTGAACCGACAGCGGACAACCTCAAAGGGCAGAACAAATCTTTTACAACTTCATTGGTTGACTGGGTTGGACGTTACAAGACATTTCAAGATAGCAAGGCTGGGCCAGAGGTCAACATAGCCGCAAAATCGTCTGGAACGGATTACACGGTGACACTGGGAGGTGTAAATATTACTGGCTACACGTACAACGACGATACAAAGAACCTCTCCTGGACAGAAACAGCAAGCACTACCAATGCCTCACTGACGTTCTACACGTCGAAAACTGACTCATCCGATGATGTCGATTTAAAGATATCTGGGTACCTTTGGAACAAGGGAGCAACTAAACCGGCCCAGCCGAATTTTTCTGGTACACTTGACACTACGTACTTGAAGCCATACACAGGACAATACAAGACCAGTCTCAAAGGAAGTGATAGCAAATATACATACGGTCAAGAGGTGTATGTCACAGGAGGGGATGACATTGCAAGCAGCAAACTTCGTGTGGGGTCGCAAACTATCACTGGATTCCAATTCAACAACCCGGTGTTGTCTTGGACAAGCGATAACAACGACACCAATGGCGAGCTTAGTTTTTACAACAGCCCGGACACCAACAAACCAGGATTTTCTGGGAAGTTTTGGGACAAGGGAGCAACTAAACCAGACTCCAGCAACCTCTTCGGAACATTTGATGACACTTACTTGCAACCATGGGCAGCATACTACAGTACATCTGTCAAATTTGAGGGAGACTCGACGTTCTCACCTGCTGGAGCTCTTCACGTCATTGGAAATACCACGATTGACGGGTCACAGATCATTTACGGAACTACAAAAATTAAAAACTTCGCCTTCAATAATCCTGTCTTATCATGGACATCCGATGACGGAAATGGAACTATTGCTGAGATTACATTCTACGTCGATCAAAAAACACAAGGACGTAAGATATCAGGGCGATTGTGGACACCTGGACAAACCAAACCAACCGATCCCAACATGATGGGATATATCGATCCAAAGTATCTTCAGTCTTGGACAGGGTACTACTACACATCAGATAAGCAAGACAATGGAAACTACAAGTCAGGTGGTCCAATTGTTCAGATAGTAGGTGCTACTACAGAAGAAGACAGTACCGTATTTGTTGCCGGACTCCGTATCCAGAAATGGGATTACTACTCTGGTAGTACCAATATCGGCACTCTGGAATGGAGCGACAAGGACAACACAACAGGTGGACAGATGAGATTTTACATCCAAAATGGCGGTTACCAAGCATTTGTAGGGAAATATTGGCAGACTGGTAAACCAGAACCAACTGACGATAACTGGATTGGTTCTATGAAACCACCTTCACCGCCACCAACGTCACCAACTGGTCAACCTGCAGGTCCATGGACATGGAATAATATCGCGTTTGGGTTAGTCAACGGACTTGGTATGATGGCACTTATTTTTGGCATTCAATACGCCGTCAAGAAATATTCTGCCTGGAAGGCTAACAAAACCAAGGCAAACAAGGAAGCGCTTGATAAAGCCAACGAAGACGTTGAGAAACTAGAGAAAGCTCAGGAGGCGCAGGAAGACAATGTCGAGCTTCAATCGAAGGGGGAAGAGATACCTGATCCGGAAATACTAGAACCACCTGTTGAAGAACCAGTTATTACTACTACCGAAACTTCCACCGAAACTTCCACCGAAACTACTACCGAAACAACCACCGAAACTACAACCGAGACCACTACCGAGACCACAACAGAAATAACTACTGAAACGACTACCGAAACTACTACGGAAACAACCACCGAAACTACCACTGAAACTACTACCGACACCGACGTCATCACAGACGTTACTATAGGTTGATAACATTTCCCTTAGGCCCCTATGTTCTTGGCCGAACTTGCGAAAATAGTTTGTTGAGATTTCAGAATCTGAAGCCAGAGTTACGGAAAAATGGTCCGTCTCATAATCGTTTACCAAAGTATAGTGTTGATGGAGCTGTTTTAACGACATTTCCATTAGAAAATGATGTAAATTAAGAAAATCTTTAATACAAATATCTTTCTTTTAACCGGGTAAAAGTTACAGGAGGAAAATCTGATAATGGGAGTAATCAATATTTACCTCATAGGTTGAAGAAGGGTATTCCTTTTTCTCAATATTAACATGGACGATGGTATGACCTTGTTCGGTGATCGAGTCTCTACATTGAAGAAGGGGCATTTAAAACACTGTTCGATTCTAAAATAATCTTCCTGTTACGTAATATATGGATTACTCCTTATGAATACACTGTTTGTTTGTGTTTTAATGATATCATTATTATTATTTGCTGCGTATGATGCATATAGCCCATTTGGCGCGTATTGTGCGTTTGGCTCATTACGGCGCGTATAATATGATGCGTTTGACCAGTGTGATGCGTAACGTCGCGTATGATATAATAATCGTATGATGTAATGTTCTAGTGTCTTGCAAATATATAATTGTATTAGTTTCACAGTGAATTGCCTTGTTTTTGTACAGTCATATGTATTATCATGAGCTAACCCATGTTACATGTAGTAAGTGTCATCATAATCTTCCATGTTTACAGAGTAATGTACGTTTTTAAATCAAATTTTGAAAATAAGTTGTTTTTTTCGTAACTAGTTTTCTATTGAGTGACATGTGTTAATGCTGTTTACAGCGTTTCCGGCTACCACAACTTTACACAAGTGAATACAATATATAGTAGTGAATGTTTTATGTTGAATATCGAAAAAAATGTGTTGAACAAAATCCCAAAATTGGAAGCGGATTTCTTTTATGATTTAGTAAAAAGTCCTGTAAATTTTTTTCTCGGGAAATATGATCAAGATATTAGCTGTATGAGTCGCAAGAAAGTCTTTCCTGATAAGTCAAACTTCATTAAGAGAGAATAAAATCAGTGTTAAAATTTGAAAACGATCACATAAAATGGCTTTAGTTGATACATGTCTTGATATAGTGCAATTTAGTTTTGCTAATAAATCTTAAGAAAATAGCCGCACAAATTATGATTTTTTATTTTCTAATTTTCATGAGCTCACAACATTGGTCTAGTTAAAAAAAATGAAGCATGTTGGACAACGGAATTAAGATAAAACACGAACAAAGAAATTTGATTTTTGTTTCCAATTTTCATGCGTTCAAAATATTGGGAAGCAAGAAACGAAGTTGAAGCATGGTTGGACAACGGAATTAAGAAAATAAAAGGAATACATAAAATATGTTGAAGCATATTTGGATAACGGTATTAATCATGTAAGCGCTAATTTCAATGAAGTCGAACGATTTGTTTTCCGCATTTTGTAAAATCGCATTTACTTTTCATTCAATTAGATTACAAACGACCTTATTCTAAAAGTCGATGTCTTCCTCACAGTGTAATACTACATTTACTTTTCATTCATTTAGATTATAAAACTAGATACCACAAACGATACTTCACTAAAAAATGAAATGCCTTCAAAAAACCCGCACATATCATCGTTTTCCACACATTTGGATCGAGTTAAAAAATGTTAACTCTCTTATTTTTTTTTAAAAATCTTTGTTTTCCGCAAACTGTAATAGGCCTATTACATCATTTGTGCAGGTTTTGGGAAGGCATTTCAATTTTTGGTGAAGAGTATTTTATTGTGCAAGAATCGGTTGTTAACCTCGAACAAACTGAAAAACAAACGACGTTACCGCTGTGTGGGAAAACATGTTCAGGAAAAAGCCGAAACTAAATTGCCCTAAATCGTGACATATATGCTTTAATTCAGGCTCTATAAGCTGATATGCAACTAAGGGTAGTTTTCAGAATGAACTTTGCATGTGTGTAAACTTGTAACCGACATTATACTGGCATAATCTTATGATTTTTATTGGAAATTGTATGTGAGTTCAGATTAAATATATTAGTAATTAATAGCTCGAAAGTGTTGAAACAAAGACTTGAATTTTGGTCTGTTATTGTTGCACAGATTCACCGCTTTATATTCCAGTGACGTAGCCAGAGGGGACAAGGGGGTTATTGAGTCAGTCGGTTGTTGTTGGTTGATATTGGCACTATCGGTTCATCTGATAAGGGGGTCATCGAATTATGACGGTCAAATTAGTACAAATATCGATTTTTCGCGCGCCTAATATTAATGTTGTTTTTAAAGCTCGTTTTAAAGCCAAAATGTACCTCATTCATGGCAAATTTAGTGTAAAATAGCAAATTTCTACGCGTTACGGTAAACCTGCGTGCATGTGGCAATAACTCGCGCGTAAACTTGGATAACTTTTGCGCGAGGAGAGATAAAAAACCGATTATTTTTCGCCAATTTGGAGCTGATGGACCTATATATGTTCAAACCTGACGTCAGTGCGAATTCCAGTGACGCATTAGTTGCGTGGACGATACCGTAGCCATAGTAGCGGAATATGTTCTTTAAAGATGTGATAACATACGCTAGCGCATAATGATGTTCCCATGCATAGAATACGTACTAACGTCACCCCACCCCTTCACCCTACCCCTTGACACACCCCACCCAACCCCCACTCATCCCCTCACACACACTCACAAATTACCCTTTTACAGTTGTTATTCTGATGTTGATGACAAGATACTATAACAATGACTTTAAATACGAAGGCTATTTTAAGTTATTCCCAAGAACTAGTTTTTATGATGTAATAAAAAAGAGGTTGTTCCACTCACCATTAACAAACGTAATCCTGGTCAGGTTAGCATTGTTTTAAGAATCCGCCTCGGGACGCGGTATTGCCAGTTCTATTCGTAGATACTAAGATCGTAGGTGCCCTCATTCCCGTTCATTGTGTTCTTCTCATTGCCTCTGGTGTATGCTTTGCTTTGCTTTGCCACACACTTTGGTAACCTATTTCATTTGGTAGATACTGTTATTTGAGTTTTGATCATTTTACCTTTCATTTTATTTGTATTAATTGATTGATTTATTTAATAAATAAATGTCTTAGTGTTTGCATATATCTGTCTTGAGAGCCCGCAGATTTGTGAGACGATTCTGATTATTCTAGAATAAAAGTATTGTTCGTGTTATAAACACGGGTGACAGCATTACCCGGTTGAAGGACAACGAGACACACAGCCCAAATAGACGGAGTCACTGGGTGTGATATCGTGGTAACCTATTTCATTTGGTAGATACTGTTATTTGAGTTTTGATCATTTTACCTTTCATTTTATTAATTGATTTATTTATTTAATAAATAAATGTCTTAGTGTTTGCATATATCTGTCTTGAGAGCCCGCAGATTTGTGAAACGATTCTGATTATTCTAGAATAAAAGTATTGTTCGTGTTATCATGGTGTTATAAACACGGGTGACAGCATTACCCGGTTGAAGGACAACGAGACACACAGCCCAAATAGACGGAGTCACTGGGTGTGATATCGTGACATATCAAACAGCTAAGAACCAATCAAATTGCTGCAAGATTATTCTGGATTGTTTCCATACATGTTTAAACCTGACGTCAGTGCGAATTCAAGTGACGCATTAGTTGCGTGGACGATACCGTATCGGAATATGTTCTTTAAATATGTGATAACATACGCTAGCGCTTAATGATGTTACCAAGCACAGAATACGTACTGACAGTTGTTTATTCTGATGTAGATGATAAGATACTATAACAATGACTTTAAGGTGGCTCTATTGGCCGATGAAAAATTTAGATTTCCTTTAAAATATGATATGTTCTAGCCCTTGGTCTAACGATTCTGGAACTGAAAATTTTATTTCAATCGGACATTCGGTTGCCGAGATATGGTAGGTCAAAGAGGCATGATACCAACATCTGTCTAATTTCCATTTGCATAATTAATTAGGTCCTAATTAAGAAATGTTTAAACATTTTAATTAGTGGGCCTAATTAATTATGCAAATGGAAATTGTACAAAAGCTAACGTACGTTTTTAGCTCTTCAAGTGTTCTACCCATGTACCAACTCACAGCATCATAGCTCATCTCATTAGTCCACAAACTTTACTTTGCATATTTCATGCATACATAATTAGCCATAATTAGGACATTTCATGGCAACTGGAATTGGAAAAAACAAAGAAAATAAAAAGAAAGTTGTTGCCAAAGCTGTTGGTATTATGCCTCTTTGACCTACCATATCTCGGCAACCGAATGTCCGATTGAAATAAAAATTTCAGTTCCAGAATTAATAAACCAAGGGCTAGAACATATCAGATTTTAAAGGAAATCTAAAATTTTCATCAGCCAATAGAGCCACCTTAAATATGAAGGCTATAATATAATAAACTATTGATTTGAAGTTATTTCCAAGAACTCGTTTTTATGATGTAATAATATAGAGGTTGTTCCACTCACCATCAACAAACGTAATTCTGGTCAGGTTAGCATTGTTGTAAGAATCCGCCTCGGGACGCGGTATTGCCAGTTCTATTCGTAGATAATAAGATCGTAGGTGCCCTCATTCCCGTTCATTGTGTTCTTCTTTCCTTGCCTCTGGATCTTGTTTATGCTTTGCTTTTCTTTGCCACACACTTTGGCAACCTAATTCATTTGGTAGATACTGTTTTATTTGATTTTTGATCGTTTTTCTCTTTCATTTTATTAATTGATTTATTCATCTATTTGTCTTAGTTTTTGCTTATATCTGTCATGAGCCCGAAAACTTGTGAAATTATTATGATTATTCTATAATAAAAGTATTGTTCGTGTAGTAAACACGGGTGACCCCCCCCCCCCCCCCCCCCCCCCACCCCGATACCAAGCGGGTACACATGCGCGTCCAAGCACCTCTGAAATGGACCCTAAATGGCGTAAACCAGATAACACTATTTTGATACCCCTAAATGGCGTTACACATACAAACCCTACCCTAACGGCGTTACCAACACTCAATAATGCACCCCTAAATGGCGTAATATAGTAATGCTCAAAATAATATTGAACGGGGTGACAGGGTTACCCGGTTGAAGGACCGCGAGGCACGCAGCCCAAATAGAGCGTTCACTGGGTGTGATATCGTGACATATCAAACATGTAAGAACCAATCAAATTGCTGTAAGTTAAAGATGATTCTGGAGTATGATTATTCTGGAGTATTTCAAGGCCAGACCAAGGTTGAACCAATACAGGAAAGAAATAGGCTATTCCAGATGAAATCCATACACCCCCTATTGAAGACTTGTCCTTAATCTTCCACACAGGAAGTGTATATTTCAAATGGAGTCACCTCATGCAGGCAACCCCGTCTGTGGGTAAGATTAACGTAAGTTTTTCCTATGGGTGTATGGATTTCAAAATGGAATGCAGGAAACGCTTAACATCAATTACTTCCCAAATTTGCAAATAGGTAAAACAGTTATATACACAGCAATTCTGTAAGGTTATTTGTAACGATATTTACAGCATAGATGGTCAAGATCATATACATGTAGTTGATGAATATTGAATAAAAATTCCATTGAAATGGAATGGGGCGATCCAAAAGAAAGAAGCATGTTTTGTAACCATTTTCTGAAGCATCTGTTGCAAAACAAAATACCAGGGAAATGGTGTATGTATTTTCCATAATTCAAACCAAAAAAAAACAAATCAAAACACCGCAGTCTAAAAATAGTTCAGGAAACCAATAAAGTTGATTTGTGTGCAGGCGGAGGGTGGGGGGTTGGGGATACCGTCTGAAGAACAATCTAGGTATATAATGACATTGTACTTGGTCTAAAACGTTGGTCCAAGAATTTCTATATAAAAATGTCATTCCGCGATCATGGTTATTATTGACATTTCATTAAATCAACCCAGGAATTAGTATTATATATATAACCCGAAATTCAAACATCCACAACTAACAATATTATTAGACAACCCCAAGGCCATTGGGAGGTTTCTCCTAGTAGTCAAACAAGATAAGCTATTATGTCTCTCTGTGGGGAGTCTATAAACATCTCTCTGAATGAACCATCAACAGTCTATGCATCAACTAAACAAATATAGCTTTGACTCCATCACAGACTGCAGGACTGTTAAAATAAACTGCATAGGTATATATGTAATTTACAAAGACTACAAACATGGCTGCCCCCACTTATGTCTAGAAAGACCTAAATGTGAAATTTGTTGCAATCTGAAGCTATAAGGGTGGCTTCGCCCCCAAAAAGATTTTTTTTTAATCTACAGATTTTTTTAAAAAAAGGCTTCAAAAAACTGTCCACGTTTTATTGAACCACCCTGTATGATAATATGAATTGCCCTTTGATATTTTATGGCTAGAAAGTGTAGATTCCTCGTGGGGAGGTAATTAGACATATTTTTGGTAGGGATGTGCCGCCAGAAAAATGAAAATTGACCCAAACATTTACCAATTTCCGGGGAGAAATGAACCCATATGTTTACCGGAGACCCATAATTGCCTTATATATTTGACAGATTTTGTGAAAAACAGACAAATTAAGGATTTTACCAAAAATGGCTTTGAAACGGGGTCATTCATTTACCAGAAGGTGAAAAATTTGGGACCCTATTTGGCGGCACATCCCTATAACCTCATATCCTCTAAATCCTCCCCCAGTAGATTCAGACTGCATATACAATTATATTTATGTTTCCAAGAAAATATTGAACAATACAGGGTAGTGCAAAACTGATAATGTTATGGTTAACTAAATCAATTTACCCTGTTTCGAGAAGCTGGCTACGCGCCACTGCCCCAGTTTAAGGGAAAACCCACCCATACAATACAGTTGAAATCAATACACCACCTATGGAAGACATTACCTTATATCGCCCTCTAAATGCATTGTTGCTTGTTGTTCAAATTACCATTATATCAACATGAAAACTAGAATATATTTTATACAAGTTGTGTGCCCTCCTGGGTGCCCGCTTAACAAAAAGTTGCCCGACAGCTTATTTTCAGAGTGGTACGTTCGTACATATAATTCCATGCCATTGTTTGACACTGTGTTACGCGGTTAACAGCTACGACCACAACTGAATACAAGTAATTACAATATAGTAGGAAATGTTTTATGATGATAATTGGAAGAAGAAAAATGTTGAAAATTCCCAAAATGGGAAATACATTTCCTTATGATTTAGTAAGTTCTGTGCTGTTTTTTATGGAAAATACGGCCAAGATAGATGTATGAGTCCAGGGCCCTATTGCATAGGAATTAGGATTCATCTTTAGACACGTTAGAAGAGTGATTCTTCTTATGTTTTAACTCTTCCTAAGCAGATTGTTTCCTAATTCAACATTAAATCTTCATGAAATAAGACCCATAACTTTAGACCTGGGTCCAACTTATCCTAAACAAGGCTTAAGAAGAGTTCAAGAACCACTCATTTAAAGTTGACTTAAGAAGGACCTTAAATGTTATGAAATAGGGCCCAGAAAAGTCTTTCCTGATCATTCAAACTTTTTTATCTTTCATTTAATAAGAGAAAAACAATAAGTGTTTACATTTGACAAAATATCACATAAAGCTGACGTAGAGTAATGTATGAGGATGCTCCAATTTATCTTCCAATCAAAATTAAGAAAAGAAACCAGGATTTAACAAGTTACAATTATCAAGACACTATGACCCCTTCTTTTTGTTAAAGTTTTTATTGATCGTATCATTTCACATAACATAAGAAAAGTAAAACATCTATATATCCCGAGTTACAAAATTCTTCTTTTTAATATTGACCAAAATAAACGCATTAAGTTTTGCCCGATATATAACGATTATCATAATAAATCTTAATATTACAATTTCAGGGCCGTTTGTATTTCATAATAATTTCTGTTTTCGATAGAACTCTAAAGTTATATGCATTCATTCCATAAAGCAAAACAAAGGGATTCAAACTTGAACTAGTTCGTGTGGTGAACTCGCTACTCTCTTAATTCCAAAGATTGAAAAGTCAATCTAAAAGATTGACTTTTCAATCTTTCATAGATTGCCTTGAGGGAACACACTTTTAAGATTGACATTCAATCTTTTTTTGGATTGAAGAGTTTCAATCTAAAAAGATTGAAAATTCAATCTAAAAGTTTGATATGTTCAATCTTATTTAGATTGAAATCGGCAGTGCTGACACTCAATGTTAATGTCGCGACGGGGTGATGGAGGGTAGTGGTACCGTGTATCAAAGATACACTTGCACTACGGTACCGAAAGTTACGTAGTATGTATTACCACGTTTTACCACGTTTATACCGTTAAAATGTATCACCAAAACACACTAACCTTCTAGGACTGATATAGTTGAATCTGCTACCCCCCCCCCCCCCCCAACCCCCAACCCCCAGTGTCTCTAAATGATCACGAAGAACCATTACATGATCACTGATTTTCAGAAAAAGTTCACCCGTCGGTTCGTGCACAGAACATGGCCGACTGACAGTTTGAAAGCGGCGGGGTTGGTGTTGGTTCACGTGATATTATTGCCTTTTTTGATTGGACGCTAGAATCAATCTTTGAACAGATTGATACTGCAATCAATCTTAATTCGATAGGCCATGGAGCTTTTTAATCTAAATTCAATCTAAATTCAATCTCTTAGATTGAAAATAAAGTCAACTGTTTAAAGATTGAAATTATCAATCCGCGGAATTAAGAGAGTATCCCCGCCCGAAACCACGTTATATAATTGTAAGATTTGCAAGCTATATTTGACAGTTTCAAAATCATATACCCATATCTAAATATTGTAAAATCAGTAAGTTATACATTACAGAACACAAACACCACATTCACAATAATAAAATCAAAATAGTGTACAATTATTGGCGATGGTAACTGCTATCAAATATCTAATAAGGTATTTTTGGTTATCCGTAAATAATATCAGAAGTACAATGTGTGCTGTCCATTGTATTTAAGCATTTCTATTCCATAGGTCATACATTAATCTTTACCATAATCCATATTTTAATGAACACTGGTGAATCCCCGCCCGTATTGTAAAATCAGTAAGTTATACATTACAGAACACAAACACCCTATTCACAATAATAAAATCAAAATATTGTACAATGATTGGCGATGATAACTGCTATCAAATTTCTAATAAGGTACCTTTGGTTAACCGTAAATAATATCAGAAGTAGAATGTGTGCTGTCCATTGTATTTAAGCATTTCTATTCCATAGGTCATACATTAATCTTTACGATAATCCATATTCAAATGACTATTTACATTTCCTTTTAAAAGGTATGAGCACTGGTGAATCTAATATTTACAAAAAGACCTTTCCAGCCATTTCTAATGTCAATTAGATGCAGGCATATTTATTCCATATCTTTACCAAAATCCATATTTATGTTACTAATTAAATTATCTTTTAAAAGGTATGAGCACTCGTGAATCTAATATTTTCAAAAAGGACTTCATTCCATGAAACAAGACAAAAGGATTCAAACTAGTTTGATCTCACTATCCCTATCCGAAACCACCCTATATGATTGTAAGATTTGTAATATATAATTATAAGTCCCGAAACCAATTAAATCTAAATATTGTAAAACTAGTAAGCTATACATAACAGAACACAATCACCGCATTCATAATAATAAAATCCAAAATACGGAGCTCTTTGATATAAAATTTCAAAAGGCCTTTTGTTTGTGGTTAACCGTATATAATAGTAACAGTACAATTAGTGCTGTCAATTGTATTTTTAATACAATTTAAAACATTTCTATTCTATATGTCATATCTTAATCTTTACCATAATCCACATTTATGTGACGATTCACGTTTTCTTTTACAACGAATGACTATGAGCACTCATCAATCTTACATTTACAAACGACCTTTCCATGTTTCCGGCAAAACTGATATGAGTTCTCAGATTACCTCGAGTTAGTATAATAACGTGAAAATGCACGGACAAGACATTTTAGATTACAATAACTTGTTCGTATTATTATCAATATTCATATACATGTGTAAATCTCGCATAAACACAACATACACATTTTGCATTTTGATAGCCTTTATATCAAAGCTTCTCATCAGCAAACAACATTCTACAACATTCTGTAATAATGACCCGAATTAGAGCAACATGTATTTGGTATGGTCAAATATTCACAACATTTGTTTTTGTGTCAATGAATTTACTTAAAAGTGTATTTCACAGATTATTTTGTGAGTTAGATCTGGTTTTTTCCTAGTAAAATGCATACAATATTATATATATATAGATAGATAATTAACACTGTGTTACAACAATGTATACTATGGTAAACGATTATGAGATGCTCACTTTAAGAACGTCATACGTCACATGCGACCGTAAAAGGAGCGGCAATTCATTTGGAAGTTTTCAACCGTGCGCTGCATTTAAAGAACTACAATAACGTCAACGTCAACGTCGGTTACAATTTCGGTGGTTATTTCGGTAGTGACGTCAGTGGTTACGTCGGTATCTGTGGTTGTCTCTGTTGTTTCTGTTGTGGTTTCGGTAGTCGTTTCTGTGGTTGTTTCTGTTGTGGTTTCGGTAGTTGTTTCGGTAGTTGTTTCAGTGGTTGTTTCGGTGGTTGTTTCGGTGGTTGTTTCGGTAGTAGTAATAACTGGTTCTTCAACAGGTGGTTCTAGAATCTCCGGTTCCGGTATCTCTTCCCCTCTTGCAACAAGATCGACATTTTCTTCTTGAACTTCCTGGGCCTGCTCCAGTGCATCAACGTCTTCATTGGCTTCATCAAGCGCTTCCTTATTTTCTGGTGTTTGATCAGCCTTCCAGGCCAGAAACTTCTTCACAGCGTATTGAATGCCAGCAGTAAGTGCCATCGAGCCAAGTCCGTTGACTAACCCAAACGCTAAATTATCCCATGTCCATGGACCTGCAGGTTGACCAGTTGGTGACGTTGGTGGTGGTGAAGGTGGTTTCATAGAACCAATCCAGTTGTCTTCAGTTGGTTCTGGTTGACCAGTCTGCCAATACTTTCCTACAAATGCTTGGTAACCGCCATCTTGGATGTAAAATCTCATCTGTCCACCTGTTGCGTTGTCATTGTCACTCCATTCCAGAGTGCCGATATTGGTACTACCAGAGTAGTATTTCCAATTTTGGATGCGGAGTCCGGCTACAAATACGGTACTGTCTTCTTCTGTAGCACCACCTACTATCTGAACAATTGGACCACCTGACTTGTAGTTTCCATTGTCTTGCTTATCTGATGTGTAGTAGTACCCTGTCCAGGACTGAAGATACTTTGGATCAATATATCCTATCATGTTAGGATCAGCTGGTTTAGTTTGTCCACTTGTCCACAATCGCCCTGATATCTTACGTCCTTGTGTCTTTTGATCAACGTAGAATGTTATCTCAGCATTGGTCCCGTTTCCGTCGTCTGATGTCCATGATAAGACAGGGTTGTTAAAGGCGAAGTTTTTGATTGTGGTAGTCCCGTAAATGATCTGTGACCCGTCAATGGTGGTATTGCCAATGACGTGAAGAGCTCCAGAGGGTGAAAACATCGAGTCTCCTTCAAATTTGACAGATGTACTGTAGTATGCTGCCCATGGTTGCAAGTAGGTGTCATCAAATGTTCCGAAGAGGTTGCTGGAGTCTGGTTTTGTTGATCCTTTGTCCCAAAACTTCCCAGAAAATCCTGGTTTGTTGGTATCCGGGCTGTTGTAAAAACCAAGCTCGCCATTGGTATCGTTGTCATCACTTGTCCAAGACAATACCGGGTTGTTGAATTGGAATCCAATGATAGTTTGCGACCCCACACGAAGTTTGCTACTTGCGATGTCATCCCCTCCTGTGACATAGACCTCTGGACCGTAGGTATATGTGCTATCACTTCCCTTGAGACTGGTCTTGTATTGTCCTGTGTATGGCTTCAAGTACGTAGTGTCAAGTGTACCGGAGAAGTCAGGCTGTGCCGGTTTAGTGGCTCCCTTGTTAAATAAGTAGCCAGAAAACTTCAAATCAACATCGTCGGATGAGTCCGTTTTCGATGTGTAGAATGTCAGTGACCCATTGGTAGCGTTTGCTGCTTCTGTCCAGGAGAGGTTCTTAGTATTGTCGTTGTACGTGTAGCTAGCGATGCTCACTCCTCCTAGTGTTACCGTGTAGTCAGTTCCAGACGATGTTGCGGCTATGTTGACTTCTGGTCCTGTCTTGCTATCTTGAAATGTCTTGTAACGTCCAACCCAGTCAACCAATGATGACGTAAAGCTTGAATTCTGACCGTTGATGTTGTTCGCTGTCGGTTCAGTCTCGTCGTTGATCCAGTATTTTCCGACGAATTTCAATTCCTGATCTTTTGAATCTGAATTTATGTCGTTCGTGAAAACTAGTGTTGTATTCGAAGTATTGCCATCAGTTGTAGACCAAGTCAAAGTCTGGTTGGCGAAGGTGTGTTTCTGAATCAGCACATTGTTCACCCAGACCAATCCTGCCTGTGGTGGTTCTTGACCCGCTATGATTATGGTAGTACCGTCTTTGTTAGTGTTGTATGTACTGCTCCACATTAGAAGAGATGTCTGCTGAAGATTGATTTCTGCTGCGTTGATGTCATCTATGGTAGTGTCGTATCCCCGTTCTACGAGCCATGTGTGGAATTTACTCTCCATATCGGGATCGCCTTTCAGTGATTTACCTTCAGCCGCGTAAGAAGATGCAAATGATGAGTCAGTGACCAAGCGTATGACAACTTGCGTAGCTACGTCATCTGTGGTCGTCTTCATCGCCATTCTAACCCGCCCTGTATGGCCACTGCTAATATGCGTTGCCTCGCGGTTGCTCAACCCATGCAGCTCCATATGCTTGCTAGGATTATTCTTATGTTGCTTTAGTTTAGCTACATCATGGCTTAAAGTAGCAATGTACTTTGCCATGGTAGATGGAGGTGTGTGAGCGTATGGTTTCGGCACTGTCCAGTCGGCGAGCGCTTTGAGAGCTTGCATTTCCCTGGGACCGTATTGATCAATTTTCCTATCTTTTTGGGACGGAAGTTTTTTCGCATCTTCTTCCGAGTTGCACAGGCCGAGCTGTACCGCCATTTTGATATCAATTTTGCGGTCTTCTTTGGGTGGGACATAAAATGTTGAAATGCCGCTTACCCGTTTTGCGGTGACAGGTTCAAGGAATTGACTCAATGGGATTGACTCAATGAGTGACTTGGAAACGGGATATTGAGCGCCAACATAATGGGTTATCTTATAATCGTTACCATAGATACTCTGTAACCTAGTGATAAGGATATGAAAATTCTGATTGATATAACCTTTACGTCTAAAACCCACGTCACCAACGCAGCCCACTTGCCAGATGATTACGTGTAAATCAGTAAGAAGTTGTCTGTCTCTCAGCAAGAAATCTGTAGCCTCCAAAGTTTGTAGTCCAGGGAATGACGGGTCGATGCCGAGATCTGAGAATAGGCAATCTTCAGCAGATACTCCGGGAAGCATATACGCTTTAATTCCTATGAAAACGAGATTTTAAAGTGTATATCGTATTAGCGTAATTATAACTTATAACTTACGAATATGTAGAAAGAAAGATCATTCCAAAATTAAAAGATATTGGACCAATACCAAGCTTAAAGTAGTATTAATGAACTCAAATGTACACAGCTCTTTGTATTTAGTAATTTAAAAGTAAAAGTAAAAATAGTTATTGTTGTATGTCAATCAAATTAAAGGGCATTGAGAGATTGCGGGAAATGAAATTGAAAAACATATTTACTGTTTCAATAGATAGGGTACGTAGGAACCCTGACGTGTAATAATTCATGGAAAACGGATGAACGCTTGATGGAGATTCGGTTGAAGCAATTTATGTCGTGAGTGATGCTGATAATTCGATGTGATCTATATACTTTGAAATTACCAAATCGTGAAGTTTTACATGATAGACGGCGATATTATGGTAACCGGTTTCAGATGGTAGTTAGTATACAATGTATGCCGTAGTATTACGTAGGTGCCAACAAATAGATTTTTCTAAGAAAATTCAGCGCTCACTCCAAAAAGTATTTCTCAGTGCCCCGTTAATATACACGCTGAGAAGACACCGTTTACTGGAGCTTAAAGGAGTATAACTTAATTAAAGATGGCCTGCTATAATGTCGGTAGTGTGTCGGTAGGGGATGGTGGTATTAAATGACCGGGGTTAAAAAAAACACGTCAATAGAATAAGAATAAAATACCTTGGCGCCTTGCAATCTGGATTGCGCGATGAGATGGTAGCACAAAAACACCCGGATGCCCGTAGAAGACAACCACTACATCCAAACCCAGTCTAGCAAAGTAGAGACACGCTTCCGACATCTGTATGTAAGTATCATATCTCTTCTTGTCGTCGGCGTAGAACACGTACAAATCCAACGCGTTGTCGGGACACAGTTGACGAATGTAAATCTGGAAAATATGAAAAGATTCCCTTAGTTATTCCTTCTGTGGTTTACGGCAATGAGATCCATCTTACATTCTATCGGGATATGGCGCTGCCGATTTAAGAAGGCATTTTTTAAAAACCCATATGCATCTCGTTAGTTAGTTAGTTATGAAACCATCTCATATGATGGTGATAATTCTTGCATCACGAGTCCCCTAAATACCCGACATTTCCCGATTTCGGCCGTTTTAGTGCAACCATTACTCAGATCAAATTACAATGAATTTGTAGCTGAGGTTCCAAGCAACAAGTTCGTAATATTTCATGGCTTATATAATAACAAAGGTAGGAGGTAGGAGGTAGAACGTATTGAATGACCCTCGTATGTCAAAGTTGATTAAAAAAAAGGTTGATTGAAAAAAAATCATGAAAATAATTAATGAAATTTGGGTATTGATGGAGGCTAAATCATTTTGGGACCAGTCTGTATTGGGCTTTTACCGTGCTATTAAAACGGCTGTTATTAGCAAATATTGTACTAAACGGTTATTTCACAAAACTGAGTCTTACCTCCGTTGCCGGATCCGCCAGACAGTATAGGACCTTATCAGCATTCTTGATGTGTGAGATGGCTTCTGACGTAAACTGTGCTGCACACTTGATACCAGAACCAACCACCACTAGGGAACCCTTTCGACGACCTCTCTTCGGCGGTTTGTCATACCGTTCTAAAAAGACACAGATAACATAATACCCAATATTTTAGGTGCCAATAGTGCAAAAATACAACTTACAAAACAGACAACATTTGAATCACAAGAAGGATGACAATATGGGTGCAAACTTTGAACCATAGAATATTCATGGACGAAACGGGAACGCAAGAAAACTGAATCATAAGTAAAAAAACTGACTTAGTATAAGGCTACAATGTGTATGGAATAACCAATATATTTGTATCAATCATTTAAAGCCTTTTTATTATAAGCATTTTTCCATTATGTGGTATGAATATGATTTCTGATTTATATTATACGAATGGTAAAATTATTCCCTTTGATGTTTGGATTAAACGAGGGGTAGCTAATAAATATTACATGAATTGGGGAGGAATTGTTGATGCTATTCCAGCTTCTTGGAAGCAAGATTTTAAAATTTGTTTTATACGGGACCTTTGTAAAAAAAGGTTTCATATTGATGCACGAGAATAATGAGTCTCATATTGACAATATGACATCCAAAATCATCTATCGTATTCTAGTCCAGAGAATTCAGGAGCCTCCTACATCCCAGGTGAAATACAAAAATGAGCTTAATGTGTTTGACAATGAGTATAGTATTTACTTTATGCCGTTTCAGGTATGTCATGATGTTAGGACAAGAATATTCCAATACAAGATTAATTTGAATTGCTTAATGACTTATAGTAGTCTGTTTAAGATGAAAATTGCTGATAATGTGAATTGTAGTTTATGCAGTAACTTCCCCGAGACTTTAAAGCATATTTTGGGGGATTGTGCTCATGCCATTAACATCTGGGACGAATTTAATATATGTTTTGATATCAACATGAATTTTAATATTGTTCTTGATTACAAAAAAATACTGGTTGGTATTGGCACAGGAGGAGACTGTAGTGCATTAATTAACTTATGCCTAATACTTATCAAGAAGGTTATCTATGATAGCAGATTTCAAAATCGAATACCTTCATTTCTTGCATTTAAATATTTAATTAAATTCCATTATAAACTTGAGAAACAGATCTCTAGCAGCAACAACACAATGTATAAATTCATTGATAAATGGACAAAATTAGACAAGTTTTATGAAGAGTAATATTTGTATAATTGTATAACTTTATACTTATTGATGGGCTTATTCATGGAACCCAGGTGTGTATATTGTACAGGCTGTCCCCAAATGATTAGTACCCATCGATGCTCAAAGTTCAATAATTTGTTTCATCATCAAAATCAATGAGATTAGATCCGTTGTTTTTTTACCATATTTGCTATACTGTACCCTTTTATTAGAATTTTAGATCATGAATATCGGACTTATTTTAATGAAGTTACTCCATTGTGTAAGACATGGTGATTTCACCTTTTTGGCAAAGTGCAAAAAAATGTGTTTTTAAACAGCTTGTTTGAAAGAAACTAACATTCTCTCAATCTCTTGCCTGCTAATATCTGTGGTTCCTTTCTAGTTTAAACTGCTGTTGTATCATAATGTTGTTCAAACCATTAATACTTCTTCATTTTGATTCAATTTGAAGAGTAAAAATGGATCGTCACGCATGAGCGACCCCAAGCTCTGTTTCTATAATGAGCTAGTTTTGAGGCTAAACTTGAGGGACATTTAAACAGGTAAAGACGTGATCATGGGTAATTAGCAGTGGCTTAGACTTCTTTTTCATATTATATTAGGGGTGCAATTTCCTACAAACATGCTAAAAATGATATAGTCCCTTAGTGTTTAACCTCACAAAATCCATTCTCCAATGTGAAAATGAAATCTAAGCCACTGGTGATTCACCAAATACCACTAGTCATTTAGAAGTCCCTAAACACTTGTCAAATAAAACAATGCATGGGGTCACTCAAGTGTGACAAACTTCTTTTACCCGTTAAATTTAATAAGAAAAATAATTATTAATGATTTGAACACCCATAACTAATAACAGTTACAACAGAAAGACACACAAGATTATATTGAGTAGACAAGAGATTATGAAAATACACAAGTTTCTTTCAAACAAGCTGTAATAGCACACACATTTTTTAGCACTTTGTCAAAAAGGTGAAATCACCATGTTTTACATAATGGAGTGTATCTTGAGTTTGATAAATCCGATATTCATTATCTAAAATTCTAATAAAATAATACAATATGATAAATATGATGTAAAAACAACGGACCTAATCCGATCGATTTTGATGATGACAAAAATTATTGAATTTTGGTCATCGATGGGTACTAATCATTATGGGACAGCCTGTATGTTGTTATTTTTCTATTATTGTAACTTTTTTTTTTTTTGAGCGGAATAAAAATATAAAAGAGAAAAAAATAAGGCTACTTACAGCGATTTGTGATATTGATATTCTTATTGTATACAATGTGATTCAATTAGTTAATATCGCACTACAAAACTAGTCCGTATCGTATAAGTGACTTGTACGTAAGACTTATACGATAGTCGCTAAAGTGATATTTTGAATCACCATAGACCATTTCAAATCCGAAAATATACGATCGGTTCCGAATGTTTCCGATTAGCCGATTGTTTGACACTCGGTTCCATGACCTGTCAGCCCCTGACAGGTCATGGCCATGTGCCGGAGAAAAACAACGTGTTTTTCACCCGTCTGCCCGTGTGGTAGATTGCGCTGGTGTTGGTGATAGATTGTATCCTTCACTAATTTGATGTTGCAGCATTTCAGTTACAAAAACGAGTGAGATGAAAGAGATTTGGGGTAATATTTTCACTTTTTACCGTCTGCTCGATACATTTGGAATTTGTCCGTCAGCGCCTTTTTGTTGATAAAAAACGAAAATAGTCTCGTTCCACGTTTTACTTCTCATGTGTGCACGCGTGTGTGTAAACACAGGCGGACAATCAACTAGGGCAATGCTGTGAATGCGATTAATTGTTGCGAAGAACGCGCAACGCACCTACTCCACGTGACCTGTTTTTCCGAAGATTTCCGATCTCAATTTGAAATGGTCTATACATATACGGGTACCAATGAAAATTGAACTGAGACCAATCCAAATATGTCTATAATAATATTAAGATATTGGTATTGTTATTATTTTATGGGTACTTGGAACTAAGGTGATGCAAAATATTACTTTAGCGACTACCGTATAAGTCTTACGTACAAGTCACTTATACGTATGAGGCATGCGGACTAGTTTGCAGTGTGGCCTCAGTGAAGACATTAAACTTGTTCATTAATTAATAACATTTGGTATTGTTCCTGGAGTTGTGTAGTCTTTTCATCGGACTGCCCTTATGAACCAAAAATAGGGGTATCACTACCAAGAACAATCTAGGTATATATATATATTTTTTTTTTTGTATATAAAGCGCAAATGTGAACAATAGCCCAACAGACATTAACAAGGTTAATGACCAGAGTGATTAAAAATCAAACTGGTAACTCCCGAAAGAGAGCTCTGAAAGGCCAATCAATTGGTTCACTGCAACTCAGAAAATATGCATAAAACAAGACACACAAATGGGCAGAGGTTAAAAAATGCCAATGAAAGTGACATAATAATAAGATAAAAGCCCAAACATAGAGAACAACATAATCAAAATATAAATTATAGAAAAATAATAATATCTGGAGGTCTGATGGGCATCAAGAGAACCTATACAACAAACATGGGAACTAAATCTACCAGGAGCTGCCTGTTGTCACCTGTTGGGGCATGACCGTATCACCAGCCCAGCTGGCTACATGCTTTACAGGACCACCATCTCCCCAACCAAGCATTAACCTACACTTAACCCATGACCACCATGCTATTATATGTATCAGTCGGATGTTGAAAGGACTTGAATGAAGGGTGTCATGAAAGAGTGTGAAGGCTATGACAAGTTAAGAGTTTGAGAGAAGATGACCATGCACACGGCACTTGAAAGCCTGGATTCCAGCTGCTGAAATGTTACCAACAATATCATCTGGAAGACTATTCCATAAGGGAACAGCAGTGTGAATGAAGCTTCTGTCTAAGCAGCGAGTTCTGGCTGTCGGCAGAGAAAGAGCATGGGCTGGCATTGATACGCTCGAACGGGTAGCACGACGTTGGACGTATGGTGCGGGAAGTAACCCTGCTAGATCTTGTGGGCAGTTGGTAGTATGCATCTTGTACAAGACCGTAGCCGCTGCTACCTGTCGCCTGTGAAGCAGGCTGTCAATTTTGAGCTGTGAACGAGCAGTAGCTTCATTAACTCCAATGATTCTAAGTGCCTTCTTTTGGATGTTGTCAAGCTGGCTTAGGATGGTGGGTGAAGCGTTCGCCCAGCTTAGTGAAGCATACTCCATAATGCTGCGGACTTGCGACTTGTAGACAGTAGATCTACCTTTAGCCTCCAGTTTATTTGCAACTTTGCGTAAAGCGCCAAGCTTTTGACCAGCTTTAGTTGCAATGCCTGAGATGTGCTTTGACCAGGTAAGCTTGCTGTCAATGGTGACGCCCAGGATATCCAGTTCTTTTGTAGATGGTAGTTTGCACTCTCCAAAGTAGATGTCAAGTTCAGATGGGGATCTTTTCCTGGAGATTACCATGGTTTTGCATTTGGTAGGCTCAAAGGTCACTTTCCATTCGTCAGCCCATACTTTCATGTTGCTTAGATCTCTGTTGAGCCTAGCAGCTACTGTGTTGGGATCGGTTGATGACTTAATGGGTGCAAAGAGTGTTGAGTCGTCGGCATATAGATATAGCTCGTTGTCGCAAACATCTGCAAGGTCATCAATAAAAACAGAGAACAGTAGTGGGCCAAGGATAGATCCTTGTGGAACAGAAGCATTTATTGGAGCAGTGTTGGATGCCTGACCTGACATGACGACGTTGATGGATCTATCAGATAGATAGTTGTCTATCCACGAAAGCAGTCTTCCAGTAACACCTTTAGCCAACAGTTTCGAGCAGAGTCCGTTATGCCATACCTTGTCGAAAGCTCCTTTAATGTCAAGGGCGATGACACAAACTTCATCGCTTTGGTCTAGGGAGTGGTTCCACTTCTGTGACAGGATATTGAGGAGATCAGCTGTGCTGTGGCCTGCTCTAAATCCAAACTGTCTGCTGGAAATCAGGTTATTGCTTAGAAGAAAGCGTTGGAGTTGTTTCTGTACTACAGCTTCCATGATCTTGCTGATGTTGCTTAGCAGTGAGATGGGACGATACTTTGTTGGGTCAGCCTTGGAACCTCTCTTGTGAATTGGAGTGACCGAGGCTATCTTCCATTGGTTTGGAAACACGCCATGCTTGAAGCAGAGGTCAAAAAGCCTGCAGAGCGGGCTGGCGAGCTCAGCACAGCATTCCTTTAGAACCTTGGTTGGGATAAGGTCTGGTCCAGTGGCTTTATCTGGATTGAGGTGTTTTAGGAGTTTTCTCACATCCTTAGGTTTGAAGACTATCTTGTCAAAAGACTTGTTTGTTGAAGGATGAACATTTGGGGCCTGGTCTTTAGCACCTTGGAGTCTGCATTTTTCTGCAAATGTCTGACAAAAAGCTTCTGCCTTGTCCCTTGCTGTGATGTGGGTAACGTTTTGATGATCGATCACTGGGATCTCAGATCGAGCTGTTCTGCCAGAGAGAGTGTTGATGATTCTCCACCATTTTTTGCTGCTCAGCGTTTTGTCTGCGAGATCTTTTCTCAATTTGGCGTTGTAAGATCTCCTAGCTTGCTTCTCAGCTTTGTTGTAGGAATGTCTAGCTTCAGCAAACTTTGCCTTGTTGGCATCAGTTTGATCCTTTTTGGCCTTCTTAAAGAGACGATGCTTCTTTTTGGATGCCCTACGGCATTCATCGTTGAACCAAACCTTGTCTCCGGTCCTATTGGTGACTGTCTTACTTGGGATGAACAGGTCGATAGCATCGCAGATGATATTGGTGACATTAGAGCAAGCAGTTTCGGGATCTTTCTTTTGGAATACACTTGACCAGTTTGTGGAAGCAAGGTGACCTCGTAATTCCCAATAATCGGCCTTATCGTATCTCCAGACTTTCCTCCTGTGTGGTTTGTCTCTGTATACTGGAACATCTAAGCACACCAGCACAGGGTTGTGGTCTGAGGTGCCCAGTCTAGCAGATGTGGTTGATGTTGCTGGCAGATCAGTCATGACAAGATCCAGGATTTGGTCCAATCGAGTGGGTTCTTTGACGATCTGTTGTAATCCTAGAGTGTTAGCTAGTTGAAGGGTGCGTCGCCCAGCTGCATCAGTGGTGCGACTTCCTAACCAGTCAGTGTGGTGGACATTGAAATCACCGACAAGCATAATTGAGTTGGCTCCAAGTGTGCTCATTTTTTGAAGAGTGTTTGAGTCCAGGTAGTCGATGACATCACTGCTATCACTAGGTGTTCTATAAACAGCGGCAATCAGTAGCTTTTGGAATTTCAGAGCTACTGTGAACCAGATGAGTTCGTAGTCTTTTGGGTCATTTCTTGGGTCGTGGTGTATGGCGATCCCTTCTAAACAGTAGACAGCAATGCCGCCACCAGAAGTTGCCTTTCTGTCTCTGCGACAGCACATATATGACCTTGGTCAAACAAGATAAGCTAGTCAAACAAGATAAGCTATTATGTCTCTCTTTAGTTGGGAGTAGCACATCTCTAATCAACTAAACAAATATAGCTTTGACTCCAGCACAGACTGCGGGTACGTCTGTTGAAATAAACTGCATAGGTACATGTAATTTACAAAGACTTGGGGAAATTGATAGAAAATATTTGATCTACATTAGTGTTTCTAGAACTTGGATTCGTAAGATACAAATGGGGAAACGGGCAAGCAAACTGCGAAAATCTTAACTCTGCAGCAAAGCTAACCTCTCCAAAGCTTTACCACCAGAAGAACGTGCATTTTCGTATAAATGAAGACAAACAATTTATTACGATTTGATCCAGCGTTTCTATATCAATTTTTTAAATGAATCAGCTTGACCTCAAGTAACTTTCAAGTAAATTGATCACGCTTATATCGTTTGAATGAACACGGACAGCACTTGAACCATCTCAAAATAAACGAGACTCTGTTTATTATTTATCGTACAAACTTACCCAGTTTCTTCACGCCATGACTGATAAAAGTGCTCAAGAGATTCCATTTCTCCTCAGCTTTCTGCTGAGATGGTGATAACTTCTTCATCGGTGCCGCAGCGGAGGAGACGCCTTGTAGCTGTTGTAGCTCCATTGCACGTTACCTTTCAGTGATGAACAGCACGAACATGTGCTTCCAATGAGGGTATAGCCTACAGACTTAACGGTACTGCAGTTATATACTGTCCCGGAGATTGGTCACTGGCATATCTTAAATAGGGTGTAGGCCTATAGCCGTGAAACCAACCAATCACGTGTCGTTCTGAAATGCACTTGCGTTGTACGAATTCATAACGGCATTGCCCATGATGCTTTAGTGAGCCTGCTCTATTATATATACCATTAACTATTTTTCCTCGATAGTTTGACGCATCGTCCGGGTTTTCCCCAAATAATGTCCCCTATTTATTGACACTGATAATCTGAAGGTTATGATGAATATGGGTTATATTGCCAACCACTGAGAGTGATATGAAGGTTATGATGAATATGGGTTATCTTGCCAACCAGTGAGAGTGATATCATGAGTAGTATAGTATCACTAGTATAGGGTGTACTGAAAGTCACTATACACTTGGAAGATTTTTTCTTCAGAAAAAGATATCGCTATGCAGGCGCGGATCCAGGATTTTTTTTATGGTGGGGCGCCAAATACTTGAATATTCGGGCGAAAGTGTGACGAAAGCAGGGTACAGCACCGCGCTTCGCGCGGACAGGGGGAGTATGAGGAGAGATGAGCCCCACGCTTTTCGAACATTTGCGACTTAACATTTATTTGTGCTATGATTGAAGTACATTTCTGCTTTAAACAAGCTTGTACCCACAAATATTTTATTTGTTGGGACACATGCGCGTGTAGCGCTCGAATTTGTCTGTGTACTTTTGACCATCATAAACCCATTTGGTGCGATCTGATGTATACTTTTGACCAAGATTTTATTGAAAAGCCACCTCTTCATTTAAAATCAATATTTTGAGTTGAGCATATACTGATATTTTCCTTGATTTAAATATAGATTGTTGAAAAGCGCGGACAGGGGAAGTGTGAGGAGGGATGTGTTGAAAAACAGGTTCCCCAAATCGTTATGTTCAGTGGCGTAGCTATATAGGTTTTTCATATTGGGGGGCAAGAACTTAAATTGAAGCGACAAGAATTTGTCTACGAAAGAAGTGCTTTTGACCATCATAATTCCATAGACAGACAGTCAATATTGGGGCCCCCTCTGGTTACGCCACTGGTTATGTTGAAAAACAGGTTCCCCATTTACCCCGGGTCGCTGGGTAACGGCAAATGAAAGATTTTTTTAAATAGATCTTGAACTGATCACGTTTTTAGGAGAGGGGGCCCAGAATGTTGTAATGTTGTGTAATATTGTAGCGAGAAGCGCGAGTATCCGGTGGTCCAAGGAGCTGGCCCCGACGGGGTCAGAGAGGGGCGAAACGCCACCGGGAATTTAGTCCACTAAAACATGATTGTTAGCTGAATTTTTAGCTATTATCCCTTCAGTTACTGGATATTGAAAAATGTTGATTTACCCAAAATTTATCACGTGGACCGGATGAACACACGTGCTCAGAGGCGGTCAGAAGGTGCGCGTTCGGGTTTAAAATCGAGGTGGCGCTGTTTAAATGATCATATCGTAAAATCTAATTGGAAGACGTAACACTTCTTGAAGATTTTTATGACATTTTAATATTTATTTATTAGAATGAAGTTTTCGAGACAGTCCAAAAATGGTTACTAAGGACCCAAAATCGAGACTCTTTCAGTCCTATTTTGCACCCAATGGGACACTTATTAAAGGTGTATGTTCCGATAACTTTTTGGGGCTATGATTTTTTTCGGAAAGACGAGTTGTCACTTCTAGGTCATTTAAAGGGGCATTGAGAGATGTATCGATATACTAAATGAGCAAGTAACGTAAAGATAATCATCAACATAGCCCAAATCCAATATGTCATATAATTCTGACATAGCCTTCATGCCAAAATAAGCAAATAACAGCACTTCCGGGTTGAGATTTGCCGCAAAAGTGCGTGAGTAAAACGATGCATAACTTCCGAATTCAGCACCTGAGTTTCGATATGATCATATCGAAACTAAGAAAATCATGAAATTTTATATGATAAACGGCGAATGTTGGTAAACTGTTTCAGATGGTAGTTAGTATATGCCGAAGTATTACTTTGATGGAAAAAACTGATTTCCAGGATAATTGAGGGCGCACTCCCATACGTATCTTTCAATGCCCCTTTAAAGACTTAGATGTGTCAACATTTACAGCTGATCTTGGCAAGGTGACACATTCTATTCTTTCTACGGTCGATCCAAATGCGCAAGCTGATCAGTATAACATCTTAATCCGCGAGGTTTTGGACAGACACTGTCCTGATAAAACTCGGTCCCATAAACTTATCAGGAATCCAAAATGGTACTCTGATGATGTAAGGGATGCGCGCCGTGAACGCAGGAAGCTTGAGCGCAGATGGAGACAGACTCTCTCCAGTGTTGATCGTGTCAAATACTCTGAACATAATTCAAGGGCTAGTAAATTAAATATGGAGTGTAAGATTTCCCATTTTAAAGATGTGTTAGACAATGCAAATGCAAGAAAAATATGTACAACACTTTCAACTTACTTTTGAACTCATCTGTTCATACCTGCCTGTACAACCAATAGCCCTTAGTAATCAATGTGCACGTTACTTTAGTGACAAAGTGTCTAACATTCGTTCTGAGCTGGATGCTCCGTGTAATGATGATGAAATGACGGTGTGTGTTAATTCATGTGATTTGTTGGCTGACCTTTTAACAACGCTCCCAAGTGCAATATTTCTTGTCATAACAGTAATAACTGTTCTCAGGTTTTAGACCGCTTTTCTGCAGTTAAACTGAGGAGGAGGTTAGAAGAATCATCTCTAAACTTCCAAACAAAAAGAGTGGTATACTAGTTAGTGATCGTACAAATAGAGTGTGTATTCTTGGCGACCATTCTCATAACCAAACTTTACATTATGGTGTGCCACAGGAGTCAATTGCAGGTCCACCGATTTTCACTGCATATGCGCAACCTGTTGCTGACATTATCAGACGTTTAAATAGGTTGTAGGTTGGTAAACTGCTTTATATTATATTATATGTAATATAAAATAATATATAATTTCTAGGAGGGTTAATTAATTGACATTTGACCACAAGATTAAGAACATAACTAAATTATATAAAGTGAAACAATCACATTTTTACATGCATTTTTGTATAAATTATATTTGAGTTTACCTAAAATAGACATGTGTCAATATTGCTCGAAATATGTGTGCGTGGCAGGTTTGTACAGCATGACTTGTGCTATGCAGCCTATTAATAATATTATACTTAGATCCCGGATCTAGATATCGACAACAAATATCATAATGGTCCTCTAGTAGGCGTAATCACAAACAGACCTCCACCGAGTTACCTTTCATATCATATCTTACCAACAATTAGCAAACAATGTCAACGTTAATTTATTTCAAGTAAATATTCATAAGATAATGGTACCAACGCGATTTCCTGCTAACCTTAAAATTATAAAACAAAGGTCATCCATCAATTATAGTATAGGACTATATTCAATACTGCCAGAAAGTTCAATAAGTTGGTCAGGATGTGTAATTAAAGCATTTTTAAGTTTCATCATAGCTATAATAAACCACAATACACACATGAGTTGGGTAGTATTAGCAATTAATTTAGTGTAAGGAATTGTTTGTCTCTTAGGCAGTCCCTCAAATGTCTAATAACCTGATTGATATAGGTGGTGAATGAATGCCAATCAATATTGTAGAATAGCCAACCATAACACATGTGCCAAAGGCCATAAGCAGTGCCACTGGCCTACACCAGTGACAGTTGCCTACACAACACACCCCGACGTAATAATTTATACGCCTTCTTTCAATGAAGTCAAGTTTGGTGATACACGATATAGAAGCTTTAACGCAAACAACTTATTAGACAAATTCAGTAAGGGATCACGTCAAAACTCGACCGCCCGTTGACCGCCGGTTACGGCCGGTTCCGCCCGGTTCTCACAAAACGTGTCGTCTGTTATAATATGCACACATAATGTGGTCAAATAGTTACACGACCGGTTGATACTGTCTCATCACACGCGTGAGCAACAAAGTCTTGAAGTAATGGATTTTCAAGTCTCAGTTGACAACCAGTACAATACAGCTATTGATTTTCGCTGGGGTTGGCTTTTTCAATCTGTTTATAGCTCAATTAACTTTTTAAAATCAATACCGAAAGTATATGAATGGTTTTTTTTATAGAACGATTATAGAGAGAGCTATTATGACCGCAAAGTAACAGATTGATAGTGTAAATTGGTCTGGTTACAGCATTAAGTCAACCGGCGGTTGTTCGGTGGTGCATGTGTGAATATTCATATACCAGTAAAACATTTGACCTGAAAGAACCGGGCGGAACCGACCGTAACCGGCGGTCAACGGGCGGTCGAGTTTTGATGTCTTCCCTAAATTAATCTCATTTGCGTATTAATTACATATTCAATTAGCATCATGTCAAAAAAACATTTTAATTTATATTTATTTATATTTATACACTTTAAATGTACTGTTTTGTTTACCTTCTTTTCATGGGTATAGGGTTAAATGCATTTGAATAAAACATGATGCAGTTTCCATTGTTGCACCTAACCCTATACCCGTCATGGAAAAGTACGTAAACAAAACAGTATGTGTGAGTGTACCGCTTGTTTCTCTCAATGGAAGGTTTCTGGAGTTTCTGTAACTGAAGCTGAAGTTGCTCGTCGATTTGGAGTTAGACGGAAGATTGCACGGAAATGGAGAGACAGGTGTTAGCTTAAAAACATCATGATGACCCTGGTCATTGTAAAGGATGAGTCTCATACACAGTAAGGTGTTGGAAACAATTGATGATGTGAGATGTTCAGAATTACGATTGTCTTTTCATGGAGAGAGAGAAAGAATATATAGATACACTGCTTTGTTTACACTCTTCATGGGTATAGGGTTATGTGCAACAATGGAAATGCATCATTTGTCATTCAGATGGCCACTGCTTCATACATATTTGTGCTATTGTAACATATGAGGTATAAAAATGTGCGGGAGAAAATTCCTGTTCTTTCCCATATTTTGAATTTGTTTAGGGCCCTAGGAATTAAACACAAGGTGTCTCGAAAAAAAGTGGTTACTTTATTTTTGTGCAGTGTTTATGTAAAAAGTCACACATATATACAACAATTGGTACCCATAAACATCGATACCTCGATGCTGTAATGGATTCCCTAAAGTGCGATGCCCCCTAAAAAGTACCCCTTTTTCGGAAAGACGTCGACGACGTCGTGTGGTGAAATCTGGACACTTTTCGACGGTTTTTTGGACGCGGATGCGTACCCGCTTAGTATGTTCACTGACCCCCCCCCCCCCCCCCCCTTCCGGGGTGCTTAATTTCTTTCTGCAACTATAACGGGATGCATCCCATTGTGTTACTACGCTTTATTCCGTGTAGCAATGTGTCGTCTATGCATCCCATTATAGTTGCATAAAGTAAATACGCCTCCGGGCCAGGGGAAATTTAGGATTCATCTTTAGACACGTTAGAAGAGTGATTATTCTCATGTTTTAACTCTTCCTAAGCAGATTGTTTCCTAATTCAACATTAAATCATCATGAAATAAGGCCCATAACTTTAGACCGGGTCCAACCTAATAAAGCTCATCTTAAGGAGAATGTTTTCTAAATTATCCTAAACAAGGCTCACGAACCACTCTTTTAAAGTCGACTTAGGAAGAACCTTAACTGTTATGAAATAGGGTCCTACGGCCCAGTAAAGTCGTTCCTGATAAGTCAAACTTCATTATCTTTCATTATAAGTGTTGACAAAATATCACATAAAGCTGACACACAGTAATGTATGAGGATGCTCCATGTATTTAATAATAAATTAAGAAACAAACCCGGATTTAGCAAAGTTACAATTATCAAGACACTATCACCCTTCTTTTTGTTAAAGTTTTTATTGATCGTATCATTTCACATAACATAAGAAGGTAATACATCTATATATCCCCAATTACAAAATTCTTCTTTGATACTGACCAAAATAAACGCATTAAGTTTTGCCCGATATATAACGATTATCATAATAAATCTTAATATTACAATTTCAGGACCGTTTGTATTTCATGATAATTTCTGTTTTCGATAGAACTATAACGTTATATGCATTCATTCCATAAAGCAAAACAAAGGGATTCAAAATAGTTCGTGTTAACTCACTATCCCCGCCCGTATTGTAAAATCAGTAAGTTATACATTACAGAACACAAACACCCTATTCACAATAATAAAATCAAAATATTGTACAATTATTGGCGATGATAACTGCTATCAAATTTCTAATAAGGTACTTTTGGTTAACCGTACATACTATCAGAAGTACAATGTGTGCTGTCCATTGTATTAAAGCGTTTCTATTCCATAGCTCATACATTAATCTTTACCATAATCCATATTCAAATGACTATTTACATTTCCTTTTAAAAGGTATGAGCACTGGTGAATCTAATATTTATAAAAAGACCTTTCCAGCCATTTCTAATGTCAATTTTATGTATGCAGGCATATTTATTCCATATTTTTACCAAAATCCATATTTATGTTACTAATTAAATTATCTTTTAAAAGGTATGAACACTCGTGAATTTAATATTTTCAAAAAGGACTTAGGCCAAGTAAAAAAAATAAAGCAGTTTCTTGTCCCCTCGCGCACCACTTTTCAGGAATTCTATAATTTTCTTTTTTTCTTTATTCTTTCCATAACTTTTTTGTTAAATTTTTAAAAGGCTGACATCTTGGTAATATATTTACTTTAGTCCAATGAACATTTTAAAGCAGGTTTTGTGTTAACCAACCCATCAAAATCATGAATTAAAAAGATTTTACAAAGGCCTCGTGCTCTTCAAGTTATGCAACCAATCATGCAATACAACACTGGTAATGGTGATTGGTGAAGGAAAAAATGAAAAGTGCCCTCATCCTCCTTTTTTCAAAGGTGAGGACGAGAAACAAGTTTTTTATTTTATTTGGCTTTATAAGTATATTCATTCCATGAAACAAGACGAAGGGATTCAAATAGTTTGAGCTAACTATCCCTGCCCGAAACCACCCTATATTATTGTAAGATTCATAAGATATATTCACAAGTCCCGCAACCAACATGACCAAGTAACCACATCTAAATATTGTAAAATTAGTAAGCTATACATTACAGAACACAAACACCGCATTCACCATAATAACATCCAAATACGGAGCTTTTTGGTATAAAATTTCAAAAAAGGCCTTCTTTTTTTGGTTAACAGTATATAATATTAATAGTACAATTGGTGCTGTCAATTGTATTTTTAATACAATTTAAAACATTTCTATTCTACATGGCATATCTTAATCTTTACCATAATCCACATTTACATGTATGTGACTATTTACATTTTCTTTTACAACGCATGACTATGAGCACTCATCAATCTTACATTTACAAAACGACCTTTCCAGCAAAACTGATATGAGTTCTCAGATTACCTCGAGTTAGTATAATAACGTGAGAATGCACGGACAAGACATTTTAGATTACAATAACTTGTTCGTATTATTATCAATATTCATATACATGTGTAAATCTCATATAAACACAACGGATACATTTGTAATTCGATAGCCTTTATACCTATCAAAACTTCTCAGCAAACAACAGTCTGCATGTAATTATGACCCGAATTAGAGCACCATGTATTTGGTTTGGTCAGCAAATCACGATTATTTCGTGAGTTACATCAGGATTTTATCTTAGTAAAATGCATGCAATATAGATAATTAACACTGTGTTAAAACAATGTATGCTATCATGGTAAACGATTATGAGATGCTCACTTTAAGAACGTCATACATTACACGCGACCGTGAAAGAAGCGGAGATTCATTTGGAAGTTTCAACCATGCGCTGCATTAATATCAAATCAAAACGGAACCCTACCACTTTAGGGTACAACTATAACCTCAACGTCGGTTACAATGTCGGTGGTTATTTCGGTAGTAACGTCAGTGGTAACGTCGGTATCTGTGGTTGTCTCTGTTGTTTCTGTTGTGGTTTCGGTAGTCGTTTCTGTGGTTGTTTCTGTCGTGGTTTCGGTAGTTGTTTCGGTAGTCGTTTCGGTAGTAGTTTCGGTAGTAGTTTCGGTAGTAGTAATAACTGGTTCTCCAACAGGTGGCTCTAGAATATCCGGTTCCGGTATCTCTTCCCCTCTTGCAACAAGATCGACATTTTCTTCTTGAACTTCCTGGGCCTGCTCCAGTGCATCAACGTCTTCATTGGCTTCATCAAGCGCTTCCTGATTTTCTGGTGTTTTATTAGCTTTCCAGGCAAGAAATTTCTTCACGGCGTATTGAATGCCAAAAATAAGTGCCATCGAGCCAAGTCCGTTGACTAACCCAAACGCTATATTATTCCATGTCCATGGACCTGCAGGTTGACCAGTTGGTGACGTTGGTGGCGGTGAAGGTGGTTTCATAGAACCAATCCAGTTATCGTCAGTTGGTTCTGGTTTACCAGTCTGCCAATACTTCCCTACAAATGCTTGGTAACCGCCATCTTGGATGTAAAATCTCATCTGTCCACCTGTTGTGTTGTCCTTGTCGCTCCATTCCAGAGTGCCGATATTGGTACTACCAGAGTAGTAATCCCATTTTTGGATACGGAGTCCGGCTACAAATACGGTACTGTCTTCTTCTGTCGCAGCACCTACTATCTGAACAATTGGACCACCTGACTTGTAGTTTCCATTGTCTTGCTTATCTGATGTGTAGTAATACCCTGTCCAGGACTGAAGATACTTTGGATCAATATATCCCATCATGTTAGGATCAGCTGGTTTAGTTTGTCCACTTGTCCACAATCGCCCTGATATCTTACGTCCTTGTGTCTTTTGATCAACGTAGAATGTTATCTCAGCATTGGTCCCATTTCCGTCGTCTGATGTCCATGATAAGACAGGGTTGTTAAAGGCGAAGTTTGTGATTGTTGTGGTTCCGTAAATGATTTGTGACCCGTCAATTGTGGTATTGCCAATGACATGAAGAGCTCCAGCGGGTGAAAACGTCGAGTCCCCTTCAAATTTGACTGATGTACTGTAGTATGCTGCCCATGGTTGCAAGTAAGTGTCATCAAATGTTCCGAAGAGGTTACTGGAGTCTGGTTTAGTTGTTCCCTTGTCCCAAAACTTCCCAGAAAATCCTGGTTTGTTGGTGTCCGGGCTGTTGTAAAAACCAAGCTCGCCATTGGTGTCGTTGTTATCGCTTGTCCAAGACAACACCGGGTTGTTGAATTGGAATCCAGTGATATTCTGTGACCCCACACGAAGTTTGCTGCTTGCAATGTCATCCCCTCCTGTGACATAGACCTCTTGACCGTAAGCATATGTGCTATCACTTCCTTTGAGACTGGTCTTGTATTGTCCTGTGTATGGCTTCAAGTACGTAGTGTCAAGTGTACCGGAGAAGTCAGGCTGTGCCGGTTTAGTGGCTCCCTTGTTAAATAGGTAGCCAGAAAACTTCAAATCAACATCGTCGGATGATTCAGTTTTCGATGTGTAGAATGTCAGCGACCCATTGGTAGTGTTGGCTGCTTCTGTCCAGGAGAGGTTCTTAGTATCGTCGTTGTACGTGTAGCTAGCGATGCTCACTCCGCCTAGTGTTACCGTGTAGTCAGTTCCAGACGATTTTGCGGCTATGTTGACCTCTGGTCCTGCCTTGCTATCTTGAAATGTCTTGTAACGTCCAACCCAATCGACCAATGATGAGGTAAAGCTTGAATTCTGACCGTTGATGTTGTTCGCCGTCGGTTCAGTCTCGTCGTTGATCCAATATTTTCCGACGAATTTCAACTCCTGATCTTTTGAATCTGAATTTATGTCGTTCGTGAAAACTAGTGTTGCATTCGAAGTATTGCCATCAGTTGTGGACCAAGTCAGAGTCTGGTTGGCGAAGGTGTGTTTCTGAATCAGCACATTGTTCACCCAGACCAATCCAGCTTGCGGTGGTTCTTGACCCGCTATGATTATGGTAGTACCGTCTTTGTTAGTGTTGTATGTACTGCTCCACATTAGAAGAGATGTCTGCTGAAGATTGGTTTCTGCTGCGTTGATGTCATCTATGGTAGTGTCGTATCCCCTCTCTACGAGCCATGTGTGGAATTTACTCTCCATATCGGGATCGCCTTTCAGTGATTTACCTTCAGCCGCGTAAGAAGATGCAAATGATGAATCAGTGACCAAGCGTATGGCAACTTGCGTCGCGACGTCATCTGTGGTCGTCTTCATCGCCATTCTAACGCGTCCTGCATGGCCACTGCTAATATGCGCGGCCTCGCGACTGCTCAACCCGTACAGCTCCATATGCTTGCTAGGATTATTCTTATGTTGCTTAAGTGTAGTTACATCATGGCTTAAAGTAGCAATGTACTTTGCCATGGTAGATGGAGGTGTGTGAGCGTATGGTTTCGGCACTGTCCAGTCGGCGAGCGCTTTGAGAGTTTGCATCTCCCTGGGACCGTATTGATCAATTTTCCTATCTTTTTGGGACGGAATTTTTTTCGCATCTCCTTCGGACTTGCACAGGCCGAGCTGTACCGCCATTTTTATATCAATTTCGCGGACTTCTTTGGGTGGGACATAGAATGTTGATATGCCGCTTACTCGTTTTGCGGTGTCAGGTTCAAGAAATTGACTCAATGGGATTGACTCAATGAGTGACCTAGAAACGGGGTATTGAGCGCCAACATAATGCGTTATCTTATAATCGTTACCATAGATACTCTGTAACCTAGTGATAAGTATATGAAAGTTCTGATTGATATAACCTTTACGTCTAAAACCCACGTCACCAACGCAGCCTACTTGCCAGATGATCACGTGTAAATCAGTAAGAAGTTGTCTGTCTCTCAACAAGAAATCTGTAGCCTCCAAAGTTTGTAGTCCAGGGAATGACGGGTCGATGCCGAGATCTGAGAATAGGCAATCTTCAGCAGATATTCCGGGTAGCATATACGCTCTAATCCCTATGAAAACGAGATTAAGCGTACAATGACGCTTCGTTAGCGTAATAATACAACTTACGAATACAGTATGTAGAAAGAAAGATGATTCACAATTAAAAATAACATTGGACCAATACCAAGCTTAAAGTAGTATGAATGAACTTAAATGTAAACATCTCTTTATATTTAGTAATTGAAAATAAATAAATTAAAAATATTAATGTTGTATGTCAATAAAATTAAAGGGGCATTGAGAGATTGCCGAGAAAAATGAAATAACTGTTTCAATAGATAGGGTGCTTAGGAACTATGACGTGTAATAATTCATGGAAAAGGGTTGAATGATTGCGCTAGATAGAAATTCGGTTGAAGCAATTGATGTGGTGAGTGATGTTGATAATTCGATGTGATTTACATCGAAATGACCAAATCGTGAAATGTTACATGATAGACGGCGAATTATGGTAAACGGTTTCAGATTGTAGACAGTATATGCCTAAGTATTACGTAGGTGCCCAAAAAAAAGATTTCGAATAAAATTCAGCGCCCACTGCAATAATTATCTCTCAGTGCCCTTTAATATACACGCTGAGAAGACACGGTGTACTTGAGCTTACCGGAGTATAACTTAATTAAGATAGCCTGCTATCATGGCCGTAGTGTGAAGGTAATAGTGTACGGAAAGGGTGATTTTGTCGAACTAAAACTATCAAGAACAAAACTCCCAAAAGCATCGTTCTTTCTCAAACTATAAAGATTTTTTTCGTCGCCAAAAAAGCCTGCCATGACAGTGCAATGAAATACAATGGAAGGGGGAGGAAAAACAGAAATTCATTGGAGTAATATTTTCTCATTCGGGGGATGGTGGTAATGACTGGGGGTTAAAGAACACGTCAATTAGAATAAGAATAAAATACCTTGGCGCCTTGCAATCTGGATTGCGCGATGAGATGGTAGCACAAAAACACCCGGATGCCCGTAGAAGACAACCACTACATCCAACCCCAGTCTAGCAAAGTAGAGACACGCTTCCGACATCTGTATGTAAGTATCATATCTCTTCTTGTCGTCGGCGTAGAACACGTACAGATCCAACGAGTTGTCGGGACACAGTTGACGAATATAAATCTGGAAATGAAAAGATTCCCATAGTTATTCTTTCTGATAAGCAAAGTGAATTGGTTTACGGCAATGAGATGCATCTATCATTCTATTGGGATATGGCGCTGCAGATTTGACGGGTGGGAAAGACCTTCAGCGACAACACGACGGCAAGGGACGAATGGCTGCGGCAGGGAACGGATTCTAGCGACCAAAATCGGACGTTGTCTGGGCGGCGAGTGACGATGTCTCGACGGAGCCAGGCATCAAGGAACGAGGTCAGACGGCTGGCAGCGGATTGGCTGGCGGCAAGGAACGGCGGCTGACGGTGGGTTGCGGCCAAGGCATAGTGCAGCCTGACCCTAGCCCCGTCCTCCACGATAATGAAACAACTTTGATAAAGAACACAGGGACATTTTCTTTTTATATGAACTTCAAAATTGCATCGTGCCGAACAGTCTATTGAAATCGAAAAAAACGTCAAAAATCGCACTAAAAGTTTTAAATCGTTACAAAATCGCAACCCATCGCAGACCACCGTTGCAATGCCGCAGGTACTCGCAAACGACCCGCCATCAACAGTAATCACCCGTCACCCTCCGGACAAAATTCGCAAGCCATTGTCGCACAAAGGACGTTACAATTTCGTTACTTGCCGCAATGTGTCTTCAGGGTTCGAGATGTGTCGTCACTTGCCGTTGTTTTGTCGTCAATAGTCGTTGACAACGACTACCAACGAAATTGTGACGACCTCAAAACGACATTTTCAACATGCTGAAAATTTGCCGACGGATGCGACTGATAATTTCGGCCGTCTGTGGTCGCTAGCGGATTCGTCAGCGACAACTGACGGCAACACACGGTGATTGGCGGGAAATTCAAATTTGCAATTTGCAGCTTAACGTAGCTTGCCGTTGACCCCTTTCGTCATAGTTAAGCCAGCTTCAATAATTTTGGGACCAGTCTGTATTGGGCGTTTACCCTGCTGTTAAAATGGCTGTTATTAACAAATATTATACTATAATACGATTATTGTACACATAATTACCTCCGTAAACAAATCTATTCAATCTACCGTACCCGATGAAGGCCGATGGCCGAAAATGTGTACAATAAATTATATATTATCACGGCATTTCTCCACTTTTGACTTCATTTATTTGTAATTACCTCCGTAGCCGGATCCGCAACACAGTATAGAACCTTATCAGCATTCTTGATGTGTGAGATGGCTTCTGACGTAAACTGTGCTGCACACTTGATACCGGAACCAACCACCACTAGGGAACCCTTACGACGACCTTTTTTCGGCGGTTTGTCGTACCGTTCTACAAAGACACAGACAACATAAACCCAATATTTCAGGTTCCAATAATGCACAAAATGGATGACAATATGGGTGCAAATATAAGCACCAATGAACTGAGACCAATCCAAATATGTCCATAATAATATAGAAATATTGTTATTGTTTTTCCTTAGAACTATTAAGGCGATGAAAATATTACTTTTGCGACTATCGTATAAGTCTTACGTACCAAGTCATTTATACGCATGAGGCATGCGGACTAGTTTTGCAGTGTGGCCTCAGTAAAGACATTAAACTTGTTCATTGATTAACATTTCGTATTGCACCTGGAGTTGTGTAGTCTTTTCATCGGACTACACATTGACCAATGGTGACGGATGTTGAATTTTCGATGTACTTTATACACATTATTCATTCACATCGACGTCCGTCACCTCCGATATGCTTGCTCATGTTTATAACATATTTTGTAAATTTCACGTAATAACAATATTAATAAATTAATTTTATATTTCGTTTGCATCAGTTATACAATTTTAAGAATTCAGTTTTGATTAGGAATAGTGTTTGAAATACACGTCTTAAGAATGACTTATATACTTCCAAGACACAAAGGGCTTAGCACCCGTCACTATGGAAAACAAAAGTGTTTGTTCTCAACGTACGTCAAAAATGGTGAAATTAAGATTCGCAGCTTTGAACTGTTAATATTTTGTACATTTTCCGTAACAACAATATAAATAAATAAATTTCATATTTCTTTGGCATCAGTAATAAATTTAAGAATTCAAATTTTGATTTGAAATAAATACCCGACATAAGAAATACTTTTAAGTATTTCTTAAGTCGGGTATTAAGTATTTAAAAATACTTCTTTGATAGAGGGCTTAGCATCCGTCACTATTGAAAACACCAAAAGGTCTTTGTTCTCCACGTACGTCAAAGATTGTCAAATCTTTAATTAAGATTATCAATTAACTGTGTAATTGTGAGTTTCGAAATTTTGTAAATTTGAAGAATTTGATATTAGTACCTTTTCACTTAATTTCGAAAAAATGGTAAAACAATCAACATTCGTCACTATGTAATACACCCGACGAAACTCTACTTTGGTTTTCAACCGATTCAACAGATTTGATAAAATTGACGGTACTGCTACTACTGTGAAACCAGGTTAATCACTCGTTATCATATGGACACGGCTCCCGTCCATTTTATAATGGTTAAGTATTCTATTTGTTTATGAGCAATTTGAAATATGACATTCTCTATTTATGAATATTTTTGTGTTTGTATACTTTTTTATTCTATGGTGATCATCTCTAAATAGCTCTACAGAGCACTCATCGCTTTCACCATACACTAATACATACACGCAGCCTCAGCCAATCAAATGCATTAATGATACTCAAATTGGTAATCATTTAAAGGCAAACAGCTCAAACAGCATAGTACAGTGACAAATCGAGAGATGGATGGGGCGAAGCCGGCCAGCCATATGGAATTGGAGAGTTCACTCCAACTGAGCACGTACAGCACTCGAACCATCTCAAAATAAACGAGACTCTTTTTATTATTTATCGATACAAACTTACCCAGTTTCTTCACGCCATGACTGATAAAAGTGCTCAAGAGATTCCATTTCTCCTCAGCTTTCTGCTGAGATGGTGATAACTTCTTTATCGGCTCCGCAGCGGAGGAGACGTCTTGTAGCTGTTGCTGCTCCATTGCAGTATTATCTTTCAGAGATGAACAGCCCCGGTGAACAGCACGAACATGTGCTTCTCATGAGGGTATACCAACTCAACGATACCGCAGTAAAGCTATATGGCCATGTGTTTTGAACTGACCACCCAAAAGGGTGGCGGCGTTGCATTTTTGGTGACGAACCATCCATCTCTCTCTATTAACTCAACAACTATATGTGGTAGAGCTATGGTTTAGGTGTCATTTGAAAGCTTATTTATCTAGCTACACCGTGTGAATAAATCAGGTATTTCTATAACTGTTTGGCTGAGATATGATTGATTATACTTCGAAAGTCAGGGGTGGCGGCGGTGGCGGTGGCGGCGGTGGCGGTGGCGTCGTGTACAATCTCTATGGGGAATATAGAAAATGTTCCCAATTCTACGTTCAAATTACAATAACTCCGTATTTCTGTATGGTACAACCATGATTTTGCTCTCATTTTATCGATTGTTTTATATTCTATAAGTTTCTGTTTCAACGAACGTGTCAACTCTTACGTAACAGTTGTAATCACGAATCGATTGCATTGTCTTTGGCTTTTTCCCTATTCACTACACAGTAAACTTGCCCTAATTCATCGGTTTTACATACATGACTATAACAACAAAATTATTCAACCGATTATAGCAAAATTATACATTTTTGGAAAGCTCTCGAATAGGGGAATTCAGAAATCTTGCTTAAAATAGGATAGGGTGAATAGCCAAAAAAACATATGTGTAAACTCTAATAAATTTGAAATGTAAACGTTTGTGCTCATTTACTTCCCGATATAGTATATTTCAACAAGTTACACTTGACAACCATTATGTTCTGATGGGTAAATTGCATGACGAACTAGTATGCACAGTAAAATGATGATTGGGATAGGAATTAAAAAAATATTGAGCTTTAATCAAAATATGAAAAAAATCGATATTTTTTGAACATTCTTAATCACAACATGTTACCATTAGGTCTTATGTAAATTCCAATCGCATATTTAGATTCCTTGTGAGATTACCGTTCAGAAAATATATACTTTTTATGGGGTAGAACAAGTAGTTATTGCGATATGCTAATTCGAATCTCAGATGGTGTAAAATGTAAAAATCTGGACATGCAACGGGAAGGGTGGCGAGTTCAAAACACATGGCCATATACTGTCCCGGAGATTGGTCACTGGCATATCTTAAATAGGTTGTAGGCCTATAGCCGTGAAACCAACAAATCACGTGTCAATCTGAAATGCACTTGCGTTGTGGCCATGCATTTGGTCACTGGCATATCTTGGGTGTAGGCCTTTAGCCGTGAAACCAACCACTCACGGTACTGCAGTTATATACTGTCCCGGAGATTGGTCACTGGCATATCTTAAATAGGTTGTAGGCCTATAGCCGTGAAACCAACAAATCACGTGTCAATCTGAAATGCACTTGCGTTGTTCGAATTCATAACGGCGTTTACAGTGAGGTGATTGCGTAAGTCCGCCAGGCCCTCTATTTTCGACCTGATATTGCCCATAGTGCTTTAGTGAGCCTGCTCTGTATCGTATAGCAACTGTGAGTGAAGAGTGAATGCTAAGCTAATTGTCTCAATAAACGTGTCTCTACTTTTGACTTAAATATTCAAAATTCAAAAATAAAATAATTAAACCAAGTGAAGTAGGGCTAATGGGGAGACGTGGCATAATATTTCCATGCCATGACTTCACAATAAACAAAATCAATATCCAAAAAACAAGCTTTCCTCTTTCAAAGAACACCTCAACTCTCCCTCCCAATTTTTGAAAATGGCTGGTGTCACCACTGAGTGCTTGTAGAGAGACCGCAATAATGGAAAGGGACGTTTGCCGATTTTACCTTGTCAAAAACGGATGTGGGATGCCTCATTATCTGTAACGTATACAATCCCATCTTCTTCCCCAGTACATGCCCAGTAGCACTGTCCATGAGCCCGTTGTTAGACAATAGAAACACTTTCACTAACAGCAGATGTCATCCAATGACTTATGTGTCATAACAAATTTTTTCAATGGGGTGGGGTTCTTGAAATCTAGTCATTAAAGATGGCTTTACTACTACAATCAGTCAAGTCAATGAATATCGGTGTAACATTTGGTTACGCCGCGTTAGCAGTGTTCGAATCACTACAAATATTAATCAAATGGTTTCTGGTTTCTCAAGACTCAAGTTTGTCACCCAGAAATGTTAGACGGAATTAAGGCAAGAAACATTTTGTTTTTAAATATTATTGTTGTCCGGCACTACAATTTGCCAAGGACAAACGAAACGGTTGCACCAAACGTTGTGCAATATCTTATACTTCATCTCAAAACAACAAGACCTTGACACTGATTGTCGCAGTGCAACACACGCAAACAAGCACAACCGGATAACAGGTAAGTGACATAGCAGGTAAATTTCAAGGACCAAGATTAGCGGTCAGGTAATCATGGTAATAGCATAGCTAATAACTACCTGTCGCTATCACGATATATTGAAAAAACATATGGATCGGTCTTAGAGCGTGTGTACGCGGCGTCAGCGTGGTGTCAACTTCTTCACGAACTATGATGAGTGGTCTATTTTAAAGAAAGGTCAACATGGTCAAGGATAACGACTACTTCCACAAACGTCAAGTATAACGACTACTGCTGTATGGTTTAGTCAATTTCAAATTGGCGAGAAATATGCGGTTTGTATCTCTCCGCGCGCGTAAAGTAATCCAAGGGTGCATACGCATGAAATTTTGTCACACGCATGCGCGACGCACATGATGCGCTGTACTTCCTGTTGCGTAATGGGTCTTATTTGTTATTTCGCTGCTGTAAGGAGGCTGCGCCAATTATAACTGACTATAATTATTATGGTTGACTTTTTCAAATCGAGTTTATCCCAAAGTTGGCTTGGTTAGCTACATTCAATGGAACCGAATTGGTCGCATGTTTGTGTTAATACGATGAGAATACCCCGGCAGTCCAACATCTTGCTGTATATACATGTATGCGTGATCAACGTTTTTCCAAAAACCATTTTAATGGTTTAAAAACGCGCATTGCCTCTGTAGCAGATAAATTCCCGATCAGATGAAAGTTTTGCGTGTTTTTCTTCCCAATTTGAACCCCTGAATGCGTAAAAATAGAGAGAATTTTGAAAAGAAAATTATAACCTTTTTCTTAACGAAGAATACACTTTTTAGACCTCTTGGCACATTACTCGCATAACACACCGATCTAAAATACACCACTCCTTATTACGCGTTGGGAACGTAGCAGCCAAGAACGCTCTATTAAATCATACTGTATATCATTGCTAGCATCGCAATGACGTGGACGCACTAGAAACATTTACAGCGTATAGGTGAAGCGCCTGTGAAAGCGAGTGAGGCTTGAAAACAGGAACGCAATAGTTGATACTAAGAGCGCAATGAAAACGTGATAAGCGGGATAGGAGCGTACTAAGAGCTACCTTGTTTTAAGATGTTGACAATTTTGGACAGTTTTTCGCGCTTTTCCTGTGTTTTATTCATATGTTGATACTTTTCAGCGCAATATATATAACTTCCGCACAGTTTCATACGTTTTTCGTCATAATTCAAGGTGTGTCATATACCGGGAGAGTTTATTTGGTTATGAATACCATAGGGCTTGTGATTATGGTTAGATGCATACGAGGTTAAGTCCTTCTGTGACACACTATGAGCGTGTTTCTGCTGGGGAAGAAAACGCTAATAAACGCCAAGTTTGCCCAGTAGAAACAGGCAGAACCCGGCAATAATCGGTATTTTTGGTAATCCCAAAAACCTTCACAAACCAGGTTTGGAACCGGCAATAATCGGCAATGAACCCAATAGAAACAGAAAGGCGATTCTTAGCGGTTTGCGCCGTAAACCGTGTCACGCATTATTGTAAAGCAATATTTTTCAGGTGCGGTGGCATTGTTTTGTATTACAAAAGGTCAAATGTCGTGGCCCATCGACTAGGATCGATAAACTTAGCGGTAACTTTTCGCGCCGTGAACTGGGTCACGCATTATTGTAAAGCAATATTTTTCAGGTGCGGTGGCATTGTTTTGTATTACAAAAGGTCAAATGTCGTGGCCCATCGACTAGGATCGATAAACTTAGCGGTAACTTTTCGCGAGTAGAAACAGGGGGGATTAAAAACAGACCGATTGAAACTTAGCGTTTATTAGCGTTTACTCTTTGCAGTGCCCCAGCAGAAACACGCTCTATATGTACCAACACAACTGCATACAAATGATGATAAACACCTGACTGAAACTTCTAGATCGTCAAGTCTTCTTACACACCGAATATGTAATGAATAACTAAAACTACAGGTTTTGAAGGTAAAAATCCCTAAAATATCCTGTTATTAAAACAACTGATCCCGCACCTTCAAATGGACGATATCAAGAACTTTACAGAAAACACTATATTTGTTCATATAATGAAGCTATATATTATACTTTATTAGAATTTTGGGTTTATCCTTCATGTAATTCTGCACGGAATTAGCGTAGCCCGCCCTCTGTGGTTAAAGGATTAGACTTCTTTATTCCGTAATAGAGTCTTAACACCTGTCTGACTCGTGGATGAATTACACCAAGGATACAACGAGTTTTGTAGGCTTATTCGACTCTAGGTAATATTCATTATTCATGTTCTTGGAACTATAATAATTATTGAAAATCAACTAGGCTAGGCTAAAGTATAAGTTTTGTCGTGTTATGCATTCTTGTAGTCCTTATCTAAATCCAGAATATTCGACTACGTCCGCCGTTAATTATCTGAAAATAACAACAGATGCCATCCCCCACTGAATGATCCTATACGTAAACTATACTATAGTCGATCCATCCAGAGACTATATAACTATGGGACAAGTATCTTGAAGGCAAAGTCCCCCGTTTACTATGCTTAAATTGACGGGGGGCGGCTGTAGAGGGGCGCACTATCATGGTCGTAGCAAACCAGACGACCTAAGACGTGGTGGATTTTATCGGCTCAAAACATGATTTGTGGCACAGAAACTTAGTACATCAATGGTAAAAAAAAGCTGATTGTGATTTAGAGTAAAACTTATTTGCTTTGATGATAGCAGAATTTAGTTCTTATATGACACAAAACATTCAGAATCGGTTATTTGAAATTAATTTGTACGTGGAACAAAATACGAATTTTAAATTGTGGATGGCTTCGTCTGACAGTGACAGAGGAGGGGCGTGGCGTTATTAGCATTTTATGAATATTGTAATTAGATCAGTTGGGAAAGACGCTGGATCGCGACGATCACATCGTGTGAGGTCATGATTAGTCATGGCTGAATATTCATTCACAACGAATGATTGACAGTTTACGCTTAACTTCCGGGGGACGGTTTTATAGAGTGCGCTATATTGAACCAAATCTCAACAATGGGCAGATAGGGTGTTACAATGCCTGATCCATCTGATGAGACCGATCTTCCAATGACGTCACCCAGCCGTTCCATTGACTGGGAGAGGAGGCTATTTTCTGACGAAAATATCGATGGAATCTATGGAATCAGTTCGAATGAAAAATAGCCATAATAGAAAATAATTATGTTAACACATACACTTGTCATCAAAATCCAGGATTTACCATGATATAATGTTTAATTTACGTACGTACTGCTGATGAGTACCTAATCAATTTCTATATGATATTGATATGTGATAATTTATCCAATACAAGTTCTCCATATTCGGAAATACCATTTTGCCAGTCTGTTTGTAAAATATAATGTTTTTTATTTCTGGCGACGTATCCCTTGACGTTAGTCCAAATTATTCATCCGGATATTAATCGCAGTGATATTGTGGTAGTCTGATTATTTCATGTCCATTATCTTTTGCAAGTCGTCAGTTCTGAAGTTCCGTGGTTTGTACTTCTTAATGATAATCATAAATTTGAGATTTCGTCAGGGAATTTGAGTAAGAAATTGTCAACCATTCCTGCATTTCAGCCTTTAATTAACGCTACATTGCATGTCCATGGTCGCTGAGTTTGAGGAGTAGGCCTAATTGGAAAGGTTTTTAGTTTTAACTGTTACTAAAATTACAAGATAGCAACAACAACAAAAATTGTGGCCTCCTGCGTTGTGGTAAATCCTTTAAGTTCACCACTTTCGATCGTTTTCAGCTTTGTGGTTCTAATCATATCCCGAAATCACAGGTGACGATTTCAAAGCCTTTTGATTTCAAATAATCCGCAAATTGTTCGATATTTGTCTCTTTTTGAATGTATACACTAAACATAGCTGCTACGTGCATGTGTGTGATGAGAATAATATGCATGTGTTGTGTATATTGCATAAGGTAACTTAATTGTTTCAATTCACATTATAGATGAGGTTCGACCGGAGGTTGGAATAAAATGGGATCCTTCGACAACTAGCAAATATACGCCAGAAGACAGAAGCCTACATCTTATTTTTGCTCATCACCCCTGCCCATCCAAGCACCAAAGATCGCTCTTCGATGAATTCACTATAGAATGCCAAACAGAGCTCTATTAATATAATTAGCAATTAATAGAGCTTTCTGTGTGTGACCCCCTGTGGTATTCATAAATAGTGCCCTCATTTGTTGGTTGGATACGTGACACTGATAATACATGTGCCTCATGGTGATACATGTAGTGCAACAACTTGTATTGAAATAGTTGAGGATCCCTTAAAATTGTTTTGTTATGCAAGTTGATGAATTATGTTAAAAAGAGACACGTGAGTGAAATAGTATACAGCAGAACAATATGATGAATACGTATTATCGCTATTTTTCTATTACTATAAATTACTAAGGTGAAACAAAAATGAATTGATTCATGCGTACTCTCTGTTCTATAAAATATAAGGGCGAACTGCAATTAACGGCTTCCCTATAATAAACGTGAAAATACTGAGCAAGTTGTTAATGAACGCGTTTCGTCGCTGCACTTCTGTTATTGAATTTAAATCTATATTTACCAGATACGAGAAATAATATAAGCATTGATAGTGATTTCACTAAATCAGGGCTGCACACAAATATCTGCAAGAGTTAGACGGTAGGCGAACTTTACCGCTTTTTTCCACGCGTTGGCAGACGACAATTCCAAAATTTCACAAAATGATAAAAAAAATTAAAGGTCAACATTATTATTGCCGATTCGTCACTGCATGAAATAATTTGTCCCTTTTAGTCGGGTATGTACAGAGGGTTCCCGTGAACCTAAAGTGTTAAACCAAACCAACTTTTTGGGTGGCTTTAAGGGTCCTTAAACACATTTGGGATGTTAACACTGAAACAAAACCGATGCTCTCCAGATATCCAAAATGCCCGCCAATATGGCCGCCAAAATGGTAAAATTTGAGAAAAGTCAGATATGTCGGCTAAAATATAAATATAAAAGCATATATAAAATAACTAGATATATGTTTTGACCATTGTAAATTCATTTTCAGCATTTTTTATGTTGCCAGTGTACATCAAATTCAAGATGGCGAACAAAATGGCCGCCAAAAGTGGTCATTTGAGAAAACTTATATTTAAATATCGGCTAAAATATAGAAAAGCATATGTAAAATTATTTCGATTTCTTCTCCCGGATTCCTCTTTACTGAGTACGTGGAATGGTCTCTCCAGCTCATCACCGAACGCAAACTGCCTGCGTCATTGACGCAGAAGTAACGTAATAAACCAACCGGTGCTTTTTCTACAATGATTAATTTTGGTTATAAATAATATATATTATTTTATATCGTATTTTGGATCCACGATCAGTTAACGTCAGCACACCGGTGCACCAGTACGAAGGTATTCGATTCATCTACAGTACAAATAGACTTAGTCCACGAGTGTATCATAATAGATGTGGTGAGTACACTGCTTGTCTGTTTTTTCTTTCAAATTGGGACATTATTTATTCAGTAATACAATATAGATTGTGACAAAAGAAAGGCTAATTTCAATAAGTTTAGTTATACAATTAAGGGACATTCATTTTGGAAAACTTGGTGGTTTTTTTTACTGCACTTGAGGGTCACTTTGCTAATTTTAAAGATGACATAGAAGCCAGTACTTTTAATTTAATAACGTTTTAAATAATATATAGACTCGGACAAATTGGCGTGAATTAAATTATCAAAGGCCTTAAATATACACTGTCTCGAACCCTGTTCCTCTCACATTCGCGGCGACGGGGGACTGTGATCACATGGGCAGCAGATGAACGAGCACTTATGTATACAAAGCCTTTGTTGAGAGTCTCTAGCAGCCGAAATACATGTAGTAAATATTAAAAATTTGTTATGGCCTATAAATATGATTCTAGCAGAATATATGACAAGCGAAACACAATAAAATACACGCGAGGGTCGAGCAAATGATACCAGCCGAGTTAGTGAAATGGATTAATAATATATAGACTCGGACAAACTAGCGTGAATTAAATTAACAAAGACCTAAAAAATGTCGAACTCGGTCCCTCTCAGATTCGCGGCGATCGGATTCGGATTACCCACTAGACCACACGGGGACTGTGTTTATATGGGCACCAGATGAACGAGCACTTGTGTATACAAAGTCTTTGTTGACAATTTTAAACGACCGAAATACATTTATTATATTGGCCTATATGCATGCTCCAACTTTATCGTGTGGAACATTTGATACATGATTCTAGCAGAATCTATGACACCATGACAATCGAAACACAATCAAATACACGCGAGGATCGGGCAAAAGATACCAGCTGAGTAAGTGAAATGAATTTATAATATAGACTCGGACAAAGTAGCGTAAATTAAATTAACAAATACCTTAAAAATACACTGTGTGGAACTCGGTACCTCTCGCATTCGCGGCGATCGGATTCGGATTACCCACTAGACCACACGGGGACTGTGTTTATATGGGCACCAGATGCACGAGCACTTGTGTATACAAAGTCTTTGTTGACAATTTTAAACGACCGAAATACATTATTATATTGGCCTATATGCATGCTCCAACTTTATCGTGTGGAACTTTTGATACATGATTCTAGCAGAATCTATGACACCATGACAATCGAAACACAATCAAATACACGCGAGGATCGGGCAAACGATACCAGCTGAGTAAGTGAAATGAATTACTAATATAGACTGGGACAAACTAGCGTGAATTAAATTTTAAAAAGACCTTAAAAATACACTGTGTCGAACTCGGTACCTCTCGTATTCGCGGCGATCGGATTCGGATAGACCACAGGGGACTGTGTTTATACGGGCACCAGATGAACGAAGATTTGTGTATACTAAGTCTTTGTTGAAAATTTCAAGCGACCGAAATACATTTATAATATTGGCCTATGCATGATTCTAGCAGAATCTATGACAATCGAAACTCAATCAAATACACACGAGGATCGGGCAAACGATATAAGCTGAGTTAGTGAAATGAATTAATAATAATTTATGTCATCCCAGCTACTGTATAGGAGAATATGGGGCAACTGGACCGTGGGGCAAGTGGTCCGAAATGAAGGATTTTGTAATTGTATGGGCATACTGCTTTCTTTTGAACAGTACGACTTTTGTTGATACTTGACATATATCCTTACCTTCTACAATCCAAAACATTTGGAACTTTAGGGTATTTACATATGTGATTTTTCTCCAGATCTTTGAAGCCAACTCCTTGAGTGACTGATTGAAAATTCACAGATAGTATGGGCGATATATGAAGATGGGTTTAGATCATGTTTAATGTACTTTATATGATTGACAGATATGCAACAGTAAATATATACATACAGTACAGTCGTCTTAAGATTCTATATAGGTGCATATTACATTTGATTGGTGCTATTTGTAGTGTGCTTAGAGATTTTCCGAAATATGATTAAAACCATAGGTTGTGGTTGAAATGACCGTAAAATGGCGCATATTGCTAACTTGGGACATTGGTGGTGATAATTGGATCAATATTATCATTTAAAGAATGCTTCAACTTAAATCATTATGACGGGTATTCATTTGGTAGAGTTATTAGTTTATGAATTTGCAAATAACAAAGTACACCATTTCTTATTTTATCTAAAGACACTCGTCTACTTGTAGGACCCGAAAGCCGTAATATTTGCGAATTCAAAGATACTCGCTGGCTACAGAAATCTATGTAATGGCTAAAAACAAAAATGCAGTTTTGCCTTTTTTTCTGAAATGTATTGCAGTTATCGATTGTTTTGACAAATGGTGGTATGTTTTAAAACATTTTGGCGTAAAATTTATTACGTCACAGGCGTGTTTAAATAATGTTTCATCTCGACAAAGTGCTACGTCATTTGTTGGGGCAAGTGGTCCGAAGGGGTATGGGGCAACTGGTCCGCCTGCAAAAACTTAATCAAAATTGTAAAATTCATTTTGAAAATTAGTTGTTAGTGTCTATAAAACATGACTCGGTATTGAAATGTGAATAGAATATGAAATAATTCACATTCTTTCTAGTTCTTCGACATTTTTGGGCATTTTGGGTCTAATACCACTATTTTCTGATATTGAAGGATTACAATATGACATAAAATGTCTTTAGAATGGTTTAAAACCTCGGTATTATGAATTACATCTTTATTGTATTTTAAATGGTGTCTGTATAGGTATTTGCTATGACGAAATATCATGATTTATGTATTTTATCCATTGCTTTTTGTGTATATTAACCTTTGGGTCATCATTGTCATATTGACTAACTTCCCCTGTAACATGAAAAGCTGGCTAAATATCAAGATGGTTTATTATAAGTACTGAATGATGATTATATGAAGTAAATAAAATCATTAAAGAAAGGGGTATATATAAATGTATGGGGCGTCTGAATATCACAACCATGTAACCATTTAACTAGGTTCATACCGTTTTATCTAATAAACGTGCAGTCGAAAATTGCGCTTGCTTTGTGCACCATTAGTATTAATGGTTTTTACACGGGTACCACGAAAACTGTATAAAACATGGGTTTCATGAGACCTGTATCCTTTTTACACGTTAAATAATATGGAAATGAGTTTGTAAAGAAAATACTGCCTAGTTACCGTGTTGTCAATCAATGATTTCTGTGTATTCTAACCGTTGGAACATATAGGACCAGTTACCCCAAGGTCCGTGCCAAGTAAAGTTTTTAGTTAGTGGTAATTGGCCTTTTGTTTGGATATTTTTTAACATTGATTATATGTTATATGTAAACAGTTACATGGGTGATATTTTTATAGCATTTCCATAAATATTTACACGAGCTTTAAGCTTTTATATCATGAAATATGCTTAAACGGACCAGTTGCCCCATCCTCCCCTAGTTGTCCTGCCAAATGGAGACCACCTCAGTCAGCACGCAGGTATCGCTTTCAATGAGTGACCTTGCCGATTTCTAACCCAATTTCAGGATGTCAACCTTGCGCTAAAAGCTTACGAGAAGTTTGTTTTCCCTGAATTAATTGAGGTAGGGTTAGTTGGCAGCCATGATGGCGAAGTAGGTGGATTGTTCGTAATTTTCTCTATAATATGATGCCAAATCTAACATATTTGGTCCGCAAACAGCGATTTTATCGCTAATTTTAGAATTTAACAACTTTCGTGACTTTGCTTCTTGTAACCATTCACTTGACCGGACTAAAATTCGTACGGTATTTTAAGAGCAATTTCCGTACTAACGGAATTTTAAGCTTTAATTTCATATCAAAAACATTGATGCGCGACATCTTTTTTGATGAGAAAAACGAGTCTGATTTTCACCAATTTTCGGTCAGAAAACGAAACTTACGATCCCCCGTTATGGTTACCGTGATATGTATCATAGCTTACAAAATCAAATAATGCAATGGCTTCATTCATGACTTTATAATAGCTTAGTCTTACTCTTCGTATAGCCTAAGCAGGCCCATAACTAGGGGGCGTCCGGTGGGGGGGGCAAATCTGAAAAAGTCTTTTTTTTTGTATCAATGTACCTTTTTTGTGTACAAATATACCTTTTTTTACTTATGTACTTTTTTGTGTGAAAACGTCCCTCCCCCAGCCTAAGCCCTAGTAGGCTAGTACATATAGTAATTTAACTTAAAAGTATTATCTACTACTAGAAAGAGTAAGGCTTTAATCTTTTTATGATGGTTTTAACATAGGTAGAGAGTCTTTTTTTTGTGCAAAATGTACGCCTTTTGTCTTTTAACTTTTTTCTTAAAAAATCTGTTCATCATCATGATGTGACATGCCTGCTTCTTATCAAAACCATCCATCTAGGCTATGACATTGTCTGTTGACAGTTGCAGCCAGTCACTTCTAGTGCAATGATTTCAATTTCTCAAAATATAGTATTATTATACGTTAATTTGTGACGATGGATGATTAAATTTATTTTAAGAATGAAAATAAACAAGAAGTCATGATAGTTTTAATTTAAATTGTTGCTTTGAATTGACTTGCTGTAGGCTTACAAGAAACTGTTTATGATAAAAACTTAATAATAATAAAACTTAATTTCTATAGTCATTACCATATAATTCAAATTTCAAAACAAATAATTGTATGTTTGCATTATTCAAATAATACCACCCAGTTTGTTAATTTCGTTACTTGGGTTTAATTTCATTGATTCACTTATTGCGATTCAAGCCCATATGAGACTGAGTAGTAATATTTCCATGCCTACAACTAAATAATACATTTTCTTTTTGATCATGACATTTTTCATCAATTTCATGCAAGGGCCGAAGTTTAGTTGGGCTTTAGTTATGATTATTCAGAAACATAATCTGTTGAAATTTCGTACGTTCAGGTTTTTTTTTACTTGATATTATTAAAATATGAATTTAAATAATACTGTAGAAAGTTATTTAATTATTTTGGAACAACAATGCTTGATTTAGTAAAAAGGAAATAAACCACAATACCAAATCTAAAATTTAACTTGAGCAATCACGTACGACCCTGACTGAACGCGCACCATGTGATCAGTAACACCCCATCGACGCTCGCTACGAAATGAATTTAGCTCGAGACCAGATTCGGGCAGCTATATTATAACCATTCACTTGACCGGACTAAATAATTTTATAATATTTTAAGCATGTTTCTAGTTACAAAAGACTATGAATATTATGATACCATGGATAAAATTAGTGCCTGATTCTTCAAAATTGAATAATTTACCGTGGATTTGGCTTTAGTTTCGTCAAGTTTTTCTTGAATTCGGGTCTGTGTGATGGCAATAATTTGCACCGAAAATTTTTATTTTACAATTCCATAGCAAATGTTTTTGAAATGTGTGATTATAATCATGAAAAGAGCTCAATTACATCGTGCTATCATGAGGTCAACTCTGACTACTAAGCCGAATCGCTACGGGTGAGTACTTCCGGGTCGCTGTGTGTGGGTTAGAAAAACAACGGCTTTGAGCGCGACTGCATACTGACTGACCTACCCATATCTATAGATATTTCACTGGCTTGATGTTTAGTTAGCAAGTTGAAATTCACATATGTAACGAATGTGTCAAGTCAAACTAATTTGAACTTTCTTGAACTAAAATGTTGTGACATTCCTGTCAGCAAGGACACCCCCCCCCCCCCCCCCCCCCTCCCCAAATGGTAGCTCTAGTTATTTTCTGCAGTGACAGTTCGCTCACACAACACATAATACATGACATAACTAAGACAAGCATGAATTCAGAACATTGTCTGAGCATGGTCTGAGCTGGTCTGGCAAAATGTAAACATTAACTGTCATAATGTAAACTTGTCTTTGTTTGGGTGAAACATGTGGCTTGTCTCAGAGTATATAGAGTCCCTTTGCCAATATACTAATTTCTGTCAAGAAATAAATTCCATATTCAAAACGCGGGCTTCGCCCTTGTTGAATATGCGTAATATAGACTCGGACAAACTAGCGTGAATTAAATTAACAAAGACCTTAAAAATACACTGTGTTGAACCCGGTCCCTCTCGCATTCGCGGCGATCGGATTACCCACTAGATGACAGGGAACTGTGTTACATGGGCACATAGCCCCAAACTATTATAATAACTCCTACGTCAAAATTGCAAATCATAAATATGAAAATAATTTATCAATTAATATCAATTGTAAAATATATTTGGTGATTTGGTTAAATTCGCTATAAACGCTGCCGGAAGTGTCACTATCTGTTGGTATAGAATGTTAACTTTTCCAATAATTGAAAGTCCAATAGTTTTGGATTTCTTTACTTGATTGTATTTAATTCAACTTTCACAGAAGAAAAATCTCTACATTAATGGCAGTTCTCAAAGAAAGTAACTGAACAGGTAATAATAACCCCAAAACTATAGCTTCTACGTAAAAAAAAGCAAATCATGAATTTGAAAATAAATTCCATTTATTATTAATTTGAGATATTACACGTGATATAAAACCAAAATCAAAGTCCTATGTTGTTTTTTTAATTTTAAGATTTGGTTTTTGTACACTTGTAGGTGTAGCAATAGGCAGATTATTGAATGATAACTGGTAGCGCGTACTCACCGGTCGATAGTAAGATATCTAAATGGTGCAGCCATATGTATCCGTGTGAACTGAGCGGCCCTTACCGTCTAATAGAAAAACATCAGAGTCCAACACGGTGAACAATCAGCAAAAATTGTCAACGGGCGCATTGATTTTCACCGTCCTCATACAGTTCTAGCTTAGGGTTAGGGATGGCATCCAGATTCGTACGGATTGAAAACCGTAGATCGGAGAGGGTAAACGCACTGGGATAAACGGAGAGTTTTGTGTAGATAAACGGAACGCGGTTAAATAATGACCAACAAATACGTGTTTAGCCATGCTTAGCGAACGCATTGAGCAACTCCCGTGAACGGGCAACCAGTACGTTTACCCTCTCCGATCTACGGTTTTCAATCCGTACGAATCTGGATGCCATCCCTTACCGTTCTCATCGGGTGCACCTACTCACCGGGTCCTCGTCGGCCGGAACTCCTGGGTACCGAACCGCCTTGATGACGTCATCAAACCGCCCCTTATAGGCCTAAGCTTAGCGGTCACTCGCATTCCGGACTTCGTACGAGCAACATCTACGTCTCTGTGAGGACACACGGTGAGGACACACGGTGGGCAGTTTCTCGTCCGTTGAACACGTTCAGGGGACTTTTCCGGCCATCCACGCACGACAAAAAAACTCCTGCCGGGTGAGTAAAAGCGGCGGCGAATGGTGAGAGCCGGTATGAGGACCTTATAAGGACGGCGCACCCGTTTCGCGCCAGTTCGCAGAGCGGTGATGGACGGTGGTGGTGGATTGCAATGAAAATACTTTTGGATTGCAATATGAAAATACTATTAAAAAGTGTAAAGCGGGCTGCAAACGGGCGCATGCCGCCTGGATAACCGTCCGCGGAACGGACTTTTACCGGGTGCTCGCAGTGTGACACCGTTATTAAGGGTTTGCACGGTACCTGCCACATAACGCCTGGGTAAACATTCTGTTTCTCATAACGTCTTCGTACTAACATCCTATTATCGTTTCCTCGCAATTGTACCGTCTTAAAACTCCTGCCGGGCGCAGATGGACGGCAAAGTCCCCTGAACGTGTGTGTTCAACGGACGGGAAACGTCCCACCGTGTGTCATCACCGTGTGCCGCCGTCTGTACCGATTTATCACACGGTAAGGGGCCGCCCAGCTCACACGGATTCATGTGACTGCCCGTCTGCTTCAATTGATCAATACGGTCCGTATACCTGTCACACTACCATGAGTGTTCAGCCAATATTAAATTTGCACTTTGTCCAACAATATCTCAAATTGAAGAGGAAAAACATAATCCATTTACAAGAGTGTCGTAAGCCTCTAGCATTAAAAAATTATCACGCTTTATTTAACATTTTATTATTATACGAGGGTCGTTCAATAAATAATAAAAGTGATCATGGTATGGGATGCATGAGTGATTCTATTGAGGGTTAATGTGATCAATACAAAGTATGAACCTTTTTTTCTTTCAAACAATACACTTTTAGATTGTTAGATACCTTTGGTTATGTAACGTCATTAACATAAACACAATAGGTTTCAGACACTGACTGAAATCTGTCAATTATTTGGCTGGATATGTAATATGTTGAATATGGGTTCATTGTTAAATTTGCGTATATCTCGGCAATGCAAGCATAAAACAGATAACACTTAGCACAGAGTTAGAACACACACTTACCTCTGTTTGACAATCTTTTTTAGATCTGAATTCCTTAATACAAACAAGAAGGGACCATCTCAAATACGCTTTATTTAGCAGAATCCGCAATAATATACCTTAGAAAACAATAAAGGATAAAGAACAATGGAGGGATTATAATTTAGTAAATTGTTGTGGGATATAAAGCAATAAATAAATAATAAATAATAAAAGCATTTATATAGCGCCTAGTTAAAGGAGGTCAAAGCGCTTTACAAGTTAACCAAATTAAAACAATACACAGCAAAAACACATTAATAGGAATACATAAAGTTAAATGCCTTAATCTACAACTTTTAGGTTATACACAATCATAACATAAAGCGAGTAAAATACATCATTAAAAACATCATTAAATACATCATCAAAAACATCATTAAAAACATCATTTAAACATCATTAAAAACATCATTAAAACAGTAACAGTTTTAAGCAACTGTGAGACGTGAGGGGCAGTTAACTGACTGGAAATAGGTGCGTTTTCAGGCTCTTTTGAAAGTAGCGATGGATGTGGATTGGCGGATGTAAATTGGTAAAGAGTTCCAGAGGCGGAGCGCGACGGTCGCAAAGCCCACCATGCACGTCCATATGTCCGTTTAGTGCGGGGTATAACCAGAAGTGTTCTGTCATTACCGGATCTCAGGTTCGGCCTAGATGGAATATAGCGGCAAAGGAACTCACTGAGGTAGCTTGGAAGGGGTCCATGAATGCTCTTAAATGTTAGAAGCATTAACTTGAAAATGACACGTGATTCCAGCGGTAGCCAATGAAGTTTCCTCAGGAGCGGTGATGAGGGTTGTTTCCTGTCAAGCCTGTAGACGATTCTGGCAGCGCGGTTTTGAAGTGTTTGGAGTCTTTTTCTTTCTTTAACAGTAATACCGTAGAGCAAGGAGTTTGCGTAGTCAAGACGGGATAGAATTAGTGAACGAGTGAGATGTTGGCAGCTTCCAGACGTGATGAAACGGCGAATTCTGTATATGTTACGCAGATGGAAATTGATAGATGTAATTATGGACTTAACATGACTCGCCATCGTCATCGCTTGATCGAACACAACACCAAGGTTCTTAATAGTTGGAGAGCGAGCGATGGTGCTGTTCCCGATTTTGATGGAGATATCAGGAAGAAATCTGATGTTGTAACTGGATGACGCAACAAAGAACTACGTTTTATCGTTGTTAAGTTTCAGTTTATTTTCAGTCATCCATTGGCGGATTTCGGATATACAAGAAGATAGTCTTTCAACAGCCTTTACAACCCCTCCTCTTGCATTGGGGTCAAACGATAAGAATAATTGCACATCATCTGCATAAAGGTGGTACATGATGTCATATTTACGGATAATGTTACCAATACAGCAAGTGTATAAAACAAAGAAAATGGGGCCAACAACGGAACCTTGCGGAATTCCAAATTGAAGCTGCTGTGGATTAGAACAAGCATCGCCAATACACACACGGAATGATCGACTCTGCAAATATGATGAAATCCAAGCGAGAGCTGTGCCACTAATTCCAAACGTGTGGTTGAGTCGTCAACAAAAGCGCGTGGTCGACGGTGTCGAATGCGGCGTAAAGATCTAATAAAACCACCGCGACTGCTTTGTTGTCATCCATGGCTTTCAAAATATCAGATTTAACGCGAAGAAGAGCCGTTTCTGTGCTGTGTAGTTCCTTGTATGCAGATTAAAGTAGTTCTTGGAGTCCGTGAGTCTTGAGATGGGATTTGATTGCACACAACTTTCTCCATGATCTTGGAAATATAGCTAATGTTCGACACTGGGCGGTAGTTCTTTAACACCTCTTTGTCGAGAGATGGCTTTTTCAACAGAGGTGACACAACCGCCTCACGGAGCTTAAATGGGAAGGTACCAGAACTTAAATAATAATAGTGGGGATTTCAAGAGGAGCTGTTCATAAAATTTCCTCAAACCATTGAAATTATGTGACGATTACTTTAACAATACATATCTAGTAGCTCTAAATATAACAGTAATAAGAGAGGTTGTGGCAGCCATCTTTGATTGATACATTCATGTATATCTTCATTTTGGCTATCACAATATGTATACACTTTGATTTGAGCATTTTTCATTATTTCTGATTAGAATTTGAAGGCACACTAAGCTTTTATCTGGTAAATTTCATGATTTTAGCAATTTTTGGCCCTGTTCAAAATGATCTGCCGTCTGCGCATGCGCATATTTTCTGCAGGTTTCATGCGAATAAGTTCAGATAATTAGTTAGCTTTCATATGGAATCTCCCAAACTGGTTAATTGCTTGGATTTTCCTAAATTGTTTGATTTTCCGCAATATTAGTGATTCACTGACTGGGCATTTTTCAATGAAATTGGCTATTTGAAATACTGATATTTGTATACTTTTTATTGCCTCTCCTTACTTTTTCCTCTTATACTACATATATCAAATTACACAGGGATTAAAGTTATTGCTTTTTTATCATACCTACGCGAAAAAAATTGGCATTTACCTGCTTCTGGTGTCATGTTATGCAATTTTCTTACCACATGTTTCATACAAACAATTCAAATTTCCGGCCAAATAACTGATTTAGCAGTGTCCCAAGTGTACTTACTTTGAGACAATGCTATGACGTCATAGTTCACACTTAGAAATCCAAAACTGTATTGTTTGAAAGACAAAGGTTCATACTTTTTATTGATAACACTATCCCTCAATAGAATCACACATGCATCCCATACCATGATCACTTTCATAACTTACTGACTGACCCTCGTATAAATTTTATTTCCACAAACATTATTTTGAAACGGAGAATAAAGAAAATGAAAATATAGAAAAACATATTTTATCAGTTCCTTTAAGTTTTATAATGCAAAAATAACATTTTCACTAACAGTCCTCTTGAATTTAGAGATTTTAAAGCGATTCTTGCATCCCCGTCGTAAGTGGCACATACGACATTTTGCATTAAGTAGAAAATACGGCTTGCACTTACGACGTTGAAATTGGTTGATTATTTATTTTCGCGATCTTTTTCAAAGTAAATGCACTAAAGAGCGACAAATCCGCCAACATTTACAGGCAAATTTATGATATTTTCTACATACACCTCCTTGTAAATCACAAAAATGCTACTCCTGAAACACAGTTAAAATACACTTAACTTAAAGTTAAATATTCTGATTGCTGGCCCGATTTTCAACTTTATGTTTACTATTTTACATGAAAGATCATCTTTAAAATTGTTGCATTCCAAAGTTTGAGTTGCATAACTCCAATGGTTCTTATTTTAGAAGCACAAGGCCACATAAAATGTGGCCATTGAGTAGTACACAAACTGGCGGGTGTTTAACCACCGTTGGCAGTAATTCACCACATCTTAACCTATAATTTCTAAATGGAACCTTTCTGGCCCCTAAGATTTTACAGACATAATGAGAAAAATATGGGGATTCTTCTGATATCAAAATATTTTGATGTGAAAAAATAATCATAGCTAAAAAGATTGATCATAACATACACCTTTAATATCATATAATGTATGTGATACACAATACTCTTAAGAAAACAATTGTGTGTACAATCTCGATAGGATTTCTCTCTTTCTAGCTACAGTCATCAAAAAATAGGGCACATTTGTATAAAAAATGTATCCTTAAAACTTCTATTACAGATTTGAGTAATATGTAGCTGGTCGAATCCAACGAAAAGTGTACACGGCTAGATTTTTAGGGTCCAGTTTCAAAATGCTTCGATCTCTTATTCCTTTTCCCCACTCAAAGTCAACATATCAAGCTTATATGGAAAAAAAAGTGCCATTACTAATCTCTCCAATTGACCACGTGGCGGAATGATGAAGTTGAAGGTACACTTCTCAATGTTACCTACAAATACAAGTACCATATTTTGATTAAGTGATGATTATTCCACCTATTTACATATTGCATTCAAATTTGTGATTGTATTGTATTCAGAAGATACTAATGCTGATAGAAAGTGGACATATTTGTACAGGTACTCATCTGTTTTTACATTTTAGATTCACACAGTTAGGTAGCATTTTCAGGCTCTCAATACTTTGAAACATGAGGTTGAGTCACTTTGTATACTTTCACCAAGATGATTTTAATGAACAATTGTTTTCATGTACCTCAAAGAGGAGGAATTACCCTTTCTTGAAAATTTAGAATTTTGAGCATGCGCCCGAAACTTATGTACATAGAGGAATGTGGACATTTTGTATTCGTAGGTAACAGTTAATGTATACGTAGGTATAAGAGAAGTAAAACTGTAATAAATTAATGTTGTACTTAATTTATGCTGCATTTTGGGGGGTGAAATGATCATGCAGGGTTGTTAATAATATTTGTTTTTAAATAAACATGTTAAAACATGTTTAAATCCTAATATTATGGACATATTCCCCAATAGTTTACTTTAAATAGATACTAGAATATTAATTTAATGTTGAAAAATTATACAATATCTAACTCTCAGTTGTAATTTTGAATAGGTTTATTAAGAACAAAATACCAGGCAATATTTTTAAGCATTCCTATAAGAGAAAAACATGTTAAGACTTAAAGCACGGTAGCTAATATTGCAATAATCAAAGTATTCGTAGGTAACACATTTGTTCTCAACTTCAACTTCGTTGACTAAGAACGGTTGGATTCTTTGATTTTACATTATGTTTAAGAGGCAAAATTGTACTCGACGTAGTTTTTATGCCCTGAATCGCGTGTGAGGGTGAATGTCGTACAGCAAAATAAAAAGGTGTCTTGCTTGACGTTAAAAGTTGATAATATAAGAATGTGCACTCAGCACTGCTTTTACAAAACAATCAGAATTGCGTACTATTCAACATTTGAATAAAAAGCAAGATTAACCAAATAAACATTAAAATTATATAAAAAACTATGTTCCTATTTCTAAGATATAAAAGAAAACATCCTAAACATCAATAAACTCACTAGGCCTATACTGTTAGTATTATTGATCATCTAATTTGGTTAAGAAATGTTAATTAAAATTTACACATGATAATTACGGCAGAAAATGTTTTATTATGCTAACGTATCTGATCATCCAATTTTGTAAGTGTCTTTCTTACTTGACTTTCAATTATTAAGAATGTGCGTTTAACTTCTACAAAACAGTCAGAAGTGTGTAATATTTAACATCTGATACAAGGCAAGATGATGACAACATACATATCGTACTGTGTTAAAATTTCGTAAAGGTATAGTTAAACAATCAATTAACTCGCTAGTAGTAATATTCTTACTCATCTCATTTGGTAAAAAGCATGTTCATCATTAAAACTAAACATAATAAAATATTAAGCATATAGAAACATTTTAAGTAAGATACCTCTGATCATGCAGCCTTGTAATCTCTACTTAACAAGTTTAGTGGATCTTGTTGTATTCTTTGTGTAGTTCGTTCTTCATCTCTCTCTCTTGTCACGAGAATGAATAGTAGAACAGAATTACTCTTTGTTTATTATAGAACATTTTAGAATGTTAAGAATGAACGTTTCAGTTTCCGTGTGAATCCAAAGTCTTTGATCGAATCAACTATTGAACATTTCCTCGAGCCATCATTAATTAGAAAGCAAGCGGTTTCTTTTAGCAAACAGTTTGATTTGCCTGTAATTCATAGTCTTAAATGTCAGGTTATTTGTTTTAAGCAATAAAACAACCGGTTGTCTTCCTCAATTTGTTCTAAATGAAGGAGGCAAGTGGGTCTTCTAGCAGTTATCATTTTGAATAGCTGTTTTAAACACGAAAGCCAGATCGCTTTTTAATTCATTTAATATATACTTTGAAATAATTTCATATCAGACCTTATATTATATATATATAAGTTTAATATGAGCCTATCATGTTTAAAGTCTAGAGCATTCAAATGTCGTGCATTTCAGTCCACAGCGGAATAAAGCACATACAACTTACAGCAAGACATTCAGTTGTCAGATTAGAATTAAGATATAATTTCCTAGTTTGGATTTTGTATCATTCGTATCAAGTCATACATAGTCAGTTTTTATCGAGTTTCAACCGGAGGCAGATTCCGTTTGACCAATATGAAATATTTTGTTAGATGTAGACAAAATAGGAATTTTATGTTTAAAAATTCAATGTTGTTTGATTTAAAAACACTAATCTAATAGGTTTTGCCACGACAGAGATATTGTCGGGCATGTGCCTTTCATTGTGATTTTCTTTTAAATCAACCACTGCTTAGTTCAATTACACTAATTAATGAATGTAGGAAGCATTATTCATGAACAATTTTTGATTTGAGACTGAAATCAGTTAGGCCTACCCTTGATTCCCTCCCACCTTTAAAACAAAAGGGAAAATGTTTTACTAAATTTCTTGTTCACTTAAAATACGTTTCGGTGACATTACACAACCTGCCCGAGCAAAAATAAAGCAAGTTATTGTATATTTGTGACACATGAATTCCGTTTTCAAATACAACTACAATAATGGCCAATATTATGTACCTCAGTAGTCACTTCTTTGCAATTCCAGGGGATGTTGGTTAACTACGCATACATCATATCGACAAGCTGGTTTAAAACAATATTACGCACCAAACGATATTATTCCCGTCTTATACATTCCTGCTAAATATTTACATAATATTAGGTGCGAATGAAAGCGAAAAACAATACAGGAATTGTACCATGCTCATTAACTAATATATAGGTTACCTACGAATACAAAATGGAATATGAAAAATTTGATTATGAAGCCGAAATTTCATGGATATTATGACTAAATGTACCCATTTTAAGACGATCAACGTGTAATCTATGGATATAAATAACATTCATTCACTCTAACTCCAACAAAAAATATGTTCTCGGCAAAACTAGTGTGATTACACCATGCATTTTATTCAAATTAACACCTCCTATTTTCATTTAATAAGGGAATATTATTTTTTTCCCTCCAAATATAAATCTAATAATATATCCAGTCAGATTGTATGATTGCGCACTGCTTGTATGTAAAATAAAATCATTTAGGGCCAATATGCACCGTGTATATTATTGATTGTTGCCTACATATACATGTTACCTCCGAATACAACATGAAGTCATGCACGAGAAGCTGTTACTGAATATTTATATAATAATAATAATAATAATAATAATAATAAAAATGGATTTACTATAGCGCCCAATGCAAGGAGCCTCTGGGCGCTTCACATAACTATATTACAAAAAGAAAACAACATAATCAACCTATAAAAACCATAAAATATTATAAATAATTGCACATTATACAAGCAGGGAAAAAACAACAATTGGTGCACCACGTCTCTCCTTGTATGCTTGCAAATCGATGATTCAAGAGATGCAGACAGAAAAGAGATGTCTACACGTCAAGAACCATGATCGCAGATAGAAAAAGAGACGTGGGTTACATAAAAGAACATTTTGATATTACATCAAAACAACATTTTATGAAAACAAGAAAAGGTATTAAGAACCAATAAAATACATAAAATAGGTAGTCTATAATTAATGTACATGTACAAGCAACAAGGAGATAAAAACTCATTATATTACACACTTAAAAACTACAAGAGATAAAATATGTGTGAAGACAAAATGCGACCAGCACAAAGCGAATTATTTGCCTCAGGAGAGGAGAGATTTCAAGCACGTACACTCTCAACATGGAGCTACAGCGTCCCATTCCCTTGGTAGAATGTGGGCTGGGTTATATTATAAAACATTTAATAAAAAACACACACAAATGTACACATTAACAGAAGATGCAAAAGTGACCGGCACGAAGATAGATAAGATCCCTGGAGAGGAGAGGTTACCAGCACTTCACTCTCAGCAAGAAAGCCGGTTTCTTGCTCCCGAGAAGACAAACAATGGGCAGGGTAACACAGAGATACATGGTTATAACGGAAGATGTTATGTGAATGGCACAATAGTAAATACGTAGTGAGAGCCCTGGAGAGGAGAGGTTACTAGCACTTCACTCACAGCAAGAAAGTCGGTTTCTTGCTCCCGATTGCAACAATGGGCAGGGTTAAAAGCAATAATGGAGAAATAACAACAGATTAATGTAGAATAACATGGGCAGCAAATTAAGGTGTGTCAAAATGCAACGTGAAGAGATGTGTCTTGAGTTTGGATTTGAAGACGTCTAAAGTTGGTGAATATAAACACTAATCACCCCCATTGCGACTTTAATCAACTGTCAGAGGATGTCTTTGCGTGAATAACTTAAAAAACTACACTATTAGGAGTAACAAGATTGAGACAGAGGGAGGCTATATTTAATCAACTTTTAAGACAACAACCAATTATTGATGCACTTGTACGCAAACTACAGAATTTTGTGAAAAGTTACTTACAAAAGCTGAAAGATTGATGCAAAACTTCTCCGTTGCTTGCCGAACGCAGCGCACGTTTCTACTTTATTCCAGTCGTTACAAGTATGGAACAACAGAGGGAAGTACCACGGTATCGTTATTTGTATTTGAAGGTAACAGTTCATAATTCAAATTTGCCTACGAATACAGTCTTTTATTGCAGATATTTCAAAAAATGTTGCCTTCAAAATAATAAAACTTAGCACACGTGTACATTGTATCATAATTCACTTATTCTATAGATATCATTCACTAATCTGTGTTTATATTAAAATGGCAGTGTTTTAAATAGGTATTCGGAGGTAATGCATTTTTTTTACCAAACCGATCGTTTCCGCTTTTAAAATTTCTAACAACTTTATCAAAAAATCGACTTGAATGGGGACAATGCATTTAAGTATTTAACATATTTAGGTATCCTTACAGCACAAATTACACTACATCAGGCGAATTCTTCCCCGAAAGTGAGATTTAACAAAACATGTATTGGTAGGTAACGTCAAAACTTACCACAGCAAAAAAAATCGCAACAATTCAGGGGATCGATCAAAAGTAACAAAAATTGCAAGAGGCATTCTTGAGATATCCACCAATCAAACAGGCAAAATTATTTCCACTTGAGCTCGTTTTCATCTAAACGGTTATATGTCTAAAATAAAACCTTAACAACTATTTTGTAAAAAGGGTGAAAAATAGCAGGTTTATTGCTCGCATACGCCCAATTGTGCATAGAAGTTAGTCATCTCATCGAGGCGGATACGTATAACACAAAAATAAAATAGTCAAGATATAGATTATTTTATTATAGGTCTGAACATCCCGTGTACAGTTTTCGTTGGATTCGACCAGCTATGCCTCTGTGAGAAGCATGAAATGTGCCTTTAATATGTTATCATCAATCAACAATTAATTCTGTTACGCAATGTGTCTACTAATTCAATACTTTCCCCGATTTCATCCAGGTGCAAACCACCTGAGAATTTATCGTGCATATGTGAATATAATTATAATCATCAGCCAATCACGTACGTCCTAAACGGGGTTTGATTTTATAAATTTATAAATAAACTCTATGTTCAACATCGCCATCTGGGAAAGGGGGTGCTTGAGTGCTGCAGCACCCCCATACATTGTCAGTCCAATAATAAGTTAAGGGGTGCAAGATTTTAAGATTTTGTTTCATATTCAAGCTTAACAAGATGGCATTGCAGGACAGTTTTTCATGACCATTTTAGTTCAAAAACTGGCCCTATAGAACCATGCAAAATAGTCCAAATATTATGTTGGTGACGTTAAAAACGTCATACTGGACCAATATAAATTGTTAGACATGTCAATTTTTGCGAACATTAGTTTCAATGTTTCATTATTCAAGCTTGACAAGATGGCTTCAGGACAGTTTTCCATGACCATTTTAGTTCAAAAAGTCCAAATCTTGCGCGCTCCTCGCGAATATTTTCTGCAGGTTATAACATTATATTGGCCCTCAGACCCACCAAATATTCGAAATATGTGTGGGACGTTAAAAAAAACATCTTACTGGACCAAAGTTTTAATACAAAAACCACACCAAAAATTCTAAATATCATGTGGGGAACGTTATTATCATACTGGACCATTAGTGTTAGAAATGCAATTTTTTGCTCGCTCTGCGCGCGTATTAATTTAAATATTTAATTATTAATAAGCGTAACAAGGTGTCTTCAGGACAGTTTTCCATGACCACTTAAGTTAAAACTCAAAAATTTTGCGCGCTCCACGCGCATATTTTCTACAGGTTTTGATATTATAATGGCCCTCAAACCATACCAAATATTCTCGATATTATGTGTTAAAACATCATACTGGACTATTTAAGTGTTAGCAATGCCAATTTTTGCGCGCTTCGCGCGTATTAGTTTCAAACCACACCAAAAAATTATAAATATTGTGTGGGGGACATTATTATCATACTGGACCAATTGTGTTAGAAATGCAATTTTTTGCGCGTATTAGTTTCAATATTTCATTATTCAAGCTTAACAAGATGCCTTCAGGACAGTTTTTCATGACCATTTAAGTTCATAAACTCAAAATTTTACGCGCTCCGCGTACATGTTTTCTAGAGGTTTTAATATTATAATGGCCCTCAAACCACCCCAAATACTCTAAATATTATGCGGGGGACGTTAAAAACGTCATACTGTATACCTTTTAAGTGTTTAAGCTTCGCGCGTATTAGGTTCAACGTTTCAATATTTAAGATCAACAGGATGACTTCGGGTGTTTTTTGCCCCCCCCCCCCCCCCCCCCCATCAGAACAGTCCTGGTGCGCCATTACTCTGCCCCCTGAACACCCGCCAAGGGCTTCGCCCGGACCCCACGCCGAAGTGGTGAAGACTTACATATTTACAGCACCCCATCAAAAATATACAAGGGCCCTGCTTGTTGTTACTCATAATTCGGTAGTTTAATTTATATTTAGTAATTTTAAGATTTTATATCCAACATTCATGTGCTTTTCAAGGTTTAAAACCTGTTTCATTGATCATGTTGATTGCCATCTCTGAATCAGCTAGCCAACAATTTTGTGTGTTATTTTCATCCTGTGGTTTGGCTTTACGTATTGCACACCACACGTGCCCGTTTGTACATATTGAAAGGTAAGTTGACCACGTGCGTCCATTTGACAATAATTGAAATGCTGTTGTCTATTTCATTTCTTTATTAAGGTGTTGGAGTCCGTTGACTACTACAGCACTATGTCTCCCGAGGATTGGTGTTTGTCAAGATTGCATCGATGAATAATTTTTAAGTTTCAGAGACACTGAATGGACTCTTGTGGAATGACGTTCGAAAAAAGGTTATTCCAGCATCTCAATTGAACTTCCACCAGCAGTGTCAGGATACGTACGAAACAACTATCTATAACTTGAAACAGAACTGTACTCATCATGTGACAATTTACCTATGTTAATATATCAAAATATATCAAAAATGGTGCATGCAAAGTTATTGCCATCTATTACCATATTTTAGAATCACCATGAAGAATATATTGAAATAAGTACAAACATGCCTATACTAATGGTGCAGTAATCCTTGAGATAGACCTTGAAAGTTGGGAAGGTTTCTGAAAAAAGTTTTGTACTTGTTAAAACCCAATAGTCGTGTGGAACGTGTTCAATTTTCGGTTTGAACATTAACTGAAAATGTTGAAGATGGATGCACTTGCATATTTATTATTGTTTGTATTTAAATAGATGAATCCATGCAGCAAATTCCACCTACCAGTTCTAATGATTCACAAATAGCCACCACTGAACCTAGCGTAATAATTGTGGCGCCACCGCCACCACCGCCAGTTTTCGTCATTCCATTTGTTGATATAAACGGTCCATTGTTTAATCCAGAAGTAAACATACATAACTTCATAGTGGTCAACTTTGTCAATATCAGTTTCGTACCTGGCGATTACGTATTTTTAGTTCGAGTTGCTCCTAAAAGCGACTGTCGTAATGTGATACGGGTCTACAACAGCAGGTGCAACATCAAAGTGGGGAACTTTGACTGGTACGTTCGATCTTACATTCGCTCACCATTCTCTCAAGAGATCACTGTGGACAATGTATTACTGGAACAGGTAGGTGACTCCGGAGGGGTTGATGAGTTCTTGGCTCATCAAGAAACCGGCGGCTGCAGTGATTGGTCGATGAAGGGCGATTGTGATGAGGTTGATGTATATGATGAATATATAATTTGTTCCCCTGACTTCGGGTCATACCCCCCTGAATGGTCACCTTACTGGAATATCCACTACGTGAGTTTCGATTGTACTTTTAAATGCGAAGCTAATTGTAACTGTACGTTACACTCTACCGGGTTGACTAGCATGTGTAGCAATGGAACTGCATCTACGTCAGCTTTAGTCTGGAATCATCCCTTCAATAAAGAATTCATACATATCCAAGGCAATATAGAGCGAATCGATAAAAATGTTTTCACTACAAATGATTTCATCTGGAGCGAGGGTGTTAAGTCCTTGATTATAGCAAGCGACCAAACAATTCGCTATATCGATAAAGACGCTTTTTGGGGTCTGCCTAATCTTAAACGTCTTTCCCTAAGCTACAACCGATTGCAAGAAATAGAGAATGGTACTTTCGATTCCTTGTTGAATTTAGTCACTCTGGAACTGGAATGGAACAAACTCCAGTACATAAACCCAGGCGTTTTCTCGAATCTGGTCAACTTAACTACGTTAAACCTTGCAGGAAACCAAATCACTACCTTTAGTCGTGAAGCCTTCTTAAATCTAATCAATTTATTCCATTTAGACCTTGCATGGAACCAAATTCACACCGTTAGTCCAGGTGTTTTCTCAAATCAGATAAATGTGAACGTATTGATCGTCAGACAAAATCACATATCCGATTTACCCATTGGATTGTTTACATGTTTGCTTAAAACCGTATGGTTATATATGTCGCATAACCGAATAGTACGACTGATACCACACGTGTTTCTGGGAATGGAGAGCCTTGAATATCTAGATCTAAGATACAATAAAATACGCGCGATTCAATCGAACGTATTCAATGGGTTAAACAACTTGAATAACCTGTTCTTAGATTGGAATGGATTGCGAAGTTTGTCAGATTCTGTTTTTCTGCGGAACATTTCGCTCACATCTGTGCAGCATATGAGGCATACTATGTGTAGTTTGATCGAACCTGAACACCCCTTAACCCTCCTGACTTGTACAGATGGAAGAGATGATGGCACCAATGTTGCATTATCACCGGAATCGAACACACAGTGTCCTTTACGGCGAGTTTCACTCATTGGGAACAATATAACTGAGTTTACTTTCGGGTCATTCAAAGGTCTGATAAATACTGCAATAGATGTAGATCATGACTGGCTATGCTGTTTTTTAGAAGGTTCAGATTGTCGGGTTCAAATAAGATCTAGGACCACTAACAATTTTCTTACTTGCAACCGCCTGTTGCCAATCCGTCTATCGATTATCCTTCTTTGGATCTTTGGTATCTTGGCTCTTCTGGGAAATCTCACTATCCTATTTTGGAAGATTCATGAAGAAGGATACAAAAGTGTGCAGTCTTTATTGATAACAAATTTAGCAGTATCTGATCTTCTAATGGGCGTATATATGGTGATTATTGCATCCGCCGACGTAGTTTACGGGGATTACTTTCCCGCGAAAACCGAAATTTGGCGTACTGGTAATATGTGTTTAACTGCCGGCACATTGGCGATGATATCAAGTGAGGCTTCTATTCTTTTTGTAACATTAATCAGTTTAGACAGATTAATGGGTATTCGGTTTACGTTCAGTAAATGGCGCATGCGCACTAAACATGCTTCGTTGATTATTATTGGTATGTGGCTGCTATCATTGACAATCAGTCTAGTACCAGCTGTGGCGGATTTATCCATCTTAAATTATGAGCTATCCGAGGTTTGTATGGCTCTTCCTCTTAGTCGTAAGATGACATTCACTTTGGTCGATGTAGTATCGATCTCTGGCGGACCCAGAGCTGGTATCTATGATATCACCCAATCTGCCACGTATTATTCAATAGCTGTTTTCATCGGCTTGAACTCCATCTGTTGCTTGATAATTGGTATGAGTTATATCTGGATATTTGTCACAATAAAGTTAACCGCAAAAAATGCCGGTCGCCAACGCGAGACAAAAGAAGAAGTTCGAATGGCGATGAAAATGTCGTTCATTGTTCTGACAGATTTTTGTTGCTGGACTCCGGTGATAATCATGGGTATTCTGGTGCAAGCTGGCGTTCAGGAGATCCCGCCGGTTGCCAACGCCTGGATTACGACCCTCCTCATGCCCATTAACTCGGCTATCAATCCATTCATGTATACTTTGTCGACAGTTATTGCTGCTCGATTTGAGAAAACTAAGAAAAAGATGATTAGGCCTAATCGTCAAGACGACGCGTCGAGAAATACTAAGCAAACATCATTAAGCAACATTTAACTTTGTTTGTATATCCAAACCTTTTTCACCAGAATCTCACGTTTTATTACTTCAATTGCACCAATCAAGATTGAAATGAAGAAATTACGTAACTCAACAGAGTATGCATGGACAAATGTTTAAATGTGATATAACAATCATATAAATATACGAGGAGACCTTCTCACGCAATGTAAGCTTCAAATTAAGAACTAACGATGCTTAAACTAAAAGTAAAGCGTTCGAAACATCGAATATCCATGGTTTGAGACGAGATGACTCAGCATCGATACGCCATTAGAAGCAGGTGATTTATTAACCCTTAACCTTTCTAAATCCAACAAAATCAAACAGAAGTACCGCGTCGGTGGACCTCCATCCCCAAGTTGCGCAATCACGCAAAGGTAGATATGGGCTTGGAAAGATATTTGACTATGACTAACAAAATGTAAAATATAAAAGAACAATATATAGTAGCAGGACAAATATAATTATAAAGTGTCAGTAAATATATGCACAGCAAACCGTAAATAAAGATAATTTAGACTACGTAAATAAGATAAATAAAGATAATTTAGACTACATAAATAAGATTTGCACAATTCGAAGCACCAATATAAGAAGTGGGCATAATACTGGTAAACACGTAAAATTGTTGTGACCGGCACAATTCCAAACGATAAAAGATCAACATGATAAATATTGAGAGCCTGGACGGAGGTGAGAGGTTCCAGGACGTCACCTGCAGTCAGTGTATATTACACAACATTCAAACATGACATATAATAAGAAAGAAATATTGTATTGCACCGCGGAGTTGATATGGAAACCTGATAAGTCTAAATTCTAGTTGAGCCCAGTTGAACTGGTTTCATTGAAACCAGTTGAAAATCCAGTTAAACACAGTTCAAACCAGTTAATATCCAGTTCAAACCAGTTGGTCTAATATGGAAATTTGACAGCTTTTCAACTGGTGTCAACTGGTGTTTGAACAGGTTTTGAAACCCAGTTAAGAACCAGTTCAAAACAGTTAAAACCAGTTGGTGGAAAATGGACAGCATTTCAACTGGGATCAACTGGAATTTAGACCTGAGCTAGCATTGCTGCAACACGACAAACCATGCACACTGCACTGGACTGAGAGGAGAGGTTCCAGAACGTCACCAAACAGTCATTTTTTCACTTTAGATATAACGCAACGGAAGTTCCAAAATGGATAGAAAAACCATTCTTATGGCACATTACAGATTATTGTGCATGATTATTAGTATTTCGCGAACAATTTTTATATTCAATTTGGCCAAAATCATGTTTCACATTTGACACACCCTGTATTGTGCTCATATTGTGTGCACAGTAGTGGAAAGCTGATTAATTAGTTCATCCGTCAAATCATACTAAATATGTAGCAATTTTTCTGTCCTCAAATTATTGTATAAGTTCATCAAGTTTGTTAAAGTAAATAAGTAGATTAAACATTATGTTTATTACAACCAGTGATTGAGGTGAATAAATATAAATATTCACTCACCAACTAACGTTTCATCTTGACTTGGTCAGTCTTATTTCATCAGAGTTGTGAATGCTGGTTGTGATCCACTGCGGGAACTGGTGTTGCCAGAAACGCGGGAATCAGAGTTGCCTGGTTCTTTCTTCAACAGCGGATTATAGAGATTACTCAGCATGTAGGTACCCTCGTCCCGGTTCATCAAGTTGCTCTTGCCCCTCTTCTTAATCCATATCGCTTCCTTGATCCACCGGTATTATACGTTCCTCCTCCTTGTCTATTATCCTTGCCTCCTCCTAGTCTATTAGTATTATGTGATTGTTTCTCGCCGCATGATCCGAGACGGCCGACTTGTTCTGTTCACTTTCCGACGCTTTCCTTTCTGCTCTGGGGTATTTCTTTTTACATGCCTTTTCAACGTCCTTTTTGTGTTCCGACATTTTTAGTTGGTGAGTGAATATATATATTCATTCACCTCAATTACTGATTTTGATAAACATAATGTTTAATCTACTTAATTTTCTGTCCTGTTCAAAGCGTGAACTTTGAACTTTTATTAATCTCTGTCGACCTATTCCGGGATATGAGAGATGCCATTATATACTTTGTAACATAGATGGCGCTATAACACCAATATGTATGTATGACTATAATACAATAGTTAAGAGTAAGAAATATGAAAGTACAAAACTGTATGTATTTTAAAATATACTATAAAAACCAACAATGCTGAGCCAATTGCTTGAGAATAATATAGGGTGGTCTCAATTAGATTGTGCCAAATTCACCACTATTTGGTGCTCATGAGTTAGAGCACCACTGTTAGTTGTCAAATGTTACACTTTATTGACCAGACGACCGAGTATTTCTCTTTTGAGCGCCAAATAATGGTGATTTTGGCAATTTCATTAAGACCTCCCCACATTCTCAAACAAATGACTGATATCACCCAATCTGCCACGTACTATTCAATAGCTGTTTTCATCGGCTTGAACTCCATCTGTTGCTTGATAATTGGTATGAGTTATGTCTGGATATTTGTCCAAATAAAAATAACCGCTAACGAATACCGGTTGCCAACGCGAGACAAAGAAGAGGTTTGAATGGCGATGAATATTTTGGCAATTTTTCATTAAGACCTCCCCACATTCTCAACAAGTCACTGAGCACCGAAACAAGGGATTGCGACAGACAAGGTATCGTTAGATGTTGCACACTATATAAGTTTTCTTGTAATGTCCATCATGCTTATAGCACCAATACGGTAGCGACAGGATTTTTTCCCAAAACATACAGTGCAAAACATTAGGCCTATGGGCCGTATTCTCGTGCTAAACACGGTTTTAGCTTAAAAGCGTGTTTAACTATACAAACGAGTGTCTAACTTAAACGTGAGGTTATCCTTTAACGACGTGTTAATTAAACAAAACACTATTTTAAACTCTGCAAATCTCGTTCCCAGAGTGGTCCTGCGTTGATCGTATTCAGGTATTCAATTAATTGTGGCGCTAATGGGTTATAATAGATATCGACCGAATGTCTTAAATACACGTACTTTTTAACTTTAAAGACTACACGATCCGCACATCGGGGTGCACTGGGCAAGGTTGAGTGATCATTCAAGGCACAGTTGGTGCGAGAGTTTAGTCAAACACGCATTAAACTACCTTCGAACCCATGTTTAAAGTTAGACACATTTCGGCGAGTTAGACGCGTGTTTAAGTAAAACAAATGTACGAGAATTGCGTTTAGTTAGGCCTTAACGCTGTGTCTAAAGTCAAAGTTACACGCGTTAGCTTAAAACCGTATTTAACTACGTACGAGAATACGGCCCTATGTTTTTATGGCACTATATTTAATAGTGGTAAAAAATTAAGGAGTGTTTTATTATATTTTGTAGTAATGTCTAATGGAACGATGTGTAGTAGTTGATTAATTGAAACATTGAAACAATACGTGCGCCATTAGTTTTATTATAGCTGTTTTGAATAACAACGTAACCTGTTGATTTGTTTGTAGGAATGGCAGGACCAAGATTATATTAATGAAATTTAATAAGATTTGAATTCCGCATTTGATTGCTGAGCATGCTGATAAAAGTGAAAGCGGATTATTGACAAATTATTTCGTCAATATGTACTCTAAGACAACCGCCCGAACAAATTGGAAAGCGAACACGTGAACATAATTATTATACCAGTATAGGGCGGTTTGATCATGTTGATAGATAAAGCAAGTGATACGATGGCGTGCTACATGGTTACAAATAAATCCTATGATATAATGGCACATAATTCAATTGTTACCGTTTCGTGTGTTTTCTTAGTTCTCGAGTCTTGACATTCTTAGTGCATGCAATCAACTGTTATGAATAAAGACGAATCCTGCTTGATGAAGAAAATCATTATATGGGTTCTAACAATTTGTTGTTCAAATAACATAAGAACAACAGTCAGACTAAAGTTTTAAGCAATGTTTGTGACTTTTTTTCTTCTTTAGAATTATCCGTAAAACCATTGCAGAACTTCCCTAAATCATCAATCGTCAACTTTATTTTGTATCCAATTTTTGGCTCTGGCAACACTGGATGTTTTAAAATATTAAAACTATTTGTTTCTATCCAAATTTAGCACACAATAAAATCAATTTGTCTGGGCACTCAGATTGTTGTTTGTTTTGTTTAGTTTAGTTTAGTTTTATTTGGCATATCAAAACACGGAGATACAATACATCAGATCACATATATAAATCTTAAAAAGTTACACCAATTAACACAACATATTAATAAAAGAAAACATATAATGCCAAGGATATCCCAAGAAAGTTCTAGAAAGGGCTTATTTCCATTGGGGTCCTTAAATATTAAAACAGCACATTAAAAAACAGCATATATATTTGCACACCAAATAATATTGCACTTTTTATGAAACAACTGCATATAAAAAACATTTAAAAAATAGATGGAAAGTGACTTTTTACTGCCTTTTTGAAGTGCCCGTGGGTTTTGGATGTTTTAACCTGAGATGGTAGCAAGTTCCATTCCCGAATACCAGTAAAGAAAAATGTATTGCACTGCTGACCTTTAGCTTTAGGAACCAGCAAATTTATTGCTCTGCCCCTGGTATTGTATATGTGGGTGTTGGACAATTTGGTAAAATGAGAATTCAGTACCTTCTTTGTAAGTTTTGAATATCGCATACATTGCCCCTTTTATTCTGGAGTGAACTTCTTGGGCAATTATTTAGGGATAAGAGTGATAAGATACGGTTGCCAGAAAGTAGTACCTTTTTTTCAACATCCGTGACAGGAAGTATCGTCGATGTAATCTCTGTACTACCATGATGGCCCAAGATAACAACTTTATAGCGCGGGAAATCTTGTCAACAAGTAATAGGTGTCAACAATTATAATTATCTGTGATTAATCATGTTAACAAGGATACTTCCCGAAATTTAGCACGGTGATTTGATGGGTAGAAATCAGTTACCTATTAACACAAAATGTTAGGGCTTTTATATTATTTAATTGGAAATAGGCTATACTGAACTGTCCTCCTGGCAGTTTGATACCTCATTCATAAACGCTGAGTGGCCCTGGTTCGATCCCCGGCGCATGCGGAGACTCGGGTCCCCTTTCCTCAAGGTTTAATGCATATTTCAGCTTTCGATACCGAATATTTGATTTTGAATTATCTAACACCTGGTCAGAACCTATTTGTGTTCGGTATATTTCATTCAGTTTGAACTTAGCCTTTTTAAAAAAGAAATTCTCATTCAGTTACTAGTATTTATTTATTTATTTATTTACAAAGGGACTAGCATGACTGTTTGAAACATTTGAGATGAATGCAATACATATGTTTAACTCTAGCTCATTAGAATAGGACTAACAGTCTTTCGAAACTTCTTAAACTATCAAGATTTCCCATTTGATCACAAGGCTTTCAATCTTTAGACCTACACCGTTTGATGTTTTGATCTCCATGCAAATTCCTTTCTAATGACGCCATACAGTATTCACAATTTGTATTGGAACCAAATAAAAAAACACTTTAAATTTATTATATTACAGACGAAAGGGTTTGAAAATGGAATCTAGTCCTAAAGGATTAACAACCTTACTTACGGTAAATTCGAAATACTGAGCTGACCAGGGTTTTTATTATCCGTAATACAGATTTGTAATACAGTTGTTATACAGGGTGTCCCTATAAAACGGGATGCACTTATTCCACGTCATTGCCCTCATTGATTACTCAGTATTTGGCTATAGTATTATCTAATCTTAAAGATAATTTGGTTGGCTTTCAAATGCCGTCGGTTCGATTGTAATTGCTCCTCCCGATCCAACGATATACTTGATCAATTCATGGGCACTTAAAAAAAGCAGATTTTGTCACCTTTTAGGAGAAAAGATGCTTGTGGAAAGAGTCATTTTACTCATTTAATAATCTGTATTACTAATAAACTTCCGGATTACCAGTTTATCTTTAAAATCTGTTTCTTTTGTGTCATTTGCTTTATCCTATCTACAAATAATAAGCTTGATTAAATTTGATCACCAATAGTCAAATATGTTTCAAAGGGTTACACATAACACCAATTTCTTCCAAAAAACTGGAATAACTTTTATTTTGTTTGTTCATGGTCAAACAAGTATAGCCTATCTTTGAATAGACTCAAGCAGATTCGACAAAACAAACTGCTTACGGAAGGTTATTCAGTTGTCTTTAAGCTCGTACAAACACCAAATCAAAATACGAAATATTTAAAGATGAAAATGACACATTCCCCCTAAAAAACATTTTTTCTAAAAGTGGCGCAAGTGCTCGTTGTTGATCAAGCATATTTTTAGATGGAGAAAATTAAACACACTCAAATATTAAAACGACATTTAAAGCCAAATAGATTATCTTTCAGATTATATAAATTTAGATTACAGCCAGATACTGTGTTACTTGGGATCATATCCCAACACACATAATTTGTGGAACATGGTAATCCCGACTTAAAGGCATATTATGTGATCTTTTCCAGAGAGCGCCCTCTATTCATGATATTTTTTAGAAAGTAGATTTTCTTGCAGATTTACATTTCTGATCATAAATCGTACATACATTCTAAGTTACAGAGCGATACGATTCCTAATTACCTCAAAATCATGGTTTTAGAGTGAATTTAGAGTGAAAATATAAACTGTCGTGCTATCACGACAGTTTATTTTCACTCTAAAACCGTAATTTTGAAGTAATTAAGAATCGTATCGCCCTGTAACTTGGAATGTATGTACGATTTATGATCAGAAATGTAAATCTGCAAGAAAATCGGCTTTCAATTTTTTTTTTCGATGTTGAGGGCGTTCCCTGGAAAGATCACATAATATACCTTTAAGGCGCATAAATGTGTCTGCTTCAGAATACTTGCATCACGCTTGCATCAAGTATGTCAGACACCAATAACAACGACATTATACGGTGTATACAGGTCCGTAACTAGTTGGGGGCGGGGAAAGTCTTCTTTTTTGTGTGTGTACCAATGTACCTCGTTTTCTGTGAAAACGCCCCCCCCCCCCCCCCCCCCCCCCACACCATCTTTTTTCGGAAAACGCCCCCAACCCCCAACCCCCTCCCATCCCCATTGTGTAAAGCATATGTCATACGCATTGATGGTTCTCTACCACCATCTTTGGTCTGTGCTTTGCACTTATAAACAAACCTTCGCGTTCTACGGGAAAAAATTGCTCATAACTTCGCGCGTCAATCTCAAATCAGCCGGTGAACGCTCATTTCGTTTTGCTGCGTCGACTGTCTGGAATTCGCAGCCGCTTCCAGACATATCTTCGCAACATCCCAAAACTCTCTTAGGGAAGACATCAAATCTCGACCGCCCGTTGACCGCCGGTTACGGTCTGTTCCGCCCGGTTCTTTCAGGTCAAATGTTTTACTGGTATATGAATATTCACGCATGCAACACTGAACAACCGCCGGTTGACTTAATGCCGTTACCGGATCAATTTACACTATCAATCTGTTACTTCGCAGTCATAATAGCGCACCCTTGGAATCGCCGTCTCCGATCGATTTTTCTATAAACAGATTGAAAAAGCCAACCCCAGCGAAAATCAATAGCTGTATTGTACTGGTTGTCAACTGAGACTTGAGAGCCCATTACTTCAAGATTTTATTGCTCACGCGTGTGACGAGGCACTATCAACCGGTCGTGTTCACCAGAGTGTAACTATTCACCTCATTATGTGTGTATATTATTACAGACAACACGTTTTGTGAGAACCGGGTGGAACCAGCCGTAACCGGCGGTTGCCTGGCGGACGAGTTTTGACGTGATCCCTTAGTTCAAAAGTCAGCTAAAAACTAATTTCTTCCGCCAGGCGTTTCCTGATTCACAGAATTAATTAATTGTTTGTTTGTTGTATGTTTTGCGCGCTCTGAGTTCCTTGGAAGATTTGTTTGCGCCTTATATTAAGAACCATCTATTATTTATTATTATTATTATTATTATTATTAAAAACCCTGCAGCACGTAAGTTTTGAATGATACATTTCGAAATTGCACAATTTTTAGGATTTTCTTCAACAATCTGACAATCCCGTGTAAACTTCAATTACGCGATCCAAGTGATGCCCTCTATCCTTGATTTTAACTTTGGAAGCCGATTTTCTTGCAGATTTGCATTTTTGATCATAAATCGTAAAGATCTTGCAAATTAAAGAGCTAATTACGTCAAAATCATGGTTTGAAGAGGTATAACTGTCGGGGTCTGCGCCCGACAAATTATTTTCTAGTGTTTTTTTGGTTCGTATACCAGTGTATACAGTGTTTCCGGATATGATCATACGATCGCAACTGTACATAAGTGAACCTACCATGGAATGTTTGTTTATGATGAAAATTTTAAAAAAATGTTGAAAATTCCTTAAATAATTGGAAGCAGATTTTCATTTTACCCAAATTTATTTTTGTTAGCTTTGTTCAAAACAAATTTTGGGTCAAAAAAGTGAATTTTGTGATTTTCTCAAATAATCAACATTTTTGGTCAAAATTGACGCCAAATTTGGATTCTCTGATCCATTTCCTTATAGTTCAATAATTACAGCACTCACAATATTAAAAAAATAAAATCAAAAACAACCTTGAGTCCCCCCTAGGGAATTGTATGAGGATTATAATAAAACTAGTATGACAACATTTTATAAAATATATTTTGAGTTATCTTTGCAAAACCTAAAATGGGTCAAAAAACGTGTTTTTTATCATTTTTTCAAAATAGTCAAATTTCATGTTCATGGTTGGATTCATTGAACCCTTTTCTTCAAGAAAATGTATACTTTTGTATAGATTTAATGAATAATGAAGGAGTTACAGCAGTTTTACGGAGGCTATGCTGAGGGTCCACACCCCCCTTAAAGTATACGTGACAAGTTGATTTTTTTTTCTGGGATGGGGGTGTAAAAAGCTACTGGTTTGCAGGGGGTTAGGGTTAGGTTTATGGTTAGGGTTGTTATTTCAGTTTCACCTGTAAGGGGGTAGGTAATTTTAACATACGAGTCTCGTATTTGTCCCAACTCCCCTCCCCCTTATCTATGCGGGAGCGCATCAAATTTAAGATATTTATTTTTGTATGTGAACAATAGCCAAACAGACATTAACAAGGTTAATTAACTGAGTGATTAGAAATCAAACTGGTAACTCTCTACAAAAGAGCTTTGAAAGGCCAATCAATTGGTTCACTGCAACTCAGAAAACATGTATGTTTTCAAATGTCTGCAGGGTAACGCACCAGATTACCTGTCTCATAAAGTCAAACCAGGGAGAGTATATAATGGGAGGGGATATTCGAATCGCAAAACAAGAGCCTCCCATATAAGGGCACATGGGCGTGAGTACGCGCGATGTGACTTGTAAAAGGAGGGCGCTATCTTGACAACGCCATGATTGACAGCACGAAAGTCCTTATAAGGCACATGAGACGCATTAAAATGTGACTCAGAGAATTAATTTAGACGCGCGATGTGACTCGTAAATCGAGGGCGCTATCACACTGCGGCTTCAATCTCGGCAATGGGAGCTTGTGTACAGTGGCACCCGCCTGGTCAAACCTGCCTCTGGATCCGTTACATGTTCATCGTCGGACACGTCTCGTCTCACTGTTCATATGGGCAAACATCGTATTGGAGATACACTTCATTATCAGAGAGAAAAAATATGTGTAAAAGTTGACAAAGATCATATATTATGCCTTAACACTTTCCACGCGGCTAATAGTTTTACCATATACAAAACAGATTTTTTAGAAACCTCTCCCAATTTTCAAGGTCTACCTCGAGGATTACTGAACCAATACTAGGCATGTGTGTACTTATTGCAATGCATTTCTCATGGTGATTCCAAATATGGTAATGAAATCCAATAACACCCTTCCCGTTATTTCCTCTATCTTTCATGCAAATTAGGCGCCCCTTTGATCACAACTAACGGAGAAATAAGGATAACAAATAAACACACAAACAAACACACACCGTTTCCAGATTTATAGTAAGACTAGCGGCGTACCCTCGCTACGCTCGGGTCCCCGCTAGATGATTATGCCACCACCTACCTCTGAAACCACATAAACTCCTATACAACACCCACCAATTTATAACCATATCCCTTCTAAAGGCATTATAAACCCCTACAACACCCCCAACCCCCAATCAGGTTGATTTATAACCATATCCCTCCTAAACCATTTACCGTGGCTACTGCGCAAACATGCACGCGACGCGTTACCACGGTATGATTACGCGGTAGTACGCGCAACGCACAATGTCGTTCAATTCTAGTGGCATTTATGAGCCAAATCTGAGAGGTTTTTTGCTGTTTTTGGAGCCAATTGTTAACCAATTTCACTGAAATAAACTTTAACACCCTTCCCGTTATTTCCTCTATCTTTCATGCAAATTAGGCGCCACTTTGATCACAACTAACGGAGAAATAAGGATAACAAACATACACCGTTTCCAGATTTATAGTAAGACTAGCGGTGTACCCTCGCTACGCTCGGGTCCCCGCTAGATGGTTATGCCACATTACCTACTCTGAAACCACAAACCCCCTACAACGCCCGCTCAAACACACAAACACGCAATATAATCTCATCACGACGTGGATTTATTTTATTTTAATCTGAGAAAATTGCAGTTTTTGTTAATAAACTCAATAAATTGAATGGTTACCCTATGAAATGCGGTGATTTGTATTTGCACATTGAAGGCATCAACATATCCAAATGACAAAATGTTATCGATCAAGGAAACCCAAACAGGGTATAGTCCTGTAGTACAGCATGATGCTTGATAAAAGAAGGATATGATTAGTCATCTTTGTAGAGTCTTACAAAAAGCGAAAAATTAAAGGACTTCGTGATACTTCGTGATATACAACGTTATCTGTGAAAGTTCCTTCTTTCCCAGGGAAAGAACCATTTTTTGTCAAGATTTGAAGATTTTCAGGTTTTCCAATTCTACTCATAGATACATAGAGTTGTCCATGAGAGAAAAAATCCTTTTCCATGAATATGCCAACTCTTGACAACGTTTGTCCTTGCGCCTTATTGGATGTCATTGCAAATGCAGCCCGTACAGGGAATTGACGTCTCTGAAGTTGGAACGGGAAAAGATTTTCAGATGGCGACAGGGGAATCCGTGGAATAAACAGTTGCTTGCCTACGTGAACCCCGCTTGCAATTGTAGCACCGATTACATGTTCATGGAGTTCTGAGACAACATATTTAGTCCCGTTGCAATGTCCATTAATTGGATCTATGTTTCGTAAAAGTATGATTGGTGCATAACGTTTCAACTTGATTTGATGCGGCGGCATACCAGATGGGCTGAGTGTATTTAGGAACTCTGTCGGGTATTGGTTTTGTTCCTCAGCATTCAATATCTTATCGCTGCTTTTGTAGTCACTGAAACCTCCTGGGAATCGTTGCAAAAGAATTTCATTAACTCTATCCACTTCGCTATTTGTTGGACAAAGAATGGCTCTGGAAGTAAGCCATTCAGCATTTGTGTGATTTTCTTCAAGATTGGGAAAAACAAAATCACAAAACTGTTCAATGCTTGCTGCCTGAAACACATGTTCTTCTCTAATTTTGATTTTATGCTGTCCAAGGTCGCGTTGTATCGGAACCTTTCCCTCCCCTATATTTAGCAAATAATCAGCAAAATCTTGATCGTCGCCACCAGCCATTGCTACACGCATGTTTTGGGTTAATTTCATCACCTTCACAGCCGTCCACAACGGAGATGATTTAAAGCAAGCGTTGACTGTATCAGCTCTTCCACCCTTTCTAATGATTGGCAAAATCTGCCTCCAGTCGCCAGCTAAAACAACTGTAACGCCACCAAAATTGCGGTCGTTCTTTAGCATGTCTTTCATTGTGCGATCAACAGCTTCTAATATTCTGCGATCAGCCATGCTAACTTCATCAACTACCAGTAACTTGCAAAGACGTATGATTCCTGCTGTAGCAGATTGTGGGGATATATTACACGTGCTGCTGTCTGTGATGTTGATTGGCACTTTCAAACGGGAATGGAGCGTTCGGCCGTTTGGTAATAGAGTGGCAGCAATTCCACTTGTAGCTGTTGCCAGGGCTACTTGTTTTTTCGATCTGCCATTCGCTAGAATTGTAGACAGTACAAATGTCTTTCCAGTCCCCCCACTTGCATCAAGGGATATAAGAAGGCCTTTGTCATTTTCAACAGAATCAATAACGGTGTCATACACGTGTCTCTGTTCGCCATTCAACTTGTTACGATTTGTTTCGTCAATTTGCTGAAGTGTTGGAATGTCAAAGTCCATTTCCTCCCTTATTTCTCTTGACTGAAAGTTATGCATGAAATTCGCATCTGGTTTTGGTAACCCAAAATCGGTGGCCAAGTCGAGATTGTCCCTGCCTAGTCTATCTTGAAGGTAGAGGAGCATTTCATTGATTACAAACTCATTTGGTTCGGTAAGACGATCCCTTTGCATAAAATCTTCACATAGACTTTGTTTGTGGTTCTGGTAAAAAGCCAGAGGATCGGACGGCCTTATCCAAATTAGAATCGTTGCAAAAACATCCCTTAACTGATTTCCAAACTTAACTCCGGCCGCCTCTTCTATTACCTGTGTAAGAGAAACACCACGCGGTTAAATAAAGAAGACATAGAAAAATATGTACGTCTAAACTCTGTGGTGTCAAAACTCTGTGGTGTAATAATCGTCTCCTTGGCTTAAAACGATGTTTGCACACTTATTAGCATGTCGATCTGTTTTATCGCTGGCTTCATGAGAATGAAAGTTTGAAACGGAGTATACATCTTTCGCGCCTAACTGCTTCTGTCGCAATGTGTAACATTAATGGGCAAAAGTTATATCAAATATTGCGTTAAATCCAATTTCACATACCTTGTCAATTTCTGTATCGTCCTCAAGTAGCCCTAACTTCAGACACGCGGCTTGGAAACTGGCTTGTGCCTGTCCATTAACAACCTTCAAGTCATCGAAGCTAGTTGGACCGGTCTGATGGTGTAGAATCATTCGTAGGAAGTATAGTTCTGATTGCTGCGCATTTAGGCTGATTACTGGGATTCGACCGATCATATCCGAGGCACTTGTGCAAGTACTGCTTTGTCCCAACCGATTCTTTCTCTTCTTCCATTTTCCGTTCCACGTGTAATGCTTTGGTATATCAGGATATAAAATATCCCTAGCATTCGGATCCTCTTGGTTGAGACGAAACCAGTCAGTCAGTTTTGTTCGGGGCGGGCCATGAAGAACTGCCTCAGCAGCTTGACCCTCTTCAAATAAGACCAGCTGTTCATTTTCCAGATGACATGGCAATTTAATAACTGATGGATAACGGTGATGTATCTTGAATTCATATATCCTCCAGAAAGCTTGAGAAGCACTAATGTATCGTGCGTTAACAAACCGTTCTACTTCATCATTCGTGATGTCTAGCTCTTGTCCATTGGCTAGACGAACCATTACTCTATCACTGCCTTTAGTATGTACTTGTATAAGTATTTGACAGCAGTAACGCTGTGAACTACCTCTACATTGATGTGAGCGTTATATTTGAGGCTTAGTAATGGGTTATATGGCACCACAAACCTGTTATCAACGGTAAAATTATTTCCACGAACTTTCATTGCATGTTCATTTCCACCCATCTGAGGTGAACGGCGACGATACTGCGGATAAGTCGAGTTTGTGACCACAGTGTGAGCTCTAAATTCTTTAGGAAAGTTTTTTTCACACGTTCGAGAAGCACCTCTTCCTGACATACACGGAGAGTTCATGTTCACTGCACCACATGGACCATGTATATTGTTGCGAACTATGATATCATGCAGTGTTGGGTTGATTAGTTTATCAGGTATTTCAGCAGAGACAATGCGGTCAATATCGGTCGGATTTTGAGGTTTGTCGCTCTCATCCAAAATAAGAAGGATATGCACATGAGGAAGACCCCTCTTTTGGTCCTTTTTCACGGCAGTGTATGCACTTACTTAGCCAAGAATTCTATTTTTTGTGAGATCAGTCAACAATTCGGTCATGCTTTTGGTAATGATATGGTGTAGAATCATTCGTAGGAAGTATAGTTCTGATTGCTGCGCATTTAGGCTGATTACTGGGATTCGACCGATCATATCCGAGGCACTTGTGCAAGTACTGCTTTGTCCCAACCGATTCTTTCTCTTCTTCCATTTTCCGTTCCACGTGTAATGCTTTGGTATATCAGGATATAAAATATCCCTAGCATTCGGATCCTCTTGGTTGAGACGAAACCAGTCAGTCAGTTTTGTTCGGGGCGGGCCATGAAGAACTGCCTCAGCAGCTTGACCCTCTTCAAATAAGACCAGCTGTTCATTTTCCAGATGACATGGCAATTTAATAACTGATGGATAACGGTGATGTATCTTGAATTCATATATCCTCCAGAAAGCTTGAGAAGCACTAATGTATCGTGCGTTAACAAACCGTTCTACTTCATCATTCGTGATGTCTAGCTCTTGTCCATTGGCTAGACGAACCATTACTCTATCACTGCCTTTAGTATGTACTTGTATAAGTATTTGACAGCAGTAACGCTGTGAACTACCTCTACATTGATGTGAGCGTTATATTTGAGGCTTAGTAATGGGTTATATGGCACCACAAACCTGTTATCAACGGTAAAATTATTTCCACGAACTTTCATTGCATGTTCATTTCCACCCATCTGAGGTGAACGGCGACGATACTGCGGATAAGTCGAGTTTGTGACCACAGTGTGAGCTCTAAATTCTTTAGGAAAGTTTTTTTCACACGTTCGAGAAGCACCTCTTCCTGACATACACGGAGAGTTCATGTTCACTGCACCACATGGACCATGTATATTGTTGCGAACTATGATATCATGCAGTGTTGGGTTGATTAGTTTATCAGGTATTTCAGCAGAGACAATGCGGTCAATATCGGTCGGATTTTGAGGTTTGTCGCTCTCATCCAAAATAAGAAGGATATGCACATGAGGAAGACCCCTCTTTTGGTCCTTTTTCACGGCAGTGTATGCACTTACTTGGCCAAGAATTCTATTTTTTGTGAGATCAGTCAACAATTGATTTAATTTAATATTGAAAACTCTAACACAAATGTCTGGTCTGTCACTTGGCTGTTCACCAGGAAAAAGTGACGTTTTGATCTCGGGCCATTTTGGGTTGCACGTAAATGTTATAAACAGAGATGGTTTGCCATAGTTGCGAACAATAGCCATTGCGTCTTGAAATGCTTCAGCGTAAAAGCGTGGACTACCATATACTGTTGGGGGTAGGATAATTTTTCTTCCTGCATTTATGCCATCGCTGTTGTCCAATGCGTCCATTAATCCAGTGTATTTTTCTGCTCGGATCTCCTTCTGATGGTTCTTAATGTACTTTAGCCGTTCACCTTCTATTTTAGCGTACTGGTCACACGCATATTGCTGTAGCAACCTCTGGGATTTCATAATATAGTTGTCGCAATCAGCCCGGATTTGAAGTGTATATCTGTAGAATTCAGCCGGTGTTACATTACGTGGTCCAAATGCATGCTTGATGTTCAGGTGATAACCGTCGTTACCATAAGGGAAGAGTACAATATAGTGTAAAGGATCATAAGATCGATGGATTTGGTTTATTCTCTGTATCGGACCTTGTCTTGTATGTATAAGGGGAGACGTCAAAACTCGACCGCCCGTTGACTGCCGGTTACGGGCGGTTCCGCCCGGTTCTTTCAGGTCAAATATTTTACTGGTATATGAATATTCGCGCATGCAACACTGAACAACCGCCGGTTGACTTAATGCTGTAATCTGACCAATTTACACTATCAATCTGTTACTTTGCAGTCATAATAGCTCTCTCTATAATCGTTCTATAAAAAAAAACATTCATAGACTTTCGGTATTGATTTAAAAAAAGTTAATTGAGCTATAAACAGATTGAAAAAGCCAACCCCAGCGAAAATCAATAACTGTATTGTACTGGTTGTCAACTGAGACTTTTAAGTCTTAAAAGAGCCCATTACTTCAAGATGTTATTGCTCACGTGTGTGACGAGGCACTTTCAACCGGTCGTGTTCACCAGAATGTTACTATTTGACCTCATTATGTGTGTATACAGGGTGTCCCAAAAAAATGTTAACACTCCGGGCACATAAGATATCTTAAAAGGACAGGAACACACGGGTCTAATTTTGATGTATTATGAAAGCTGAGTAAATAAGCTTTCATTTGCATTTTATTGCGTTCCAATTGGTTATTTAGAACGGGAGATATGCTTCAGCAAACACGAGGAAGCAAAATCGGCTTGGTCCAATCCTCTCAGTATGAAAGTAAAGCTTTTAAAATGCACGAAGCAAGAAGCAACATGATTAAGTCACACACACACATCAGTTAATCTCTTCTTTGTTCTTTTCAACGCATTTTTTCGATTCTTTTCAAGCTTAAAAGACATAAATAAATATATTCCACATAAATTATATAGGTATTTTGTCATGAGTTCAAGTTCTATACTCTTTTTCCATGTGCAATGGGTAGCTGTCAGTAAAGCAGTCATTGAAATTGAAACATTTCATGTTCTTTGGTGAAATGGTCCATCCAATTAAATAAATTAACTAATATTGCACTGAAATAAAACTAGTATTGCACTGAAATTAACCATAAATCAATTTAAGTTTGAAAAGAATCGAAAGAATGCGTTGAAAAGAACAAAGAAGAAATTAACTGATGTGTGTGTGTGACTTAATCCTGTTGCTTCTTACTTCGTGCATTTTAAAAGCTTTACTTTCATACTGAGAGGATTGGACCAAGCCGATTTTGCTTCCTCATGTTTGCTGAAGCATATCTCCCGTTCTAAATAACCAATTGGAACGCAATAAAATGCAAATGAAAGCTTATTTACTCAGCTTTCATAATACATCCAGATTAGATCCGTGTGTTCCTGTCCTTTTAAGATATCTTAAGTGCCCGGAGTGTTAACATTTTTTTGGGACACCCTGTATTATAACAGACGACACGTTTAGTGAGAACCGAACGGAACCGGCCGTAACCGGCGGTTGCCGGGCGGTCGAGTTTTGACGTGATCCCTAACAACATCAAGATTGTTGATGGAATCCCCAGGCATTATAACTGCTACCTCACTTCCTGTTGGTAAGTTGTATCGTCTGGCATGTTCATGGGAGGGTTTCTTGCTGGCATTTAAAACAATCCTCAGATCGTCATGCCGATGTTGATTTTGTACTTCTATGGCTGCTTTGAGAGATACGATGTACGGGTTTACTTCATGGAGTGTGTCTTGTATAGTGGTGATTGTTGCCAGCGCTAGATCGGGATTATATGTTAGACGGTGTGTTGATTCATGATCTGTGTCGTTGAAGTACATTTGAGCAAACTTTGGGGTATTATTGCCAACAGTCAGAAGGGTATCAATCCGGTGATACATCTTTCCTTGTATTGTAACTGTAGGGCTAAACCCAAATTGGATGATCTCCTGCCCGATACCAAGGGATGCCAGTGCAAACGCGTTGTTATATTTCCTAATGTTTTTCAGAAAATGTGAATCTTGGTAAAGACACTTTAGAGCGTTAGGTGGTGATGGGACTGTATCTAAGTGTACTTTACCCTTTCCACAACAAAATCCTGCCCGTTCTTCGGTCCATCTTAAAGCCTTGCAATTGGGGCACATGTTATTTAGATTGAAGAGGCTGGGAAGTTCATGATGTTTTTCAGTTGTTGTAAAGTCGCTCTCAAGGAAATCGCTTGTATTTTTCATGACGCCCAGCCTCTTCTTTTGTGCCTGAGCCTCCCGAGTTCGCCGCACATCTTCATGGCGTTGATGAAGTACAGCTTGATGCGCCTCTGGATTCTCATACAAATTGGCCCGTAAAGTTACAGTGTGAACTCGGTTACGTTGTAAACGGGCTTCATTTTGTTCTGTTGTTTCGTGTGTCCGTGTTGCAGAAGTGCGAGCTCTTTGATGTAGTAAACGGTCTTCCTTTTGTTCTGTTGTTTCGTGTTGCAGTGTTGCAGAAGTGCGAGCTCTTTTATCTAGTAAACGGGCTTCCTTTTGTTTTGTTGTTTCGTGTTGCAGTGTTGCAGAAGTGCGAGCTCTTTGATGTAGTAAGCGGGCTTCCCTTTCTTCTGTTGTTTCGTGTTGCAGTGTTGCATAAGTTAGAGCTCTTTGATGTAGTAAGCGGGCTTCCCTTTCTTCTGTTGTTTCGTGTTGCAGTGTTGCAGAAGTGCGTAGTCTCTGATCCAATAAACGGGCCCTTTTTTGATCTGTCGTCTCATTTTGCCGTGTTGCAGATCTAGCAGCTTTGGCACTCTTCGGTGAGAAAGTACCGTGACGTTTTCTACTCCGTTGGCGAGGTCGCTTATTATCATGGCTAATCTTTAAAGAGAGCGGCAAGTACAGAAACGGTATGTTAAATATGACTTCTTTCATTTCACTTTGTAAATAGGCATTTTAAGTTATAAGAAAACAATGGATAATTTTAGTGAAGATTTCATTCAAGACAATCAGACAAAATATGTGAGCCAACCGTCGTTCCAGGAGAACATCATCTTTCAATTAGGTTGTGTTGATCATGTTGATGAGGACCTTCGACCTTTGGCAGTATCACCCATTGTTTATTTCTCGAGGTTTTTCCTCAAGTATATTTACCTGGTAATTGTTTCCATCGGCGATCTGATAATCAATACTATCCGTCTCCGTGTCCGTGTCCGTTGGGTCCGTTGGTGTGATAGGCCTAGGGCCTGGGTTAGTGTGAATGTCATTTGCTAATGACAGTAGCCTTCGTGTGTAGGGTTGGTATTGGTATATGACACAGCTGTTTGTGACGTTGAAGAATGCATGATCTTGATTGTCAATGGCTACTTTCAATGATTCGTCCGGGTTTACTGATGACCCTGCAATGACGCCGTAAACCACAATCGCTAGCAAGATTAGGGTGATGACTTTGCCATACCATGATTTGAAGGGTTTGGTTTTCCTGCCGCTTTCATGTGACATCGTACATCGCCAAGACACTGGTTGAAAAAAACCACCAATTCGGGCTCTCCACACATTGGTTGAAATGCCCATGATCGATCCAGCTTTGAAATAATATTTTTGGAAGAAAGAGTAGTCATAAAATGAAACAAATTGCAAATGAACGGGTTTGAAACCATATCCTTCCCTTGATCAACACATAGGCCTAAGCGTATAGGGGCCCCTGGATCACACTATGCCAAAATTAGTTTTACAATATTACCAACAAAAATTGTATCGTTGAGATATTATTTAAGACCCAAGCGTATGGGTGGGTAGGGGGGGGGGGGGGGGAGCTGTGCATACATTGGTTTTACAATATTACAAATAATTTTGTAGGCCTATATTTACATGCGTATCGTTGAGATATTATTTAATCAACACATAGGCCTAAGCGTATGGGGGCCCCTGGATCACACTATGCCAAAATTAGTTTTACAATATTACCAACAAAAATTGTATCGTTGAGATATTATTTAAGACCCAAGCGCATGGGTGGGTAGTAGGGGGGGGGGGGAAGCTGTGCATACTTGCAATATTACAAATAATTTTGTAGGCCTATATTTACATTTGTATCGTTGAGATATTATTTAATCAACACATAAGTGTATGGGAGGGGGGGGGCATGTAGACCCAATATTCTGTGTTTTGTGTTTCCTATTAAAACGCAAAGACATTTCTGAACCGTTTTTATTTAGGCAACTTTTGATGCGTTTGTTTAATTTTGGTGTAAAAACAAAAACAAAAAAGTATCTGTTTATTTCGTATTTTGAACACAGAACTATTATAACATGTATAATGTTCAAGTAAACGAATTTAAACTGCACATCCCCAACCTGTAATTATTTGAAATTCGCGCCCGGTTGTTTGTGTCGAAAGTGCTGATGGGATAGTTCAATCCATAAATTGATAATATCAATACATGAAACCAGATTTGTACTTTTACATGAAACCAGATACTCTTTAAATAAGGCGCAGTGGGTAAAGTCGCCTATTTTCGGTCAGCCGCGCCTACTTTCGGTCACAAATAATTTTGTAGGCCTATATTTACATGCGTATCGTTGAGATATTATTTAATCAACACATAGGCCTAAGCGTATGGGGGCCCCTGGATCACACTATGCCAAAATTAGTTTTACAATTGCTGATGGGATAGTTCAATCCATAAATCGATAATATCAATACATGAAACCAGATTTGTACTTTTACATGAAACCAGATACTCTTTAAATAAGGCGCAGTGGGTAAAGTCGCCAATTTTCGGTCAGCCGCGCCTATTTTCGGTCACTGGTCAAACTCGTGTATTGCATCGGTCGTCGCCATTTTAAAAGCAATACCGGGCATCAACGGGGGTTTTGTAGTCGTCAGTTTATAACGACAAAGTCATTTTTATTACACGATTTGGGCGAAGTGACCGAAAATAGGCGCTGACCGAAAATAAGCGACTTTACCTTACCGTAATTTGATAAATATTGAGGGAAAAAAATGGAAAGAGAAAACTAAAAAATATTCTTTCCTTATTTATTGTACTCTTACATGAAACCAGAGTTATAATCTTTAAATAAGTCGCAGTACCATAATGAACAACAACAACAACAAAAATCATCTGTTGATTTTGTATTTTGAATACAGAACTAAAATGTTCAAGTAAACGAATTTAACACAGAATCATAATGGTCAAGTAAACAAATTTAAACTGCACATCCCCCACCTGTCATTATTTGAAATTCGCACCCGGTTGTCTGTGTCGAAAGTGCTGACGAGTGATGGGATCGCCGCATCTGCAACAGGTCGCTGGACCGTATCACGCGATCATAGCACCAAAGATTTGGAACAGTTTACCATCATATATTCGCTCAATGTCATCTCTTGGCCAATTTAAGAAGTGTCTCAAGACTCATATCTTTGAGTCCATACATATTGTCTAATTAATTAGTAGGCCTAGACCTATATTGTTTTTGTAAACTATGAATTGTGCATATCTTTGAGTCCATACATATTGTCTAATTAATTAGTAGGCCTAGGCCTATATTGTTTTTGTAAACTATGAATTGTGCATATCTTTGAGTCCATACATATTGTCTAATTAATTAGTAGGCCTAGGCCTATATTGTTTTTGTAAACTATGAATTGTGCATATCTTTGAGTCCATACATATTGTCTAATTAATTAGTAGGCCTAGGCCTATATTGTTTTTGTAAACTATGAATTGTGCATATCTTTGAGTCCATACATATTGTCTAATTAATTAGTAGGCCTAGGCCTATATTGTTTTTGTAAACTATGAATTGTGCATATCTTTGAGTCCATACATATTGTCTAATTAATTAGTAGGCCTAGGCCTATATTGTTTTTGTAAACTATGAATTGTGCAGGCCCTCTGTATTTTTGATATGCAGTTTCTGTATGTCTCTCATATATTTGTGTATCTAAAAAAATATTCTTTCCTTATTTACATCATATAATGGATAGTTATAATTTCATCTTACCTTTCAAGTAGGATTCCTAGTTGGTTTACCTAGTTTTTTACCAGTTGAATCTTACAAAACGCATCTTGCGCCGCAACTTTAGTTGTTTTCCCTGTTCATGTCCGATCACCTCCATTTTTTTGTTGCAAAAATTGAATCAAGATATTCTGTAGGCCTATAGTGAAAAGTCTTTATTTATATAAGTGAAGCCAAACCCTCACGCATGGTTAAATAAAATACAGAGCTGTCAAATTTTGTTGTTGTTGTAAATAGAGTGTGTTGGTGTTGGGTGGGTGCGAGGCGACCAATTTGAGTCGGGTGAGTTTAGATAGCACCATTTGTTAGAACTCGATTTGTCGCGCCAGTTGGTGATCCAACCCTACGTCGTCACTCCTACTTTTTCACCTGGGTCGGGGTGAGCCTGCATCCCAATCTCTGGTCGCACTTTCGTGACAAAAATCCCCGAAACGACCAGGTGTTAGCATACTTCCATCGAGTGTCCCTGACATAATCAATCGGTTATCTATTACACAATCAGGCATTTCCTGTAGATCACCTTGTTTAAAAACCTCTCCCAATTTTCAAGGTCTACCTCGAGGATTACTGAACCAATACTAGGCATGTGTGTACTTATTTCAATGCATTTCTCATGGTGATTCCAAATATGGTAATGAAATTCAATAATTTTGACATTTTTGAAACATTTTGTGAACATTTGGCATGTCGTCTGCAGCCGCCTGCCGCATGATAAGCGTTTTAAGTCTATACCTTATAGACCAGGTGTTAGCATATACTTCCATCGAGTGTCCCTGACTTAATCAATCGGTTATCTATTACACAATCCCGGGACACAATCAGGCATTTCCTGTATATAGATCACCTTGTTTCAAACCACCTTTTATGGCATAACCATGATATCCCATAGACCTCTTTCCCCGGCATTATAAATAAATAGCCCGACATCCACCCAGTTGAACACCCAACTCTGATGTGACTGCTCATACTTGTGTACTGTGTGACTCCGCTCAGCATTTTTCATTTCTGCATCGTCGTGGAAACACACATCTAACGGGCAATGGAAGGTAGTGATGGCAAGAAATTGTCGCCTCGACAGCGAAAGGAGGAGGAGACATGGAACCACCTGTCTACTGTAATGGCAGCTAAAGCCAAAACTATAGGTAACTACCATATTTTGTAATGTTATTGTTTCTCAATTCTATTAAAGGTGTATGTTCCGATCACTTTTTTGGGGCTAGGATATTTTTTTCACATCAAGATATTTTGATATCAGAGAATCCCCATATTTTTCTCACTATGTCTGTAAAATCTTAGGGGCCAGAAATGTTCCATTTAGAAATCATAGGCTAAAATGTGGTGAATTACTGCCAAAGGTGGTTAACCACCAATCAGTCTGTGTGCGACTCAATGGGCACATATATTGTGACCGTGTGCTTCTAAAAATAGAATCATTGGAGTTATGCAACTCAAACTTTGGAATGTGACAATTTTAAGGATGACCTTTGATGTAAAATAGAAAACATCAAGTTGAAAATCGGGCCAGAAATCGGATCCTTTAATTTAATTTATGATGATTATTTCCCGGGAATTGACCGGTTGACGTATTTCGGCTGCCAACGGTCTGTAACCCATAGGTGGTTGGACCAAAGATTTTCTAGTGCAAGGATAACAAACTCTATTGAAATGCCGTTTAACACTAAACTAATTGTTAAAAGAGATGGCACGGTGAAAGTGTAAATACTCATGTTATTACAAACATTCACCGTGTCTGATTGACGTAACTATATTTGTGATAATTGAACCGGAATTGAACATAACTTCTCCACCCAAGTGTTTTAATAGAATTAAACTCGAACCCACGCGCACATAGATGTGTGCATAATGTTCAGATCGATACTATATATGCAATCGTTCAGGGAACGAGATTGAATATTTATTGATGACTTGGTGTTGAGTTATTTCAAGACAGGGCTAAATACGTACTGCACAGTCTTTATCTTGGTCCGAAACGGCGTCGGATATTTTTATCAATATTTTTCAACTTTTCTAAATGCAAGTTGGTCAAATTGTTTAAAGGTAGATGTTCCGATTTTCAACTTGAAGTTTTCTATTCTACATGAAAGATCATCCTTAAAAGAGTTGTATTCCAAAGTTTGAGTTGCACAAATCTAATGGTTCTTATTTTAGACGCACCACATGCCGTGAAATGTGCCCATTGAGTTGTATACAAACTATATTGGTGGTTACCACCTTTCGCGGTAATTCGATGCTATTTCACCGATTTCTTCGTAATCATACTGATTTGGACCGTCAAATTTCAGTATGTTAATCAGAAAAATATGATCTTTCATATGATATGAAAATCTCCATATGTTTGAGAAAAATCTGTGCTATGAAAATGTGATCGGGTCATCTACCTTTAAGCTTGTTTTCGTGTAGATAATTGCATGATGAATATGGAAAATGTTCCCAATTCTACGTTCAATTTACAACAACTCCTGATCCCTGTGTGGTACAAACATGATCTTGGTCTCATTTTAAAGATTGTTTTATATTCTACAAGTCTCTGTTTCAACGACCGTGTCAACTGCTATGTAACAACTGGGCTTTATTCCTATTCGCTACACAGCGAACTTGCCCTAACTTATCGATTTTTGGGAGCGATCACTATTTACACCAGGGGCGGGGGAGAGGGACACGAAAAAAATTAAACATGAAGGGAGGGACGCGAAATTTTATTCTGGCAGAGAGGGGGGACATGAAAGGTTGATGGTCAAAAGTACATCTCCCAAAAATGAAATCTTTTTATTGGACAAGCTTCTTTAGAGCCAAAATGTACATCAATCATAGCAAAAATAAGTGTATTTATTTAGTCACAATATTCTTGTCGGTTCGCTTTCATTTCTTGCCCCTCCCCCCCCCCCCCCCCCTCCCCCCAATATGAAAAACCTACATACGCCACTGTTGACACACCCTGCATTCTGTTGTTTTGTGCATACCGACGATGTCGTGAAGTAGGGTGGCACTGAGATTTTTCTGTACTATAATAAAAGCAAGGTGTTATCGTGAAGCTTCATTATGTTGATGTACTTCTAATAATAATGTTCACTTCTTTATACTATACACTCTATATGTTATGGCTTTTTGTTAAAATTGTGACTTAAAATACCATCATTTGTACCATCATTAAATAAAAAGTGGGGACATGATTTTTTTTTAATACTTGAGAAGGGACATGAAATTGTTCTGTGTTCAAGAAGGGGGGGGGGGGGTGATGAAAATATTGCACCCAAAACAAAAAGAATATCCTCAACCCCCTGGCGTAAATAGTGATCGCTTCCTTATATATAAAAGAAATGAATTTTAAAGCACGGTTTATACCTCAATTAAATCACTTTAACAAAATTATGGAACTTGATAAATAATCGAAACAAAAGCTATGTTCCGATTATCAGATGACTTATATTTGACGTTGTTACATTTTTTATCAATAATGTAACAATGTTAATAAAATAAAATTAATACTGTTAAATTGTAATACATCATGATTCGAAAGAATTCATGAAGGCTTACATTATGTGATTAAATCAGCTATTGGTTGGTCCAATTATTTTCTAGCAACAATGGTAAAACTCGCTATAGTCAGTATGCATGCTATTATATAGTCAAGTTAATAATTGAACGAACACCACGTACGCCACAGCACAAAGATGACGGGCCCGAAATGATCACGCTTTTAAGGTTGTGCGCGATTCATGCAATGTACGCGACACGCTGCTTCAATGTGTTGTTCAATTATAAACCCCACTATAGTTTTGATATTTTAGCTATCTTAGGTGAGGATTTTATTTTAAGTCCTATTTAAAAAAGGACTTTGCCATATTTCAACATTTTTTTGTTTTAATGTAAATCCATAAATCCTAAAATAAATGTCTGTACCATAGGCCTACATCACACTATCAAAATTTGAATAGTAATTGAATATTGATATTTAAGGGGGGACTTAAGGAAGTTTTTGATTTGATTTTTTGAATTTTGTGAGTGCTGTAATTATTGAACTATTAATCAAATGTATATAAAAGTATACATTTTTGGAAAGGAAATGGATCAGAGAATCCAAATTTGGCGTCAATTTTGACCAAAAAAGTAGATTTTTTGAGAAAATCACAAAATTCACTTTTTTGACCCAAATTTTTTTTAACAAAGCTAACAAAAAATAATTTTGAGTAAAAAATGGCCAAATCACTTTATAATGATGTTAAGACACTAATGAAGGGACGATTTTTTTTTTTTAAACCTAATCTAATATTTGTGAAAATTTTGACCAAAAAGTTCCAAAAAACGTGAAAAATTGATTTTTTATTTTTTTTTACACTTTTTTGTCAACATTTCCAAAAATATTGGATTAGATTTAAAATTAAAAAAATCGTCCCTCCAGTAGTATCTTAACATCATCATCATGTGATTTGGGCATTTTTAACTCAAAATTGTGTTTGTTAGCTTTGTTAAAAAAAAATTGGGTCAAAAAAGTGATTTTTTGTGATTTTCTCAAAAAATCAACATTTTTGGTCAAAATTAATGCCAAATTTGGATTCTCTGATCCATTTCCTTTCCAAAAAGGTATACTTTTATATACATTTGAGTCATGGTTCAATAATTACAGCACCAACAAACTTCAACAAAAAACTTCCTTAAGTCCCCCCTTAATTCACCGATTTGAGGTAATTTTAGAAAATTGCAGAATAACCGTGCAATTTTCTGATTCTGAACATGCTGAAAGCTCCAGAATTATGATCACGCATCAAACAGTCCATTTGAAATAATAATTTATGTTTGAGAAAAATCCAGCAATTTGGAAAATAATAATATTATTGTTCTTTATGAATGAAACATGTACTTACAGGTGACTGGGTTCTTTATGAATGAAACATGTACTTAAAGGTGACTGGGTTCTTTATGAATGAAACATGTACTTAAAGGTGACTGGGTTCTTTATGAATGAAACATGTACTTAAAGGTGACTGGGTTCTTTATGAATGAAACATGTACTTAAAGGTGACTGGGTTCTTTATGAATGAAACATGTACTTAAAGGTGACTGGGTTCTTTATGAATGAAACATGTACTTAAAGGTGACTGGGTTCTTTATGAATGAAACATGTACTTAAAGGTGACTGGGTTCTTTATGAATGAAACATGTACTTAAAGGTGACTGGGTTATTTATGAATGAAACATGTACTTAAAGGTGACTGGGTTATTTATGAATGAAACATGTACTTAAAGGTGACTGGGTTCTTTATGAATGAAACATGTACTTAAAGGTGACTGGGTTCTTTATGAATGAAACATGTACTTAAAGGTGACTGGGTTCTTTATGAATGAAACATGTACTTAAAGGTGACTGGGTTCTTTATGAATGAAACATGTACTTAAAGGTGACTGGGTTCTTTATGAATGAAACATGTACTTAAAGGTGACTGGGTTCTTTATGAATGAAACATGTACTTAAAGGTGACTGGGTTCTTTATGAATGAAACATGTACTTAAAGGTGACTGGGTTCTTTATGAATGAAACATGTACTTAAAGGTGACTGGGTTCTTTATGAATGAAACATATACTTAAAGGTGACTGGGTTCTTTATGAATGAAACATGTACTTAAAGGTGACTGGGTTCTTTATGAATGAAACATGTACTTAAAGGTGACTGACGACAACATAAAACCTTGTTGCAAACGGACCTCTCCGGGTCTTTTTTTCCCCTTGAAATGACAAATAAAAAATAAAAAATAAAAAAGAATGCAATTTTTGTAGGATGGATAAGTGCGCGTTAAAAATTTTGAGTTATGATTAGTAGGCTATTATTAGCAATATTATATTTTTGACAAGCAAAATAAATGGATTTTCTTAGTATGATTTGCATGTGATAATTGTTTTCACCAATTTCTAAAAAAATGTGTCAGTCGGGCCCGTTCAAAATGGTTTCTTTTTTGTGTCGCAAAGTCCTTTTTAGTTGTCGGCATTTTAATTGCCATGGCTTTGAGAAACTGAAGATATTAGGGTATTTCTAGATAATGATGATGTAATTGCGTTGCGAAATTTGCAACCAAATTGTCTCGACAATATACGGAATATAAAAGTGTTGGCAAAGATGACATGGTGCGTTGTCACCCCGGGTTGTCACCTGTTTCGACATGATCTTATTCTTACTTAGTGCATGCTGACGTTTGTATGACATGTCGAAATGTTATGCTTCATGGAAACGCCATCATTCACACGGAGGGGCACTAAGAGATGTGTTGGATAAATGATAAAAACTGGGATTAGTATATTTTATAATTGTACATATATGAACTTACACCTATAAGGATTAAGAAAAATCAGCCCTCTTTGTACAAGAAAACGTCGATTCAAAAATGCTCGTAGAGCCGCAACGAGCTTTTACGTCGAACAGTATCCCCCTGCAGTACGCGTGATACATAACGCGAACCATATTTGCATAGAGGGCGTTTTTCAATAAATAGCAATGATATTGTTTTAATCAAGTTTTGCTGTGTTTTTGTTAGTAGAAACAACAATAATGGCAATTTTCTAATGTTCATCTTGAATTCTGAAGGAAATTTTTAAACATTTAAAATTGTCAACACCACTTAATGTCCCTTTAATATAGACGCCCTAGCGTGTTGGGCGATACCATTATTAGGCGGTAGCCATGCATAATGCAGACGAATATGAGCTGTTCATGACACGTCGCGCATTTTAAATTAAAAGGAATCGTATCGCTCTGTACTCAGAATATATTTTCTATTTATAATCAGAAATGTAAATCTGCAAAAAAATCTACTTTCTAAAAAAAATCATGAATAGAGGGCGCCACCTGGAAAAGATCACATAATATGCCTTTAATATACAACGTAATATTGATTCATAATTTTGCAGGTACGTGTGACACTCCGATTAAGCTGCGCAGTCATGGTTCCCTAGTGGTGGTTGGTTCCGGTATCAAGTGTGCAGCACAGTTTACGTCAGAAGCCATCTCACACATCAAGAATGCTGATAAGGTCCTGTACTGTGTTGCGGATCCGGCAACGGAGGTAACACTTTTAAGCTTATTCTGTTAATAACAATTACATAGGCAAAAAGATGAAACTGTCTTCACAGTTCCGATTGGCCCATATTTGTTTTTCGAATTTGATATTTATTTTTCTTAATTTTCGAATTTGTGTTATCATTTTGATAGCACTTTTTGAAAACATTTGCAAGAATTAAAATCTTGAAAAACAATTTCTAGATTAAAAAACAAAAAACAAAACACCCCACCCACCTCTACCACACAAAAAAACCCGCCAATAAACCCAGAAATTAATATAATCAATCAAAAACAAACCTTACTAGGGAAGTCTGTCCTCCCGTAGTATCTTAGATCGCCCTGTGCAATTATGAGGTAAGGATGTGTTGTAAAGGTAATGATGATGATAAGAATCCACACCCTATCAATAATGTAATCCAAACAGACAATTCACAAGTGATAAATCTGTACTAAAAATAAGTCATCGAGAATGATCATCCGAGGCTTCGTTGGTGTGACCTACGTTCCGTATCTAGTTTTATTTATATGCAACAACCTGATAAATATGCCCTGGACTTGCCCAGGCAAAGCTACCTTTTATGATATCGTTACATAACAGTTATCATCTGGATGTTTCACTTCCTGGTCAGATATAATGTTCCCAAAATACAGTGCGATCGTGAAAAGAACATAACATGAAAAAGAATGAAAGCTAACGAACACAATATTTAAATGAACCTCGTTAATAGCAGCTCCAAGATGAAAGGAAATAATTGATTGCCGTCACAGCATGGAGTTGCTATTACCGGGTTCCTATTTAATTATTTGTTACGTGTACCTAACCTTAACAAGTTGAACGAAATCAAATCACTGGTAACGAATTATTTCAACAAAAACGTCTTTATTGTTTTAATTCAAAATTATCTCTCTGGTCCTTGATCTATGCGGGCAGTGTCCCTCCGCGCTGTGGTGTATGTACCGATAGAGGGCTCGATCCCCGTGACCGCTCCCCATCCTCTGATCTCGGTTCTCGAATGGGGAGAGGTTTTTGGTATGCTGGCGAAGTATCAGAGGGTGTTGTTCAATTGTGTTACAGTGAATTTACACACGGCATACGAAGTGGACTAAATCGAGCCGGGCTGATATGCTCTCCATTGGTTGTTCAACAAGGTTCTTTACACCAGTGAAACAACGATAAGGTCAACGGTAACGTAGGTGTTATTAGGGTCAGTGATCATTATCTAACCCATGATTCAAAGACATGCCCTAATTTCAACTGTTCTTGCTGTCGTTGTGTACTGGCGCGACGAGAAAAACTAAAGTCAGCCATTACTTCGGGATCAAAGGTCACGAAATGGTGTTTAGATGTCGGTGGTCATTAATGTATACATGCAAGATGTTTCACACTCAGTCCTCTTTACATCATCGGCTAACATTCGTGATCTATGATCAAAATATATTTCAAACGTTTGATATACACCTACCACATAAAGTCCCTGCTCAGGTGCTTTGAGGTTGACTAATTCAAAATATATAATCGGTACCAAACATCTGAGATATACATTAAATGAGCAAATTTCTTCTCCGCAGTTTGATACCTCATTCAACAAAATCGAATGGATACTTTTAAAGTTATGTCGATTTCAATGACCGCGGATGCAACAGAAAAGTGGCACTAGGTATAGGAAATCATTGATTTGTGTGTGATTTACCATAGACGGTAAAAATCAATGTTTTACCCGTCTATGGATTTACGCACTGAAAAACTCACAGCTTATCAGCTAAAGGCCCTGTCACACCATAACGTATCGCCTCGACGTATGCCAACGTATGCGAAATATCGAAAAATACGTTGGTGTACGTTGGCGTACGCTGATATAAGTTAGGGGTACGTTGGGGATACGTCGTTTACGTTAAGAGCACGCTGTGATACGCTGTGACAATTTGGACCACAAAAAATATTGAGCATGCTCAAAATGTCTCGACGTACTCAACGTGTGCATAATATGTTCTGCATAAGTTCCCGGTAAGTTTGTGGTACGTTAAATATACGTTGACATACGCTGACATACGTTAGTGGTACGTTACTCGTACGTTACTCGTAAGTTGGTATACGTTGATGAACGTAGGCTGGGGGGAACCTACAGCCAACGTAGTGATAACGAGTTGATAACGTATATGTGCCGTATGTCTAACGTATGCCTGACGTATTTCCAACGAGTCTCGACGTATTCTCACGTATTCACCTTATGCCGGGCGATCGTGTAAGGCCCTGTCACGTATCCATAGCGTATCCATAGCGTATTGAACGTATACATAGCGTATGACATACTTATGACAGCGTATGACAGCGTATGACAGCGTATGCGAGCGTATGCGAGCGTATGCTTAACGTATGCTTAACGTATACTTAACGTATTCGTAACGTATTCGTAGCGTATGTCTGCCGTGTTCGACGTATCGTCAGCGTATCCTCGACGTACAACGAACACGTGGCTTATTATGCCGCTGTAGTACGTATAAATACCGCGCCGATCTCACATTACATCATTCCCGCCGATGTCATTAAGCAGTTAACATGCCTCCCAAGAAGAGGCAAGCAACCAGGGGCGAGGAAAAAACAAGAAGGCCAAGACAGACCATGAAGAAGTGAGGATGAGATACTCAAGGGACCCATTTATATACTCAAACCCTCCATAAGTTCCCAAAACGCTAGCTGTACGGTAGCCCTGTCACACCATGGCGTATCGCCTGAACGTATAACAACGTATGCGAAATATCGAAAAATACGTTGGCGTACGTTGGCGTACGTTGGTGTACGCTGATACAAGTTAGGGGGTAAGTTTGAGATACGTCGTATACGTTAAGAGCACGCTGTGATACGTTGTGAACATTTAGAACACGTCGAGCCCGCGAAAAATTATTGAGCATGTTCAAAATTTCTCGACGTACTCAACGTGTGCTTAACTTACGTTCTGCATAAGTTCCCGATAGGTTCGTGGTACGTTAGACATACGTTTACAAACGCTGACATACGTTAGACATACGCTGACATACGTTAGAGGTACGTTAATCGTCTTAAGTTGTAGGTTGGACAAATAGATTTACCCTTCTAGATATTTTAATAGTTATCATCTAGGCTGCGTTTACTTGAACTGGCAACACTTGTCCCGCCGTGTACGAAACTCAATTTCTGCAACGGCATAAGTCACGTGTTCGTTGTACGCCGAGGATACGCTGAGGATACGTCGAGCACGGCAGACATACGCTACGAATACGTTGGTCATACGCTCGCCGATCGCATACGCTGTGATACGCTGTCATAAGTTTGTTATAAGTTAGTGATACGCTATCAATACGTTAGTCATACGCTATGTATGCGTTTAATACGCTATGGATACGTCCATTCCATCACCGATGTTAACGCAATTCGTTGGGAAGTTGGACGTTCTTGGACGTTCTCGGACTCTGACAATTTTCGAGCTATTTTTTGAATACGTCGGCATACGTTCAGGCCACGTTCAGGCCATACGCTATGGTGTGACAGGGCCTTAAGACTTGTATTCTTCACAGCCAGATACACCCTTTGTCCCGCACATTGCGGTTATCACTAAAGACCCATTCATCTGTCACGTTCAGATAGCACACAGTTATCACACACAAATCAATGATTCGTATACCTAGTGCCACTTTTCTGTTGCATCCGCGGTCATTGAAATCGACATAACTTTAAAAGTATCCATTCGATTTTGTTGAATGAGGTATCAAACTGCGGAGAAGAAATTTGCTCAACTGATGTATATCTCAGATTTTTGGTACCGATTATATATTTTGAATTAGTCAACCTCAAAGCACCTGAGCAGGGACTTTATGTTCTAGGTGTATACTAATGACACGTAATGATATCGTCATCTTTCCAGGTATACATTCGTCAACTGTGTCCCGACGCTCTAGACTTGTACGTTTTCTACGCAGACGACAAAAAGAGATATGATACTTACGTACAGATGTCGGAAGCGTGCCTATTCTTCGCCAGACAGGGACTGCATGTCGTCGCGGTTTACTACGGACATCCGGGCGTCTTTGTGCTACCGTCTCATCGAGCTATTCAAATTGCTAAGCGACAAGGTTTGTAATCCGGCATATATGTCCCCTTGATTAAACCATGAACCTGAACAGGGCTGAATGCCGGGGCTGAATGCCGGAGCTGAATGCCGGGGCTGAATGCCGGGGCTGAATGCCGGGGCTGAATGCTACTACTATCATGACTATATAGTCACTGTCATAATACTATGGACATAATTCAAGCTATTTCACGCAAGCGTGTTTTGCTGTTGTTCGCGGAGCTGCGTCCCAATGCATGAGATGCGTGAAAAACTATGCGTGCATGCGCGTAACGATTTTACGATTGACCAATCAGGTTACGTGGTCATTTTTGAAATCGCACGGTATGCACTTCCGGGTTTATGCACGTACGCATGTACGCACGCACGGACGCGTTGTTGAAATTACGTCCATAGTATTATGACGCTGACTAAAATGTACGTAGGAAAATCTTAAATTGTTCAAGGTGACTCTATAGCACAGTTAGATAGAGGCCGGTGTGAAAGGAGTCATAGTCCCCCAGCGCTATAGTCCGGCGTCTATAGACATACACGGAATGAAGCGTGAAACTAGTGTTGCTTACACTCTACAAATACCTAGTCGATTCGACTAGATTCCAAGATCTTACGAGAATAATATGTGCTTGTCGAAACCAATAAATGCATACGCACATATTGATATTTCATCCTCATACATCTGAGGATTTCATTAGAATGACAATGATTCACTTTGGCGGGAAGAAACATCATCGTCAGAGTTGGCATTTCTAAGAGTGTATAAGTGCAGGCCGGACTATTATAGCTCCAGGGTACTATATCTCCCTGAGGCTACACCTGACTGCCACGCTGACTACCCGTGTTCGATTTCCGACATCGGTGACCTATGGATCAATTGTAATTTAGGTTCCTGTCAAGCATCACTTACACGGAAGAATACGATACCTTGTTAAAACTATGATACTTTCAGACAACAATACTCTTTCCGATCAATCACAAAAACAGTACACGATTTTATTTTCCCGGATCCAAAGATAAATTCCAATATCATATCAGTATACTGATACATGATAATATGATTGAATGAACTTTTCGTCTAACAAGTATATACAAAAAACTATTGAATCACTGTGAATGCGTGAAGATATTACAGCTACCGTTCATTCAGGAATCTTATCGGTCCTTATAATATTATGTAGACCATGTGCGTAAAACAACTAGACGGGAATATGATCTCGTATATGAAAACAATCTTTAAACATCAGTTTATATGTACACTATGCGCATGTTCATTTCATCTGTCCTATAGACCATTTCAAATCCGAAAATATACGATGGGTTCCGAATGTTTCCGATTAGCCGAGTGTTTTGACGCTCGGTTACATGACATGTCAGCTCACAAGTCATGTCCATGTGCCGGAGAAAAACAAGGTTTTCATCCGTCTGCCCGTGTGGTATATTGCGCTGGTGTTGGTGATAAGATTGTCTCCCTCACAAAGTTGTATGTTGCGGCGTGTCAGTAACAATAACGGTGAGATAAAAGAGATTCGGGGTAATATTTTCACATTTTTCCGTTCTGCTCGATACATTTGGAAAATGCCGGTCGACGCCATTGTTGATAAAAAACAATATAGTCTCGTTCCACGTTTTACTTCTCATGGGTGCACGCGTGTATGTAAACATTGTAAATCACTAGGCGGACAACCAATGCTATGAATGCGATCAACTGTTGCGAAGAACGCACTACGCACCTACTCCACGTGACCTGTTTTTCCGAAGATTTTTATCTCAATTTGAAATGGTCTATATGTATGCCGCTAAACATTTTCTGTCTGTATACCTTTATCTCAAACCTTGCAGGAATAAAAGCCTACATGTTGCCTGGCATCTCGGCAGAAGACTGTCTGTTTGCGGACCTCGGTGTCGATCCATCATTTCCAGGACTGCAAACCCTCGAGGCTACCGATCTCCTTCTCCGTGACCGCAGACTTCTCACCGATATCCATGTAATCGTGTGGCAAGTGGGCTGTGTAGGTGATGTGGGTTTTAGGCGAAAAGGTTATATCAATCAGAACTTTCATATATTGATTGAACGTTTACAAAGTATCTATGGTAACGACTATGTTATTACTCATTACGTAGGGGCCCAATATCCCGTGTCTAAATCCATCATTGAGAAAATCCCTCTTAGCCAGTTCCTAGAACCCGAAACCGCTAAACGTGTGAGTGGTATTTCCACGTTTTACATTCCTCCTAAAGACAACGGCAAAATTAACCGAGCTATGGCGGTTGAGCTTGGTCTGAGCAAGAGTCTAGAAGACGCCGCTAAAATTCCTCCACAAAAAGACCGCGAAATTGCACAGTATAGGCCCCGAGAGTTGAACGCCATCAAGGCGTTAAGTGACTGGACCGTTCCCCACCCGTACGCTCACAGTCCAGACAACAATTTGGCTAAGTACATGATTCACCTGAGTCAAGATGTTGCCTCGCTGAAAAAACACCAAGTCAGCCCTAATCGCAGCATGGCCGCCTTCAAGCTCAGCAACAAAGACATGAAACATCTGAATAGCGGACACGCTGGACGCATCCGATTCGCCTTGAAGAGTGAAGATCCGGCGGAACAGGTGGCCATTCGTCTTGCTACCGACGCAGAATTCTTGCAGTCTTACGTTGCAGAAATTAGACGTCTGCAGAATGAAACGGATTTCGAGGCTCGGATGAATGCCTGGCTAGCGGCGCAAGGATATCAGACAACAACGGACGATGTTGCGGCAGCACAAGCTAATCTCCAAAAGACCAGTCTCGTGATGTGGACCAGTCAGTACCAGACAAGCGTAGGATTTACACTTCGTATCAACGGCCATGCACCACCAGCAGTTGATGACGTATGGGTCGATGAGCGCAAGATAGTTTCACCCTCATTCTCTAATTCAACTTTGACGTGGTCCACGTCATCTGGCAACGTCGACAGCGGCAATTTAACCTTTTCCGCAGATGCAAACCAAGGAATTCTCAAGTTCAGCGGTAAATATTGGAAAATACATCAAACCTCACCGTCACTCGATAACATCACTGGTCAAAACGTGTCTAACAGCTCTACCCTAGGTACCTGGGCGGGACGATACACAACCACTTTGAGTAGTGCTTCCTCACAGCAACTTGAAATCCAAGGCGATGAAACGGATACATTGTACACAGTTATCTTAGGAAAGACTACAATACTGCAGCCAACATATGACAGCGATACAAAGAAGCTGACCTGGACAGAGACTAATAACAACGCCACCAACGGATCGCTGACATTCTACGCAACCCCTGGTGATGGTGACGTTATTGAAGAGAGGTTCTCAGGATATCTATGGAACAGTGGCGCGTCCCAACCTACATCACAGAACTTCACTGGAGTGATCGATATACACTACTTAGTACCCTACGATGGCCAATACCGGACGCAGACAGTATCGACAAATGATACGTATACATTTGGTCAACAGCTCTATCTAACTGGCGGGAACGATGCTAGTAGCAGTACTCTACGTATCGGTACTCAAAATATTACGGGTTTTCACTTCAATAACCCGGTCCTGTCTTGGTCTAATGACGTTAACTCCAACAACGGGAAGCTTACATTCTCTCACAGTGGCACGGGAACGCCGGGATTTACCGGAAAGGTATGGGATTCGGGAGCAACAGAACCCAGCAAAAATAACTTCATCGGAATATTTGATCCCTACTATTTACAGGAATGGACTGCCTACTACAGTACTCAGATCAAATCAAGCGGAGAGACTTCCTACAGTCCTTCGGGCGCTCTGCAAGTAACAGGGGGTACCACTCTTGCCGATTCCACGGTTAAGTACGGCTCTGCGGATATCGCAAACTTCACCTTCAACAATCCAGTCCTGAAATGGACAACTACTGGAGGGAATGCCACCAATGCCGACCTGACTTTCTACGTCGACCAAGATACAATTAGCCGTCGCGTCATCGGAAAGGTCTGGACAACAGGTCAGACCGAACCCTCAGCGAACAATTTCATTGGCTATGTAGATCCAGAGTACCTTCAGTCTTGGACAGGCTTCTACAATACCGCCACAAAACAAAAAGATGGCTCTTACAAAGATGGAGGACCCCAGGTCCATATCATAGGCGGTGTATCACAAGACGAAAGCGTCGTCTTTCTAGCCGGTCAGCGAATAACCAATTGGCGATACCATGCAGAAACAACCAATTCTGGCAAATTAGAATGGGACACAGGAAACAACGCCACTGGAGGATATATGACGTTTTACATATCCACGCCATCCAGCTCGTACGGTGGTAGTTACCAGTCTTTTGTTGGAAAACTCTGGAACCAAGGCGAGACGGAACCAACGGCAGAAAACTGGAAAGGATCCTTAAAACCGCCCACGCCTTCTCCTACACCCTCGTCGTCTGACGGAAAGGACGGGTGGTATTATTTCGAAACAATTGGTTTGGGTATTGTCGGTAGCATTCTTGCTACTGGCTTACTTGCGCTTGTGGCTAGATGCATTAAGTTACGCGTCCAGGCTCAACAAGATCCCGATAACCCAGCTATCCAAGAGGACTTACAGCAAGCTGAAGAGGAATTACATGAAATTAATGACCAATTGGAAGATGTTTGGATCGACGTAGAATTAGCTCAGGTTAATGCAGTAGAGATACCGAATGTTAATGCCCAACCAGAAATTGATATCCCTCCAGATATTCCAAACGACCCGGTTATCCCACAACAAACCACAACGGAAACTACCACCGAAACAACAACAGAAACTACCACCGAAACTACTACCGAAACTACTACCGAAACTACTACCGAAACAACGACCGAAACCACAACCGAAACAACTACGGAAACAACGGATACGACTGTCGAACCTGTAGTTGTCACGGATGTAGTTGTATAAACGGGCCCCATGTTCAAATCACTGTGTCTAAGGAGGGACAATGTCACCCAATAAAATATGAATTGGTCAGTTTCGATGTAAATAAATCACTCCAAGCACCCCTTCCTCTCTCTCTTATTTTTATATTATACTATGAGGTGTCCTTTGCATTCAAAAATGTACCTTACTTAATATTATCTATAATATTATTTTGCACTTGCAAATGTAGTGATCAATACACTATGTATACGCGATGTGTGAAAGTTTAGCACGTTGGGTGTATGTTGCTTCTTCGCCAGCTGTTCGGTTAAAAATGAACAGATGGGTTGGACGTATGGCCTAACAGCTGACGAAGAAGCAACCTATATACGATCACTACATTGTCACCCGCTTAAGGTTTTGAACATTTAAAAACAAAACCAGACCCAACAGCTAAAAACGAATGCAATTGATAAAGGTGTCATAAACAAATGACAACTTACACGAAAGTACACCCAAAAATATTATTTGACTCAAAGATTAAAGATGACAAAAGCTATTTCTAAACAAATAAGCAATTGGAAAGGATTTATTTAAGGAGGCATCTGCATATGGTTGTAACTTATCTCTCTCCCATATGTCTGTCTGTATTGCCTTGTCTTGCATTGTCTTGTCTTGCATTGTCTTGTACTTGTTTATTATAACCTTACACATATCAATAAGTTAGCTTCAGAATGTGTTTGTTGGTGGGTGTGTATTATGTATGTTGCAAACCACACAAAAAACCTAATACCAACAATTGCTGCTATCATAAAAACTAATAAAGTAATTTAACTGAAATTTTGGAAATATTATGATGACACACCATCATCATGTAGAATAGAAAATGTCTCATGAACACAATTTGGTAATTATACCTTTAAATTAGGATCCAATTTGATTATTTATGTACGTTAGTCGGTATAGTTTGTATTATAAACATCCAACAAATTATTAATCTAAAACTATTTACTTGATACTTATATAATTTATATCTCTCGTTGTTAACCTCATGTAACTGCACAGAGAAATATGTTTAGATAATTGATTTTGTTGTAAATATATAACATTAAAATATGCAAAAAATTAAACAATCTGCGTAAAATTTACTTACTTCTGATGCAAATGATTTACGAAACTATAAGGGAGTTCTATTTTTACAAATATTGTGCATTATTTTTACATATTATTTCACATATCGTTTTTCTCAGTGGGCATTATATAGTAAGATTCATAGAGATTATTAATTAAAGACATTGATTTTATCTAATTGTGCCGTTTCGAAATATCACACGTTAAATTGTTTGTTAAGCACGGTTACAGATGTGTTTTGATGAGAATTTAGGAACGTTAAATAAGTTCTAGTAATAATGTGTATAATTATGTGATCACGTGATCATGTATATCACTTTCCACGCGGCTATTAATTTTACCATTGCAAAAAAGAATTTTCAGAAACCTTTTCGTAATTTTCAAAGTCTATTTAAAGGATTACTGAACCAATACTGGGCATGTTTGTACTTAATTCAATGCATTTCTCATGGTGATTCCAAATATAGTAATATAATTCAATAATTTAAACATTTTTGAAACATTTTGTGAAATTTTGGAATGTCGTCTGCAGCCGCCTGCCGCGTGGAAAGCGATATGTTCTAAAACGATACATCACCAGGTGTCACTTATTACATCGGGTTATGCTCGCGTGCTTGAATGATACATGTGTTATTATTGACTGTGTCAAATCTATGTTAATTGTGTGATGAATAAATGCATGTATGTTATATTTGACTTTTTAGTTTGTGTGTTGTGTTGGGGTACCACTACACAATTTTAATATTGTTTGTTTCATTCATAATATTTACATGACTACACAATTTTAATATAGTTTGTTTTATTCAAAACATTTTCCACCAGTTAGCTTACTTAATTGTTTTAAAAACATTTAGTCGATCTTAACGACCTTTCGACAAAACAGAAAGTTGCCCGGGGTCTAAATTCAGCGAAAGTGATGATAGACCAATAAAAGTCAAAATATCTGTCGGAAGACATCAGTTGTATACGTTGTGTGTATAAAGTTAGGCGAATGTCATAGCACCACTCAAAAGATAAGTTCATGAAGTTACATGTAGGCTATTGTTACGGTAGACAAGGGCCGCTCAAATAAATTTATATCTGACCTGGCAAACTCTATATAATAACACAATCGTACTAATGCTCAATTTATGTTTCAATATATTGGCCCTCAATTGCTGTATTCAATAATTTGGCCAGGTATTTATTCAAAGTTCTATTCACCACTTACATAATCACAAATCATGATAATAATAGTACAAAGAACAGTATCAATACAATACAATTTCAACCTGTGTACAAAAAGCCTAATGTTGACCGTAAAACCTGAATTAATCCTAAATGACTAAAACCTGGTCCTTGGTCCAACTCTTGTGTAGCAGTATTATATTAATTATCCAATATCCAATACTAAATCCTCATCCCCATCAGGATGTTACATAGGATTCTTCAAGTTCAATAAACCTTAAAACTCAACACTGCCACACTAAGAAAAGTACCGAAGGACCGGACATTACTTAATTCATTTTTATACCTGATTTCTCGTCAAACCACAAACACTCGCTTACTCGCCACTTGGAATCTGGCACCGACACCCCGATAGCTGCAAGAAATTACAGAATATCAGCGTTAAGTTTCAATTCCTGATGCATTTTCTAAACATGACAAAACATCATGCATTCCATAAATAGCTAACACGCATCACGCTTTTCATATTTTGAATCTTAAGCAAAACGTTTCCTTTGCCTAGCTAGCAAATCTCAAGAAAATAAACAGACTATTGTGATCAAATGTGAGAATTTAAAGGAATGGTCCCGCAAGCACAACATTGAGCATTATTTGTTAGAAACATAATTATCGAGCCGACGTTACGTAATTATATAGAACAAAACACCGTACTAGTCACAAAAATGAATAAAAACTGCCATCACTCAACATGCACTTTTTAAAATTCGCGGCGATTGAAAGTCCCGGTGTCGATGACGTCATGGGTATCGGTGCTCAAATTTGCGCATGTGTATTGTACAACTATGACATCATCGACACTGGGACTTTTGATCGCCGCGAATTTTAAAAAGGGCATGTTGAGAGATTGCGGTTTTTATTTGTTTTTGTCATAAGTGTGGTGTTTTCTTCTATATCATTACAAAAGTTGGGCTCGATAGTTATATTTCTAACATATAATGCACACTTTTATGCTTGCGGGACACCTCCTTTAAGTATGATCATGTCGCAATCGAGTAATATATAATCATACAAAACTACCAGTCTATCCGCAAGAAAGTCAGGATGGCCTCTCGGTGCAATAGTTTTAAATCATACATGTCTGATAAAGATGGTACCATGGGAGACTAGTAACCTTGGCCGCCTATAAAAATAAAAGGTAGGATCGGAACGTCATTGAAAAATACAAGCTCAGCCACCAGGATATATCAAAAAGCCTCTCCATAAATAACAGGTACAGTTCAGAAAACGCATGACCTGGGGAATCCATTGCAGGCGTCCCCTTTCAGGGCAGAGCAAGCATATGTTTTCCATACAAACAGGTCAATTGTTAAATTCACAGACAAGTTACGAGAGTCTAAATGACACATTCCCAGAATATGGGCTTGATTAATCAACTAAGTTCCCTCACCAAACCAATTACTAGGGGCTTCATCGGAAACATAAGCTCAACTGCTCAACACACAGTCCCTATCAACCAAGCATGTACATCAATAAAATAAATGCATGAAAGTTCCTCCTGCCAATCAAGGGCAAGATCTAGTCTGAAACCACTAAAATAACCAAAATCAGATCGCAATATTTTGTACAATTTACAAACAATAACACGAGCTTCATTCTTCTTGATCAATTGACTCAGATGCCAAATGGTAGTCAATCTTACTCAATGACATCACAGAACACTAAACATGTATAGAATCTGGCTGTTTTGGAATGTACAATTTTATAGTACATGAGAGGTCATAAGCCTCCGATATCCTAGAAAGGTTTCCTAAACACACACACAATAATATGGAATGTCCATACAACAATAAATGGCAATCAATCGTTAATTATTTAAAGCTTACCAAAAACCGTAGCCCAATGCCATGGTGAAATCATTTCGAGCCAAATCTGATAAACACCAATTTACATAGTCCAAAAAGGTATCATATTTTGACTAGGTGCCTTTTGATATTAAACCTAATTATTTCATTTACGACAAAATCTGTATCGTTGCAATCTTAACAAGTAAAAGGGTAATCCATACGGACTTTGTTGAATTCGGCAATATAATCCAAGTCAGTTTTTAAACTAACCAAGACAGCTGTTTAAATAGAGTTTTATGAGTTACGATACAATTAAAATAATGTACAATCCCTTAATTTTCACTCCGAAGATATAATGATTAATTTTGGCGTCAGCTACAACAAAATTGTGTACGATTTCGCATCTGCATTTCCATAGCACACGCACGAGTCAAAAATAACTTGTGAAATGACCTTTACACAATAACTTTGACCTTTTCTAAAGAAATTGCTCGTATCTTGGTAACAAGTCACAACATTTGGTATAAATGACGAAGAATGCAATTTGGATATCAGTTACATTATAAAAGTTGCTAAAACCATAAAATGAACTACTGGATTGTGAATTAGATTTTAATCAAAATGGTCATGGGATCACAAAATCGCTGACGAGCACAGAAACAGCTTCTTTCTACACGTGTATGACGAAATGCCCATTCATAAAAAATATCTTAACTTTAATTACACACAAAACCACTTATTCTATTTGAAGTACTCACCGAGGTAATCCAAGAAACAAAATAGTCGGGACTTCTGAGCCAACTTGTATATATTTCCGTGTTTGTTAAGGAAAATCAGGTTCAGAAGTGAATAAAATGGATTAAGTGAGATCTATATACCAGATTTAAACGATGCTGATTGGTCTAGACGTATGTGATCCTGAAGAATCTGATTGGTTATTCAATATTCAGATTATCAATCGGTGACTTTCGCAATATTAATAGTTAAACTGTTTTAAACAAGAATGGCCTTTAAAATGTTGAATCGCACAAATAAGAGCTGAATTCGATTTTTGTTACATTATCAACATGATCGCTCCAGTCAATCAGCGATATTATTTACCGTAAACAACATTTGATGAGACTAATAATACATGATGTATAATGTACAGTGTTTGGCCAAATGTTGTTTACGGTTATTAAATTCGCCTCTAGTCAAAGGATTACTTTGATGCTAACAGATGATAATGAACAAACAAAGAATACGATTGTATTATTACCCCAGATTATTACTTGGATATGACATTAATTTTTTTATAAAATAAATCCGGCTTAGTATAGGTCATCGACCTTAGTCCGGTGTTATTTAAACGGGCATCCCTGGTTGCTGCGCGCGGTGGCGCGATCTCGTCCTTTGCCATAGTTTTCAACCCATGTGGACGTTCATCCGCTTTTCGCTTGCTGAATATTTATGCACAATCCTCAATATATGCGTTGATATTGGTTGCGATCGCTTGTTTTGAAATAGAGGCAATAAAAGATAATTAAATTATCAACTTTAAATGTCACTCCACCGCTTTTTCGCCCAGTAATCTGGGCATATAGTTTGGCTTTCTGATGGGTAGGGGGTCGATTGCCGGTTAACTCTGGTGGGAAAAATGTACCTTTTTTGTGGTAAAACATGAATTAAGTGGCAAAAATGGCAAAAACATGCCTCTGTTACATTAGAATAATGGTCGAACGAGGAAAAACGATGGGGATATTTCCAGAGTTATCAGAAAGAAAATGTTACCTATAAATAACTTCACTTAAAGGCATATTATGTGATCTTTTCCAGAGAGCGCCCTCTATTCATGATTTTTCTTTAGAAAGTAGATTTTCTTGCAGATTTACATTCTGATCATAAATCGTACATACGTTCCAAGTTACAGAGCGATACGATTCCTAATTACCTCAAAATCATGGTTTTAAAGTGAATTTAGAGTGAAAATATAAACTGTCGTGTTATCCCGACAGTTTATTTTCACTCTAAAACCATGATTTTGAAGTAATTAAGAATCGTATCGCCCTGTAACTTGGAATGTATGTACGATTTATGATCAGAAATGTAAATCTTTCACACAAAAATTCTTCGATGTTGAGGGCGTTCCCTGGAAAGATCACATAATATAATAATAATAATAATAATAATAATAATAATACCAAAAGATATTTTTGAGCGCCTAAGGGAGTTTTCAGAAATACTTTGGTGGGGGGTTGGCCAAAACGGGGGGGTCTAAAAAGTTTGAAGTCTCAAAAAGGGGGGACTAAAAAGTTTTACCTACTCAAGAGGGGGGGGTCAAAAAAGTTAGGCCAAATAGGTAGTCGTACCAAAATTTTCTGCGCTACGCGCAAGAAAATACTGCAATATTAACATTTCAATAAGAAATTTTCCGCACGCTCCGCGCAAATCTTTGTAAAAGAATTTGTTATACAAAATGTGACTAACCAGTGTCCACAATTTGTACTTGAGAACTGTTGATAAGGGTGATCGTCAACAGGGTTAAATACACATTTCCGCGCGCTACACGTGATTTTGAACGCAGTTGACCAAATTTCTGCGCGTGTCTTTGTGAAAACAACGTACAGACAGCAGGATTTGTTATACAAAATGTCCACAATTTTTACTTTAGAACTGTTGGTAAGGGTGATCAACAACAGGATACAACTTTTTGCACGCTACACGTGATTTTGAACTCATTTTTTACATTTTGTATAGCAAGTTAACCAAATTTTTCGTTCTCCACGCAAATCTTTGTGAAAGTATTGTGTAGATAGAAGGACTTGTATACAGAGAGTAACTTTCTACAATTGGAAAAAAGAAACCGTTTTTAAAAAGGCTTTAAAATGATAAATACAAATCACCGAAATAAACAATTCGGAGGCTTGAAAGATATGTTTCAAGTGAATTTGAAATGTTGCAAATTGATTGCCAGCTATACACAGTTCTGACTCTCAGCGTCATAGAACGTGAGTCACATGTCTATCTACATCTGACAGTACGGGGGGGGGGGGGGGTCAAAAAGTTTTTCACCCTGTTATTAAGGGGGTCAGAAAAGTTTGTCAATTTGTAAAGGGGGGGTCAAAAAGTTTAGAATCCGTAGTTTTCAACTTACCGGAGTTTCGTACTAGAAATACCGATTTCTTAAATCCAGGGAGTGGATCTGCGAAATATTTTTAGCTATCTCCTCATGTTAAAACCATTTTGATTGGAACTTTTACAAGAAATGTCATCCAATGAATTTCTGTTTTACAAAATACTACGGGCGAGTTTTGCTAGACGCGTAGTCTTTTCTGAGTCTTGTTGTGTGACGTGTTATTGACAAGCTTCAACAGCCGCTATATATCTGGATAAACAAAGGATACGCACGCACAACAAGACTTGTTTGCAGACTATCACCCTCCATCAACGCTTCAAATCTTCCGAGAGTGGTTGTTGTTTTGCTCCGCTATTCTCGCCAAATTGTGAAAAAGTTTCTCAAGTATATATTATAAATTGTATATCACATTGTAGCTTTAAGGGGGGACTTAAGGAAGTTTTTTGTTGAATTTTGTTAGTGCTGTAATTATTGAACCATGACTCGAATGTATATAAAAGTACACAATTTTGGAAAGGAAATGGATCAGAGAATCCAAATTTGGCATCAATTTTGACCAAAAATGTCGTTTTTTTGAGAAAATCACAAAAAATCACTTTTTTGACCCAATTTTTTTGAACAAAGCTAACAAACATAGTTTTGAGTTAAAAATGCCCAAATCACTTGATGATGATGTTAAGACACTACTGAAGGGACGATTTTTTTTTTTTAAACTCTAATCCAATATGTTTTGAAATTTTGAAAAAAAAGTGTAAAAAAAAATTAAAAATCCATTTTTTCACGTTTTTTGGCACTTTTTGGTCAAAATTTTCAAAAATATTAGATTAGGTTTTAAAAAAAAAAAATCGTCCCTTCATTAGTGTCTTAACATAATTATAAAGTGATTTTGCCATTTTGTACTCAAAATTATTTTTTGTTAGCTTTGTTAAAAAAAAATTGGGTCAAAAAAGTGAATTTTGTGATTTTCTCAAAAAATACAGTTTTTTGGTCAAAATTGACGCCAAATTTGGATTCTCTGATCCATTTCCTTTCCAAAAATGTATACTTTTATATACATTTGATTAATAGTTTAATAATTACAGCACTCACAAAATTCAAAAAATCAAATCAAAAACTTCCTTAAGTCCCCCCTTAATATTACGGATTATTTAGTGATATTTTGAATGCAAAACTCTACCCAAAAACTCTCCCTAAGTGATTGAGATACATTCGCTGTGAAATGTTAAAATGTTGTTTATATGACAGAGTGGGAAGCACGCCGGTCAAATTGGACCACACCAATGCAAGCGGGAGTAAATCTCTGTGAGTCGCGACTTGGTTCCTGGTTAAAGGCATAGTTACTTTAACTCGATATAATATATATATTGGTAGTACAAACTGTACAATAGTTAAATGTTTTTAATACTAGTAGTCAGAAAGTAGATATAGAGCGATAGCAATACTGTCCTATCAAGAAGATGACCTCACATGAATTAAAAGCCCTATTTACAATAATGGACCGGTCCATACTGCCGTGTCTGCTTGTGTGTATAGCAATGTTTGTTCAAGTGCAGTCAATCGATAAATCCACTACAGCGCGTTTTGGTGCTTTTTCAAAGGGTCCATTTGCCTTGAAAGGAATTCATATGCTGAACCCCTTGGTCCATCATCAATGCAACACTTAATAAATGAGGTAGACCGTCTTCTGTCGATTAGTAATTTTTACTCACTGTGGCCGACCATACAACCTCCCTATATCATTTGACGATAAACACCGGATAAACACCTTTGTTGGCCATTTAACAAGTTTACAGTTACAATACATTAATTATACTATATATTATATCCCTCCCAAGGACACCAATATCATCAAAAGCCTCAAATATCTATGAAATGTATCGTATACATACCGTATCATACACACAACATGCTCTTCGATGTGTATTTTGAATTGAGAATTTTATGTACACACAGCTCGTAGCCAAAGTGTAGGCACAGCACCGTCAGCACGTCATCATTTTCATGGAAAGCCATCGTGTCAATATTTCTAAAAACGCAATAAACACACCCAACTTTAAATCCTAATTCCAAGAGTTCCCCAACAGTCACTTTTTGTGCATTTTTTTTTTGGTAGTTGTTGAATACTGTCTTAGTATTTTAAAACAAAAAACCAGCTTATAATGTAGGAGGCGATGTCTTAGTCATTACACGGACCGACAGCTCTTTTGGTTGTATCTGTAAGACTGGCCTCATCAGCATTTTTCATATCTGAATCGTCGTCGTAGAATCATAACATCGGACGATGGAAGGTGGTGGCAAGAAATTGTCGCCTCGACAACGAAAGGAGGAACAAACATGGAACCGATTGTCTACTTTGATGGCAGCCAAAGCCAAAAATATGGGTAAGAACCATTTATTTATTTATTGTTTCTCAATCATATTTGTTCATGGCGATTATTTACCAGGAATAATTTGACCGTTTGACGCAAATAAATCTGTCGGAATTCAATCCTAGCAGGTGGCCAAATTGTCCCACCGAGTATAGTGGGCAAATATGGCCACCAAGACAAAATGCGTAATAAATTCACTATTTTTCATGTTTGAAACCAAAAATAATTGTTCCAATGGAGTCAAAATCTGCTGGGGAAAGGTTTAATTTTGATTTCCTGTTTAAATTAAGAAAATTCTGATACTTGTTGAAGAGATGAAAAACATTTTGTGATTTTGGGTTTGAGACTTTGAGGCTTGATATCTCCCAGCACTATATCTGGGTGGATCCACTAGCCTAAATGAGTACTTGTGGCCAATGAAATACAAGGGGTGTGTCAGAAACATCCATTCAGCATCAAGCAAAAGTTTTGTCTATTGAAAAAAAGTTTTTGTAGTGATGGGCGGCGCAACGATAATCGATATCATGTGATTTTTGTAATAGGGGGTTTAATGTGAGGTGGGTATAGGGAGTGTGTTTGTAATTGGGAAGGGGTTAGTGATGTGGGATGGTATTTGTGGTTGGGATGGGGTTAGTGATGGGGATGGTGTTTGTGGTTGGGGAGGGGGTTAGTGGTGGGGAGGGGTTGTGGTGGAGGGCAGGGGTTTGTGGTGGCGAATGGGATGGCCCTGGGGAGAGGGTTTGTGGTGGGGAAGGGGGTGGTGGCGTGGATGCATGGGGTGGGAAGGGTTGGCCTTGGGGTGGGGTGTGTATGGTGTTTGTAGTGGGGGAGGGGTGTTTGTGGTAGGGGAGGGGTTTTGTGAATGGGAGGGAAGGGGTTTGTGGTGGGGATGGGAACGGGAGGGGGTTTATGGTGGGGATGGGAGGGGAAGGGTTTGTGGTGGGGATGGGAAGGGGAAGGGGTGGGGTGTGTGGGGTGGGGAGGGGAGGTTGTAGGGGTGGTTTAGATGTGATTGTGAGAAGGTGGAGTAGGTTTGTGGTTGGGGTTGAGTGGGTTGAGTGGGTTTGTGCATGTGGGATGGGGTGGGAGGGTTTGTGGTGGGGGAGGGGATTGGTGTGTACACCAATAACGCCAAAAAAAAAATTGTGTTGCCCTCACGTGATGGCACGAGGTGTGTGTAATCCCGTTATTGGTTGTCGCTCTTATTTTGACGGGACGTCAAACGCTTGGTGGGGCTGTGTAACGGGATTGCAAAATTACTTGTTTTAAGGACCCTTCTTGTATTTTTGATTTTTGGCATTACTGCATTATACTCAAAAATGTTCGCTATGCAATTGAGAACATTTTCATTTTTCACAAATACAAAAAAACGATTGGAACAATCCAATTGCAAACCAATCTGTTTCATATAAAAACCTTCATATAGAATCACTGACTTAAGGATGTTCACTTATCTACCCTTAAAAACGGATGACCTATCTCAGACCATGTCCTTTTTCTTTCAGTGATTTAAGGCCAGTTTTGTTATTGAGTAGATCCACATAATATAGTGTCTTTTGGATCCCCTGATGTTCTTTGGTCATGGACTCCAAGTTTGAAACTTACACTTTCCACGCGGCTATTATTTTGACCACACACAAAACAGATTTTTCAGAAACTTTTCCCAACTTTAAAGTATATTTCAAGGATTACTGAACCGATACTAGGAATGTTTGTACTTATTTTAATGCATTTCTTCTTAAGGTGATGCAATTCAATAATTTTGACATTTTTGAAACATTTTGCTAAATTTTGGAATGTTGTCTGCAGCCGCCTGCACCGTGGAGAGTGTTAAAATTATGAGTTACTAAGTTCACAAGGGTAGTGATGATATTAGTTAACATTTTCTTTGTGGTGTTCAAGAAGAAGAAAAAAGAAGAAAAAAATCCTTGGCCGGAATTGAAACCGGGACATCTTGAACTCGATGACCACGAGGGAAATATCAAAATTATTTCTCCATCATGTTTGTCGCTACAGAGGCGGGATAAAGATGGGAAGTTAAACCCTTTAGATGCAATTCTAATGCTTGAACACCAATTGTCGTCGGTAGCTCAGTTGGTGGCGCATCCGTCTGGAGGTCGGGAGGTCCCATGTTCAAATCTCAGTCAAGGAAATCAACTTTTCATTTCATGACCACCACGAGGGAAAGATTAGTTATTATCAATTTAAAAATTATTTTTTGTTTATACCTCTTGCACAGTATAATGACCTGTAAATCACCCCTACCTTTATAATCCAAACAAGTTTGGACTCATACAATCCCATCTTGTGTCCTTAAACGAATAAACGAATGCATTTTGTATCTGAATACAGGTATAAAGCAATGGAGATATTTTCAGGGATTAATAGTCTGCTGGAGATCAGATTATCACTTTCTGAGTGACTTTTTGTTGTTTCCATGTGATTTTACACAGTTACATGTGATTCTAAGCATGTTAGGGTTGATTTTTACATTTCCTGCAAACAAATAAATATTTTAGGTGGGAACCTATTGGAAAGCTAGGGTGAGGGGTAAAACAGGGTAGGTCAGCTAGGGTTCAAAGGTGTTAATATTAGGTTTACTCCACATTCTCAACTTGGGGGTAGGGCCTACACATACATGTATGACAATGAATGAAGGAAACCCACTATTGCCCATTGGTCTGGCAAATGTACCAAAGTTAAAGTCAAAATTAAAGCAATATAGTATGTGATATTTTTTAAATCTTAACACATATTTTTTCTCTCTTATAATGAAGTTTGATTTATCGAGGGAAAGACTTTCCTGGACTCATAAATCTGTATATCTTGACTGTATTTTTGTGAAAACTTTACTAAATCATAAAGGAAATCTGTTTCTCAAATTAAGGAATTTCTTAGGAAGCGTATGGCTCTGTCACTTAGAAAATCTTCATGATTTATGATAACAAATGCAAATCCGCAAGAAAATCTGCTTTCAAAAATATCAAGGATAGAGGGCGTTCCCTGGAAAAGATCGCATAATACGCCTTTAAATTAAGTTAGGTTGGACTCCGCCTCACACGAAAAGAGAAGGTCGGTCAGTCAGATTCTTCTCTTTTTTTAAACACAGCAAACAACAAAATAAGATGGTTCATATTCAGTTTGTGCGTAGTACAGCGTGTCCAAAAAATGGGTCCAAAACTTTCAGAGCTTATAACTTAAAACATGGAAAACATAGATACTTCATGTTTAGGAATATAAAAGTAAATATATCTGACATCATTTGGTATAATTATAAGACCAATCGAATGTAAGGTTTTAAAAATACAAAGCTTTGCATACAACGAGGTCAGAACCCGGTTTTTTAAATTTAGCCCTTGAACCGTCCATGCGTTGCATTTGCGCATCGTACTGACGTCATCAAAGTTTTGCCTTTGACTTGATAACAATGACTTACTCAGGGAAATCTTCGTCATAAGGGGGATAAAAAGTGTAAATACCTATGATTTTTGTTAGAAAAAATCAATAAATAACCTTCTGAGACGCCACTGCCATCTTTGAAGCAGTTCAAAAACCATTTCTTGAAATTGGAAACCAGCCGTTAAGTCAGTCATCTCATCAAAGGAATAAGAGGCAGGGCTGGAACTTCCTTTTTTCAACCAGTCAGTCGGGATCGGGCAGGTAACACACAAAAAATACCTGCCCAACAGAAGTTCCACCATCCAGTGTAACTCTCACACTTACACCGTGATTTTGAAATTGTTTACCCTTCAGTCGGTTGCCGGGGTACTGTTTCCCGATACAAAATTTACCCGCTATGGGCAGGTGGGCGGGTGCTATTTCCAGGCATGGTATCGGGGTAACAGTTACTCTGTTTTTGTATATATTCAACGACAAGGTTACTGCAATGTGTATTTATAATGCTGAATATTGATCAAAAATACCTATAATTTAACCCTTTTCTACCAAACATAAGATATTTCGGAGAATAAACACCATGCACACGATGTAGGGAAAACTTGCACACAACACAAATGCAAGGCATTAGGTGGTTTATTGCTAAATTGGAAAAAATGGGTTCTAACCACGGTCTCACATTTTGACCAATTAAGGTCAGATATATGTACCTTAATATCTTCACATATGAAGCAGCTACGTTTTCAACTTATTAAGTTACAAGCTCTGCAGATTTTGGACCCAGTTTTTTGGGACACGCTGTATAACTTATAATATGGGAAACATATATGCTTCATGTTTAGGAATATAAAAGTAAATATATCTGACATTATCTGGTCAAATTATAAGACCAATGGGATGCAAGGTTTTAGAAATACAACGCTTTGCATACAGCGTGGTCAGAACCCGGTTTTTTTTCTTCGATTTTGCCCATAAACCGTCCATGGATTATGAAAGAGGTACACTACATACTAATTGAAATTGAAATAAATTTCAAATGTGCTAGTTTTTAATTTTTTTTAAAATCATGTTTACATTTTTTGAAAATTTGGATGTAGGCCCTTTTGCAACAAAACTCCATCTCTTTGTACATAAAGAAAAAATACCACACACACAAAATCATTTATTTTAATCATTTAAAAAAATAAGTTTGATATAGAAATGTATAGGTCACAATCATATGTTTCAAGGAAATAAAGTCATTTTTTTCAAAAAGACCTACATCTCATTGTAAACAGCCATTGAAGTTGTTGTTTTGTTGCAAAAGGGCCTGTATCCCGATTTAAGTCTGGATACAGGCCCTTTTGCAACAAAACAACAATTTCAATGGCTGTTTACAATGAGATGTAGGTCTTTTTGAAAAAAATGACTTTGTTTCCTTGAAGCATATGATTTTTCCCTATACATTTCTATATCAAACTCATTTTTGAAAAAAAATGCACCATAGCCCTTTTGCAACAAAGCTCTTCATATATTCAACAACAAGGTTACTGCAATGGGTATTTATAATGCTGAATATTGATCCAAAATACCTATAATTTAACCCTTTTCTACTAAACATAAGATATTTCGGAGAATAAACACCATGCACATGATGTAGGGAAAACTTGCACACAACGCAAATGCAAGGCATAAGGTGGTTTATTGCTAAATTGGAAAAAACGGGTTCTAACCACGCACTGTTGAAAGCTTTGTATTTCAGGAAGTTGCCATTTGATTGGTCTCACATTTCGACCAATTAAGGTCAGGTATATGTCTTTTAATATCCGCAAATATGGAGCAGCTGCGTTTTCAACTTTTAAAGTTACAAGCTCCGCAGATTTTGGACCCAGTTTTTTGGGACACGCTGTAAGGCTTCTTTTGTAACACTTTCATCAACGGTAAACGCAAGAACGATGGATGCTTATAATATAATATACCTTATGAGGTGCGTGTGTCTCATTTATGTGACCAGTCACATCAAAAAGGACATGTTGTTGGCAAACACAGTTTTGAGGTAAATATAGTTGGCGAAATATAAATTTAAAAAATGTTTTCTCCATTTCTTTTTCATACAACGTCTAACAGTGACCTAACTTGGTACAAAGATGCAACATGAGAACCTTTATGTCAATGTATGTCACATTTCCAGGTAAAAGGTCATCTGAGGTCAAGTTTAAAATAAGCTGAAAACATTACATTTATTTTCATATAAACACATTGCCGTAGGAGTCATCAGAGGTCAAACAAGCCAAGTGATTTTGTGATAAGGTTCAACAAGGGTCAACAGGGATAATGACAAACTGAATGATTCTGTGGTAGAGGCAACAGAGGTCAAAGGCTCAGTGAATTTGTGGTAGAGGTCTAGGAATCAACAAGGGTCAAGTAAACTCAGTGATTGGTAGAGTCAGCAGGATCAATGAGTCAAACAAGCTCGATGAGCTTGTAGGGTCAACAGGGTCAAACAAGCTTAGTGATTTTGCAGAAGGGGTCAAACAAACTGCATGTTACAACAGTAGGGGTCAAAAGGAATCAACAGGGGTCAAACGCTTAGTGATTTTGTGGTAGCGCTCAACAGGGTCAAACAACTCGGTGAGCTTGCATTAGGGGTCAACAGGGGTCAAACAAGCTCAATTATGCTGTGGTAGGGTCAACAGGAATGAACATGGGTTAAAACACTCAGTGATTTTGTGGTAGAGTCAACATGGGATGAGATTTTCTTCAATGTGAAGTATGCATATTGTTTTTAATTCACAGACGGTCTGACAAATATGATATCTATCTTATCTATCTGTCATTCACTTACGTTTATGCTGTGGCAATCCCTCTGTGAGGCGTGTCATCGGTGACAGTGATGGGCATGACAGGTTATAGAAGTCATCAAGCTGATGATACAACGGCTAACTGAAATCGGCAGCGATCCTCGGTATGGTTGCATCAGTATACTGGTGTCAATAACATGAAGATGAATGCAGATTATTCCTGATTCAAATCACGTTACAAACAACATGTCATAGGACTCAGAAATAACTCCAGAACAAGCTTTCAATTTATGTTCACTACATTTATTAGGGCAGAGGGGGTCGATCCGATGGCATAGAATTGAGGAGAGGCAATTATTGAAGTGGTGCTACTCACCATTGTTGCACAATGCCTGAAGTTTGAATCACAATCCTTCAGACAGTTCATAATGTCTATACGTGCATGCCCACCAAAATATAATGTGATTGAGAGAGACACAGTACGCATTGGGTATCATACGTTTTGTCCAAGGGATTCTGAGTCAGATAACAGTGACAATCTGGCAACAATCAATGGATAACAAACATGTGATTGACTTACAAGTGGTCAGTTACAACTTGTAAGTAGTCGATACCCATTTCCGCAACACTACCCTCCCCCCCCAAAAAAAACACCCAAACACCCCAATACGTCCCGGATCAATTACAATAATCAGGACAAAAGGGACATCTGCATGAATCAACCAGATCATTATGTTACACTACCCCCTCCCATAAACCAATATGTCCCGGATTGATTACAATAATCAGGACTAAGGACATCTGCATAAATCCTGATCAGTATGTTAGGAAATTTATAGCAGACAAATCTTTCATTTCTGTACAGAGCCAATAGTCAGATAATTACGAAACCACATAGCAACATACAAGTACTTAGGCTGAAAGATGACGAGTTTGACCAACAGCCCGCCTGACAGGTGCTGCTACTTAATGAGGGATTCATTCACTAACTTAGCTATCTTATTTTATAAAAGTATCACATCAAATCACAAAAGTATGAAATCACTTGAACAGACCATCAACTTTCATCTAAAAACATCAAAAAAAGTAACTTGGCTGTTGTAAAAGCACCTATAATTTTAAAATTGTTACTCATATTCTAAAAATGAAAATACCATGAGACGGAAAATTTAATTACGGTGATTTTGACATCTTGTTTGTTAAAATCGATAAAGTATTGTTGTCGCGGTATGTGCTTACAGATGAAAAGTGCCAATTCCATTGTTGCATTAACTCCTATTGATCTCTCTGATTCAGCGTGAAGATAATAGCGGGAATTTTGATTAGCTGTTCTTGTTGTGCTGTAAACTTGATTAGCATTATCCGGAACAAATTTAATGGGGATGACAGGCGTACTTCTTTACAATTAAAAAGGATGAATTTAAAACTCCAAATGCTCAAAAGGTCCGAGAAGACAGACAGGACAGGTCATCGTCATGGGCAAACTATCAAAATTCCCGCTATACTTTATCGATTTTAACAAACAAGGTGTCAAAATCACCGTAATTAAATTTTCCGTCTCCCGGTATTTTCATTTTTAGGATACGAGTAACAATTTTAAAATTATAGGTGCTTTTACAACAGCCGAGTTACTTTTTTTGATGTCTTTAGGTCAACGATTGGGTGAGCCACAAGTGTTTGGTAGCACGCTATGGCACTGTGATGATCAGTATTTGTTGCACTGTTGCCCAAAGTTACACCTGAAGATCCTTTACTATCCAATAGATCCCATAGTAATTAAAAATTAGTTAAACACATACATTTGGAATTGAATTAACACTTACAATGCAAGAGAAATTTGATTATTATTGAGTTGATAACACTTATGTGCAAAATATTATTTGATTATAAAATGCACATTTAAATTTAAATTGGCATAGAATGACCACAATCCAACTGATTAATCTACTGCTACAACTTATAAAAATATTGTTTACATTATTAGAACAGATCGTCAACTTTCATCTGAAGTCAATTGTTGGATAAGCCACAAGGGCTGCATCCATTGGCACTGTGATGATCAGTATTTGTTTGCACTGCTGCTTAAACTTACACCATAAGTATGGTCCTTGACTGTCCAATAGATCCCAGAGGAATTGCAAATGATTTGTGCATCACCATCACCATAAATTGGCATACACTACAGGGTGAGTAAAAAAAAAGTGTACTCAACTTTGGGATTTTATATCTTAAAATCTGTGCAAAAATTCACAGATTTTTTATTGAGGCAGACGGGTCATCTCATTAGCTTTCTAAAGAATTTTAGTTGGTTGAAATTGGTTTTGTTAAACATATGTTATGCTCATTTGCGTTAAAGTCAACATTTTATAAACCGAACAAGATTTGCAATATTTTCTCTTAAAAGATTAAATTCCACTATTGAAAACGGTCCACACTCTAGTCCGAGCTGAGTACGACTATCACATGTATTGTTGTTGTTGCTAAATTCGTGTAATGATGACATTATTTTGTCATTATTTCGCATTTAATGATTGAAAAAATAAATGAGAATGTTTGACTTGTCTTTATTAGTCAGCAATTGTGTACCATACATGAATCCACTTGTTCGTTAATATCAAGCATTATTGAGTAAAATATTTAATATTGTGTTCGGTTTCAAAATGCAGTAAACTTTCCCAAAATAGTTATATCTGATAAACTGTTCCATGAAATGTCATGATTCTTTTTGCTGATGATAGCGAATAAATGCATCTATTGCCGCATATATTAGTTTGCCTTCATATTCTGATAATAAATATGTTTAATATTATTTTACTTTGAGTACACTTTATTTTTACTCACCCTGTAGAATGACTACAATCCAAACTGATCAACTGATCAACTATCACAAATTTTCAAAATATTGTTCACATTATTTGAAGAGATTGTCAACTTTCATCTGAAGTCAATTGTTGGATAAGCTAAAAGGGCTGCATGCAGTGGCCACTGTGATGATCAATATTTGTTTGCACTGCTGCCGAAACTTACACCACAAGTATGATCCTTGACTATCCAAAAGATACCAGAGTAATTGCAAACGATGTGTCCGTCACCTATTTACACACATACATTTTGAATTGAATTAACACTTAAAATGCAAGAGAAATCCTAACACGGATTAATATTGAGTTGATAACACTCATTTGTAATAGATAATTTGTGCAAACGATTTGTGATCATAAAATGCACATATAAATATGAATTGGATTGTCTGATTAATTAAGTTGATAATAATGTGGAAACGATCAATTGTGCAAAAGATGATTTGATCATAAAATGCATAAATTGGCATAGAATGACTACAATACTACTGATTAATCAACTATCACAAATTTACAAAATATTGTTTACTTTATTTGAACAGATCGTCAACTTTCATCTGAAGTCAATTGTTGGATAAGCCAAAAGGGCTGCATGCAGTGGCACTTTGATGATCAGTATTTTTTTGCACTGCTGCCCAAACTTACACCACAAGTATGATCCTTGACTATCCAAAAGATACCAGAGTAATTGCAAACGATTTGTCCGTCACCTATTTACACACATACATTTTTAATTGAATTAACACTTTAAAAAATGCAAGAGAAATCTTAACACAGATTGCTATTGATTTGATAACAATAATTTGTTCAAAAGATTTTCAAATGCACATGTAAATATAAATTGGTATAGAAAGACTACAATCCATCTGACCAACCCGATGGCAACATTTAAGGAAGTATTATTTGAACAGATCGTCAACTTTCATCCGGAGTCAACAGTCGGATAAGCTAAAAGTGCTGCATAATAGTAGCACGCTATTTCTCTGTGATGATCTGTATTCTTGCACTGTTACTCCAAGTTAAACCAAAAGAAAAGATCCTTGACTATCCAATAGATCCCAGAGTAATTACAAATGATTTTTGCATCACCTAACTATTTATACACATAAATTGTGAATTGAATTATCACATCTTAAAATGGATAATCTGATTATTAAGTTTATAACACTTATGAAATAGATACATTTTGAAAAGGATTATTTGATCATAAAATGCATGTATAAGGATAAATCATCATAGAATGACTACAATCCAACTGATTAATCTACTATCACAGTTGATAAAAAATACTGCATCGTTTGAACAGATCAGCAACATTCATCTGGAGTCAAAAGTTGGATAAGCCACAAGTGCTTTATAATGGTTACATGATATTGCTCTGTGAGGATCTGTATTCTTGCACTGGTGCCCAAGCTTAAACCATGATAAATGATCCTTGACTATCCAATAGATCCTAGAGTTATCACAAATGAGTTGTACATCACCTTACTATAAATATTGAATAAAATTCACACTACCAGAAAAATCCTAAAACAGATTATCTGATAATAAAATTGATTTTTATATTACTACAGTACTACGCGATTGATACATTTAACTTAACACTATAACATTTGCAACTTATATTACACACATATATACTGGGAAGTTATTATAGACTAAAACGGGTTTTTTGATTTGAAACTATACCTAGCTAAATGGCTAAAATTGTTCTAATGGGGTTCAAAAACTGCCATAATTGACAGTTGACATTCCTAGTTTCAACACAGTTTCCTACAAAAGGTCATTTACAATATCTAGAGCCCATACATCTGTGTACAAACTATCCATCAATATCATAATCATTTACCCATTGTTAATGCCTCTTTTGGCTATGTTAATAGTTAAATAGTGAAAATGTGTATGTATTGGAAGTGGTATGCCAAGTGCCATTTTCCTATTTCAGTGCAATTACGTCATTATGATTTTGTTCATTTCTTTTTTGTATGAAATCAAATGTTGCTGTAGCTAAAGTATATAGAAATGGATTGATAGCAGAGTTGATTGGCAATACAACTGTTACGATCCATGTATAGACATGAGGGCTGACTGTCTGTCTCCCACTCTGTACAAGGATAGAGAGTATAATGATAGGCAACCAGCACATCATATCTGTTAGAATGATCAATCCCATCTTGATAGCCATTCGGAGTTCTTCCTTTTGATTTTGATTTCTCCCAGATTGTTTAGTTGTTTGTCGGACAGTTATGAAGATCCCAACATAGCAAAACAGAATTATCCAAATACTTATGAAGTTCAAAATTGAAAATATTGCTATACCATAATATACTCCTGGTTTAGTTCCAATAACAGTTTCACGAGTATTATTGAATACAAGTGGTTGGTTATGATCATCAACAATTTCGTCATCAACATATATCCAGTATGTTGTTTCAAAAATATTACTCCTCGAGAGTGGGAGACCAGTACATACCTCAGAATTGTCGTATAATTCTGGGTTTATTTCTGACAAAATGGTTGATACAATACTCAACACTATGGCAAATATCCAGAGCATAGCTATGACTATCCTAGATGATGTTGTGCCCAATCGTCTATCACTATACATATACCTGACACCCATAAATCTATCTATGCTTAGTAGCGTTACAAAAAACACAGAAGCCTCACTCGATAAGATGGACAGGGTCCCTGCAAGTTTACAGGTAATGCTTGATCGCCATGCTTCAGATGGGAAATAGTTTTGATAATATATATCTGCTGATGATATCATAAGCATATATAAGCCCATGACCAAATCTGACACAGAGAGATTTGAGATCAAAAACATCTGAACTTTATTTTGAGGTTGTCTTTGCCGACATCGATAACACAATACACATATATTGCTAATAACCGCAAACGTGCCTAATATCCACATGAGAATTCTTTGAATTTGATTTGAAAGTAATCGGTCACATGTAAGAAATTGTGAAGGTGGTATTGTTGCAGTGCAATTTGCTGATTTGATAAAGCAACAAGTAGCAGCATTGTCAACAAATATTTGTGTGGAATTATAAAAAAGTTGAAAGGATTCATTGGTCACTCTGTGCAGTATATTTGATCTCATATCTACTATTTCAAGAAATTCCAATGAAATATTCACAAAGTAATTCATAGAATCAAATGCATTCAGATTGTTCTCAGATAAGTCAAGATATTTCAGTGTAGTCATGCTCTGAAATATACCTTGGTTAAAATTTGACAACTTATTTTTAGAAAGAGAAAGATACAGTAGACTATCATATTTTACGGATGTTGAAAGCTGAAATAAAAACAGATTATTGTGACTCAGATCAAGGAATTTAAGCTTAGATGAATGTAACAATACCTCTGAATATATTATTTTGATGTGATTGTTTGACAAGAATAAGTATTCAAGGTTTGTAAGTCTTTCAAACTGCCGGGGATGCAGCTCCTCAATATCATTGTAGGCCAAAATTAACACTTGCAGGTTGGTAAGTCCACCAAACGTCTGCGGGTGCAGCTCCACTATATTATTGTAGGACAGATATAACTCCCCCACATTGTTCTGTCCATCAAACTGCTGTGGATGCAGCTCCACAATATTATTGTAGGGCAGACCTAACTCCCACAGGTTATTAAGTCCACCAAACGTCTGCGGGCACAGCTCCACAATATCATTGTAGAACAGATCTAACCTCCATAGGTTGTTTAGTCCTTCAAACTGCCACGGTTCCAACTTACTAATCCGGTTGTTTGACAGGTGCAATTCAATCATGTCTATCAGCTCCGGTTGGTCTGTAAATGCATTCTGCTCAATTCTTTGTATGCCTGTGTCACTCCAAGACAAAATCTCAACTTTGGGCGGATACAATACCTGCACAGATGATGTTCCATGAGGGCAAGCTAATGTTACTTTCTGATTGCCTAATATACACATGCACTCAGATGGACACTGGAACTTTGTGGATATAGTAGTGATGAATATTTTATAGGAGATCTGTATCTGCTCACATCCAACAGTGCAGTTCATAGGCTGATCATAGATCCACCGTATCTGCTGACATCCAACCGTGCAATTAATAGGCTGATCATATTCACCACACACTATCGGAATGGTTACTAAAAATACTAGTAGGATACATGCAGTTATAATGCGTACGACAAACGCGGTATGTAAGACGTCTATCAGCTTTCGTGAAACTTTTGTGGATGCCATTGTAAACTGTTTCACAAGAGCTTGATTTATCAATTAAGCTAGTAGTTGCCTTACTACTAGCGTAAGCTTTCCCGTCTGTTTGAATGCTATCGTCACTATTACAAGCTTTCTTGTCTGTTAGGATGTTATCGCACGCACTACTATAGTGTTTCAGTGTGTTACGATGCTACCGTTGCTATACTACTTATAGCTTTCTAGTTTGTTATGATGCTGCCGACGCTATACTACTAAACTTTCCGACCGTTAAGATGCTGCCGTCGCTATACTACTTAGCTCTCCCGTCTGTTATGATGCTGCTGTTGCTATACTACTAAACTTTCCCGTCCGTTACGATGTTGCCGTCGCTATACTACTTAGCTTTCGGGTCTAGTATGATGCTGCCGTCACACCGAATCAAATAAACCATATGATATATTTAATTGAAATGAGATGCCTTTTAATGGAGTCAGTTTGCACAAAACAAATAAACAATGTGATTAAGCCATGGTATTATATTCGCTTTTATCTAGTAATTTAGTAATTTTTGTTTTGTAATCATGCATCCATCAAGCGTTTTCACTTAGCTTAATTAGCTTCTTGACCTGGGCTTGTGATGAATTTAAGACTTATGTTTTGTATATTGATACTGTTATACTTCCCACTCGTATACATAAAATGATAACTCATCGGCTAATCAATGTACAGTGATTGATTTTTATTATTATCATCAATATCATCACGTGCCATAAATGAGATTGGATCAAGACTATTCTTTTCTCATGTCTGAAGGCTGACAGCAAAATTGTTAACTTTATTTGTTGGGAGTGGCTGTTTTTAATAATAATTCAACCAGCATGCTTCTATAGGCTTTTTAAGCCTGGCCCGAGCAATTTGCTTGAGTCTGGTCCCTTCAGGACCCAAGCGTGTGTCTGTACGGACCGACCGTGTAAACAAACAAACAAACAAACTAGAGAGTCAATATATCACACAACTGTAGATAATTGGTTTTGTTTTGTTGTATTTTGTCATTTCGTATTCTTAAATCTCTTATTTTGAAAACAAATTAAAAAGATATACCAGCATTCTCTTTCTGCCATGTTTTTACTATTTGAAAATTAAAAAAATGTTAACACTTTCCACGCGGCAGGCGGCTGCAGACGACATTCCAAAATTTCACAAAATGTTTAAAAAATGTCAAAATTATTGAATTTCATTAACATATTTAGAATCATCATGAGAAATGCATTGACATAAGTACAAACATGCCTAGTATTAGGTCAGTAATCCTTGAGATAGACTTTGAAAATTGTGAAAGGTTTCTGGAAAATCTGTTTTGTGTATGGTAAAACCAATAGCCGCGTGGAAAGTGTTAATACAGCAAGTGTTTATTTTAGGATAGGTTCATTAAAGCCAACCCAATATATTTGCCTACATTCTTGTGTTGTAAATGAAACTAAACACAGAAAAATCTCTACTTTTTGGATGTCATAACTGAGAATTCAATGGCCTTTTGATAATTATGCAATTGGAACATACACAATTTTTTATTCAAATGTAGGGGTGCGTGCATGGCTACACTTCACTACACAATTTCTCTTATATTATAGCGCTGTGGGTTTGTATGATGACCCGGACATTGGAACCTATAAGTTTTTTTCTTTGTTTCTAAAATACTAAGGACGAATTCGACAACAACCAAAAAAATTCACAAAAATTGACGCTTGGGGAACTCTTGGAATTAGGGTTTAAAGTTGGGTGTGTTTATTGCGTCATTAGATATATTATATTAGAGCATGTTGTAAGTATCATACGATATACGATACATTTCATAGATATTTGAGGCTTTTATGTTAGTGATGATTTTAATGTAATTAATGAATTGTAACAGTAATAGCTAGTAATCTTGCCAATAGCCCTGTTAATGGCCAAAGGGAATGGTCGGCCACAGTGAGTAAAAATAACTTATCGGCAGAAGACGGCCTACCTTCATGTTCTATTGATTGAGTGTTTTATTGATGACGGAGCAAGGGGTTTTAGTGTTAATAGCTTGTTCATATTGTTCAGTTTATCATGGAACAAATATAAGAGTATTTGAAATATCAGGGTTCAACATAAACAAGTTTCAGAAATCAAGAATGATCTCATAATAATCATTTGAAGAGCGAATTTCGGCTTATGGTACAATTATAATTTATTTATTTCTCACCCTTTTCCCCAATCAACAACTGATTATCTTGTGTTTTAAATGTGTTGTTTCCACGATGTAGGAGTAAATTTGGGCGGGGTACTCTCATTAATTGATGGGATGTGCGTTTTATAAACACATGAAGACCCCTTCTCACACCTCTTTTCAGATCCGTAGGTTCTATTTTCACACCTCAACTGCTCCCTTTGACCCCCGTTGAGCCTCAAAACATAATGGGCCGTATTCTCGTACTAAACACGGTTTTAGCTTTAACTAAACGCGTGTCTAACTAAAACGCGAGTTTATCTTTTAAACAACGTGTTTAACTAAACACGGTTTTAAACTCTGCGCATCTCGTCCCCAGGATGGTTGTGCGTTACTGTATACATGTATTTATTTTTGTTGTGGCCCTAATGGGTTACAATAAATATCGACTGAATACCTCAAACGCACGTGTATTTTTAATACTACGCGATTTGCTTGGCAGCTTACACCGGGCATGGTTGAGTAATCATTCAAGGCATACAGTTCGTGGATTTGTTTAGTTAAACGCGCCTTAAACTACCCCCATACCCATGTTTAAAGTTAGACACTTTTCAGTGAGTTAGACGCGTGTTTAAGTAAAACAAATGTACGAGAATCGCGTTTAGTTAAACGCTGTGTCTAAAGTCAAAGTTAGACGCGTGTTTAGCTTAAAATCGTGTTTAACTACGTACGAGAATACGGGCCCAAGTGTTGAGTTAAATTTCTTTTTTTGCCTGTCGTTTTGAAAAAACTAAAACCAGTTTAATGGTGGGTGTTTTTGCGTTGTCAATTTTACAAGAACCGTGAAAACCACATTTGAATACAATACTCAGTTGTTGAGTGCCTCTCTCTGGACTTGAGGTTGAGGAAGGGAAGAGGCACTCGATTGATCAAGTACGTTTTGTTTGCTATCCTTAAATTGAAATAAGATTCGCTACTCCCTTTCATTAGTTATGAAGATCCCTAACTTAACTTCCTGGATAACGAGACTTATAACGAGGTTATTTTATTAAGGGCATGAAGGAAGGACTTCATGTTTTTGTTTTTGTTTTCATTTAGGGGGTAAAACGGGACAATTACAATATTTTCATTTGTTTTTACCGGTATAGAAGCTTTCGGGAAGGAGGTTGTTTGCCCCTTACATCCTTGAATGTTACGTATGTTGTCCTTATTTGAAATAATGTTAAAATGGATGGAACGTTTATCCATGATTATTTATAGTATTATAGCTGAGAGAGGCGTGCTCAGAAACATCCCAATCCGGGTGAGAGGCTAGTGTCAAATCATATAACGGGTCATAACCGTGTCAAAACGCAATTTAATATTTGTTTAGCTTTAGTTATGCATGTTTTGAATGTCTCAAAAATATCTGAAAGTTCTTTGCGGAATTCACGGTGTAATAATATATCAGAAATGAGAATGAATATCGCATCGTGCATTGGATATTTGAATAATATTGCTAATTTTAGAAAGTAAAGGATTACTTTAAATGTGTGAGTTAATCAAGCGTAATGATTCATCAGTTATAGGTTAACAAGTTACCAACAAAATCTTTAAGTTCATCGGTTTCATCAGTTTTATATACCAAAGGCAGGACCCGCATGATACAGCTGCAAAGTTACTTTGCACAGTTAGTTTTCATTATTGTTATAACAGTTCATTTAACTAGGTACGATGTTGGTAAATGTTATTCACTGACAGCTCAAACGAGAGAATAGATCTGTTAATATTGGTGCAGTCAACATTCTTAATGATTCCTTATGAATTTTCAATTGACAACTCAAACAAGAGAACAGATCTGTTAATATTGGTGCAGTCAACATTCTTAATGAGTCCTTATAAATTTTCAATTTAACTAGCAATTGCTATTTCCAAAAAAATAATCTGTGGTTCTTTTATTTATTCAAACTAATTTTATAATCAACGTTGTGTATCTCGGAAATTTTCAATTGACAACTCAAATGAGAGAACAGATCTGTTAATATTGGTGCAGTCAACATTCTTAATAAGTTCTTATAAATTTACAATTTAACTATCAATTGCTAACTCCGGAAAATTAATCTGTGGTTCTTTCATTTATCCAACCTAATTTTAAAATCAATTTTGTGTATATTGGAAATGATGTTACACATACTTTTCAATCAAAATGATATATAATTTATCGGGAAAAGAGACGTAATTTTATCAAAATAATTTCAAAGCTCAACTGCCATTTGGTTTTTATTTAGAACACTCATGTAACATAGTTAAAGATTTTTCAATGAATTATGCTACTTACGTGCAAGGATAAGTTCTATTTGTACGGCATTGCAGAGAGATCCCTTAGAAATACCGTTCCTTTTAATGTTGGTGCCAGGTGTACTAATTCAAAGAAACGCAAATAATGTTGATGTTATTGTAAACATTGATGTGTGAAACGTATGTTAGTTTCGTAATTTCAGGGAGAGAAATGAAATATTATACAAATATTTACTGCTCTTGAGGGATCTGGTGGAATCTATTGGGCCCCGAGGTGAACTGGTGACCGTGGGGTACTATTTTCCCGAGACCGAAGGTCGAGGGAAAATAGTACCCCACGGTCTCCAGTTCACCGAGGGGCCCAATAGATTCCACCAGATCCCGAATAAAGAGCAGAAAATATTTGTTTTATATCCTTCATCAATATATTTCTTGTTCATTATTTTGTTAAAAGTAGACTCTCAAGACTGAGCTCAGCCTAGGCCTTACTAGGCTAAGACTATGTTTTGTAAATTTTAACGAGAAATATAAAATTAAAAAAATTACTCACCACCTGGCACTAGTACTGTAGCTTCAATATGTTTCAAAGTCAAAAGCTAACTGTTCAAAAGTTTTAAAAAGTTCCAACCCACAAACTGTTCAATTCAAATTTCATTCGGTTACTGAATACTGGCACCGGCATAAAACTTGGAAAGCAATAAGACATCGAGTACGGCGTTTTCCATTAAAGTGTATAATCTGCGTTGGTTTCCTTGCAAAATTCGCGAAAAACTGACATCCCACATTTTATTTGTTTTTTAGTCTTCTCGCTGTCTGCTGTCAATAAATTGAGTCAATTGATCCTCATTTACATGCCGAAACCGTGGAGTTTCACCAGCAGCCGCCATTGTTGAAACTGTGGTCTGTTTACGTTTTAGGCTTGTCAATCCTAAAGTCAACTGTCATAATAATAACATAAAAGAACTTTGACACGTAAATCGAGGTCATAGGGTAATAGTAGACTATTTCATTCTCCAAATAGTACCTCTCTCCCTCGTCAATAGCATTTTTGGTCTTCTTTGCCTAATGGTGAGACTATTTTTGATCATGTGACACACTTTTAACCAATTAATGAACAGGAATATATTGATGAAGGATATAAATCAATATATCAATTGCTTTAAAGCAAATTATTTGTCTATTAAAATATGACAACTTTTAATACAGTGTTTTGATTTTACAGTATCATGTAATGCTATATGTTACATTGGGCTTACATTTCGGCACAATAATCATAAAAGAATCACGATGCATATAAACTGCTCAAAGAAAGTTTGGACTATTTTTTCTAGCACAAGATTTTCAAATATCGCGGGATATGTTCATTAAGTGTTATATATCCATGTAAAGCTGATGTGTTGATCTTTACAATGATATCCAATTTGAAGCAATATCTTGTTCCAGTGCTCAGCCACATGCTTGAGAACATGGGGAGGTCGCAATCTGAAAGTGCCAAAATCAACACTATTTTGTGCTTAAAAATCAATAGATCATCACACTACACTGTAGTGGTCAATGTTAAGGCCCTGTCACACCATAGCGTATGGCCTGAACGTTGCCTGAACGTATGCCGACGTATTCAAAAAATAGCTCGAAAATCGTCAGAGTCCAAGAACGTCCAAGAACGTCCAACTTCCCAACGAATTGCGTAGGAAAAGTCGACATCGGTGATGGAATGGACGTATCCATAGCGTATCCATAGCGTTTTAAACGTATAAATAGCGTATGACTAACATATTGATAGCGTATCACTAACTTATAACAAACTTATGACAGCGTATCACAGCGTATGCGATCGGCGAGCGTATGACCAACGTATGCTTAACGTATTCGTAGCGTATGTCTGCCGTGTTCGACGTATCCTCAGCGTATCCTCGGCGTACAACGATCACGTGACTTATGCCGCTGCCAGTTCAAGTAGACGCAGCCTAGATGATAATTATTAACATATCTAGAAGGGTAAATCTATAGGTCCAACCTATTACTTACGACGAATAACGTACCTCTAACGTATGTCAGCGTATGTCAACGTATGCATAACGTATGTCAGCGTTTGTAAACGTATGTCTAACGTACCACGAACCTATCGGGAACTTATGCAGAACGTAAGTTAAGCACACGTTGAGTACGTCGAGAAATTTTGAACATGCTCAATAATTTTCGCGGGCTCAACGTGTTCCAAATTTTCACAACGTATCACAGCGTGCTCTTAACATAAACGACGTAACCCCAACTTACCCCTAACTTGTATTAGCGTACAGCAACGCATTTTTCGATATTTCGCATACGTTGTCGTACGTTCAGGCGATACGACATGGTGTGACAGGCCCTGTCACACCATAGCGTATCGCCTAAACGTATGCCGACGTATACAAACAATAGCTCGAAAATTGTCAGAGTCCAAGAACGTCCAACTTCCCAACGAATTGCAATATTTTGGTTTGTATCAATGCTAGATAGCTATATATTTTCAGCCGACGTACATCAACGTATACCAACTTACGAGTAACGTACCTCTAACGTATGTATAACGTACCACGAACGTATATGGAATTTATGCAGAACGTATTAAGCACACGTTGAGTACGCCGAAATTTTTTGAACATGTTCAATCATTTTTCGCGGGCTCGACGTGTTCCAAATTTTCACAGCGTATCACAGTACTTACAAGACTATTGTGGGTGTAGATATGAGTACTATTTGACATTGTGGGAGTATTTTGGCATTGTGGGAGTACCCCACAATGAACAGTTTCCAAATGGTATAAGAGGATACTATGAGCGTGTTAAAAGCAGCAACAAATATACCCCCAGAACGATTTGTTTGTTTTGTGTGTGTTTTTGTCATCTTAATACATACACTTTGCCACAGACGACGCTGGACATAGGCGTATTCACGAGTATTCAGGTTAAAATATGCGAACGAGGTTACCTGATCAAGTGAATGGGACGACCGCTTAACAACGGTTTAAATTCAAAAAATAGCATTTACAATTGGGATGATTAGCCATCCCGAACGGTTTTGGATTGGAAAATTTTTCTTCTAACCTATGATGAATTTTATGGGGTCATATAATCAAAATCCATTGTTACATTGAAACCAACGGAAATTCAAAATTAACGGCCGTTCGTAGCCACCGTCGTCTGCTTTGCCACCCCAAATATATGAATGGCGCCATCTCTAATAGTCAACTCCCACAATGTATATTTTGCTTTAGCGCACATACACAAATACCCCCACAGTACATATAATTACCCCCGTAGTGCACTCCTGTACCACCAAATCCCAAAATGCATATTTATACTCATTGTGTACTCCCACAGCGCACAAACACAAATACCCCCGCAATGTATCTGGTGCGGGTATTGGTGGAGATGGCCAAATACACCCATAGGGGGACGCACGCCCGATTTTCCAATTGTCATTATTACTTAGCATTTTTAATATATATTTACTACAAAATGTGTATCTTGAACCAATATACAAGGATGCATATTCTGTATGCAATTCGTGTATATTGAGGATGTCCATATACACCCATAGGGAGACACATATGGCAGGCCCAATGTCCAGTAACTCGAAAAACCAAGTTTCTCGCCGAAAAACTTGGTTTATCGATTGAAAATCCAAGTTTTTCAAGTGAAAAACCAAGTTTTTCTCGAAAAACTTGGTTTATCAATAGAAAAACCAAGTTTTTCGAATTATTGGACATTAGGCGTCGAAAAACTTGGATTTTCAATTGATAAACCAAGTTTTTCGAATTATTGGACATTAGGCGTCGAAAAACTTGGTTTTTCAATTGATAAACCAAGTTTTTCGAATTATTTTACATTCCACGTTGAAAACCAAGTTTTTCGAATTATTGGACATTAGGCGTCGAAAAACTTGGATTTTCAATTGATAAACCAAGTTTTTCGAATTATTGGACATTAGGCGTCGAAAAACTTGGATTTTCAATTGATAAACCAAGTTTTTCGAATTATTGGACATTAGGCGTCGAAAAACTTGGTTTTTCAATTGATAAACCAAGTTTTTCGAATTATTTTACATTCCGCGTTGAAAAACCAAGTTTTTCGAATTAATGAACATTAGGCATCGAAAAACTTGGTGTTTCAATTGATAATCCAAGTTTTTCGAGATAAACTTGGATTTTCACTTGAAAAACTTGGATTTTCAATCGATAAACCAAGTTTTTCGGACGAAAAACTTGGTTTTTCAAATTGATAAACCAAGTTTTTCGAATTATTGGACATTAGGCGTCGAAAAACTTAAATTTTCAATTGATAAACCAAGTTTTTCGAATTATTGGACATTAGGCGTCGAAAAACTTGGTTTTTCAATTGATAATCCAAGTTTTTCGAATTATTGGACATTAGGCGTCGAAAAACTTGGTTTTTCAATTGATAAACCAAGTTTTTCGAATTATTTTACATTCCGCGTTGAAAAACCAAGTTTTTCGAATTAATGAACATTAGGCATCGAAAAACTTGGTGTTTCAATTGATAATCCAAGTTTTTCGAGATAAACTTGGATTTTCACTTGAAAAACTTGGATTTTCAATCGATAAACCAAGTTTTTCGGACGAAAAACTTGGTTTTTCAAATTGATAAACCAAGTTTTTCGAATTATTGGACATTAGGCGTCGAAAAACTTAAATTTTCAATTGATAAACCAAGTTTTTCGAATTATTGGACATTAGGCGTCGAAAAACTTGGTTTTTCAATTGATAATCCAAGTTTTTCGAGATAAACTTGGATTTTCACTTGAAAAACTTGGATTTTCAATCGATAAACCAAGGTTTTTCGGCGAAAAACTTGGTTTTTCGAGTTACTGGACATTGGGCCTGCCATACATGTGTACCAGGGAGTAGCTTGGCTGTGACAATCTTTGATATAGTGGACTTTGACTTAGGCAAAAATAGGCCTAGAAATGTATACCATGTTCTTTGTATCATTAACAGGTAAACCCCGAAGCGTTACAAGTTTGTAGAGTAAAGTTTTTGGAGTAAAGTTTTGGAGTAGAGTTTGTTGCTTATAGTCTAGTCAAGGTTTTCTTGTTGTATTATATCCGTTGTTAATGGTGATTGTTGGTGGTCTGTTACCCAAGAAAATAGGTGGTGTCAGATTGTGACTTGACTTTGTTCAGACACACTTTCACTTAGCTCGTCGCCCCGCGACAATAGGGAGCTTTCGATTTGGACGACGGACGCTTCTACGCCCGACGGTAAGATGACACCTCGAGTCATGTGCGACTAAGCAATCCGTCGGTCGTACAAATTCCGGGACCTGTCTTCAGTTTCCGATTTGCTCGATAGACGCTTTTACGACGGTAAACAAAACGTTGCCATCGTCACCACGACGGTTCTTAGTCCCTTTACGCGTTGTAGCATTTAGAGGACCAACGGATGACAAAACTGACGCATGTGCACATGACTTAAAGTGTCATTCAACCGTCCTAGATTCATCCTTCGTGTAAATCGAAAGCTCCCTAAGACAGGTCGAAGACAGGTCCCAGAAATTGGACGACCGACGGATTGCTAAGTCGACGCATGCGCACATGACTCGAGGTGTCATCTTACCGTCGTAGAAGCGTCCGTCGTCCAATTCGAAAGCTCCCTAATATCATTCATGTGGTGCATCAAATGCCAGAGGTGTCTGAATATTAATTAAATCCTCCGCAAATATAAAAGTAAACGACACACACTCTGATGAAAATGGTAGAATGTTGATGATAAACACGGTTATTGATGACCAAAAGACTACCCTTATGAATATATATGCTCCGAATAATATGAAAGAAAGGTATAACTTTTACACAAATATGTTCAAGAAAATTGATCAACATGTTCCAGATGATCACGCCCTTGTTCTAGGTGGTGACTTTAACACCTGTTTGAATCAAGCAGTAGACAAAGAAGGTGGAATAATGTGTGTCAATAAAGATGCAAAATATCTTAATGCAGAAATAAATAAACGTAACCGTCTAGATATTTGGAGGACATTCAATCCATCAAAAAGACAATACACATACATATAGGCAGAAAACACCACTTGTAAGAACAAGAATCGATTTCATTCTTGTAAGTAAAATCTTGTAGATGTTGTCAATTCATGTGATATAAGACCGAGTGTGCGCTCGGATCACCAAGCTGTTTCCTTAACATTCCAAATCAATACTGAGATAAAAAATTCCATTGAAATGGAATGGGGGCGATCCAAAAGAAAGAAGCATGTTTTGTAACCATTTTCTGAAGCATCTGTTGCATACCAAAATACCAGGGAAAGGGTGCATGTATTTTCCATAATTCAAACCAAAAAAACAACAAATCAAAACACCGCACTAAAAATAGTACAGTAAACCAATAAAGTTGATTTGTGTGCATGGAGGGGGGGAGACCGTCTGAAGAACAATCTTGGTATATATGACATTGTACTTGGTCTTGATCATCGCGTATTAACATTTCATTAAAGGTAGATGTTCCGATTTTCAACTTGAAGTTTTCTATTCGACATAAAAGGTCATCCTCAAAAAAGTCGTATTCCAAAGTTTGAGTTGCATAACTCTAATGGTTCTTATTTTAGACGCACAAGATGCCGTGAAATGTGCCCATTGAGTTGTACACAAATCAACCCAGGAATTATCATTATACATAATCCGAAACTCAAACATCCACAGCTAACCATCTGTGGTCAAACAAGATAAGCTATTATGTCTCTCTGTGGGGAGTCTAATAAACATCTCTCTGAATGAATCATCAACCGTCTATGCATCAACTAAACAAGCTTTGACTCCATCACAGACTGCAGGACTGTTAAAATAAACTGCATAGGTATATGTAATTTACAAAGACTACAAACATGGCTGCCCCCACATATGTCTAGAAATACCTAAATGTGTAATTTGTTGCAATCTGATGCTATAAGGGTGGCTTCGCCCCCAAAAAAGAGGGCAAGGTAATTGGAAATAATTAAATAGGCCTACATCAGTTTTAAATGATGTTGCATGTAAAAGGTATACAAGATATCACCCATGGTGTTAATGAAAAAGCAGAATCTATAAATGATGACCACTTATTATGGGAATATTGTAAGGTCCAAATAAGAGAATTCTCGGTTAGATATTGTGTGACAAAACAGCAACAAAAACGTCAGGTTGAGAAGAATTTAGTGTCTTATTTAAAAGGTCTAAATGCTATCCGCTTTCCCGATATAAGTGTTGTAAATGAAATTGATAGAGTAAACGGTATACGTGACAAGATGTATGAAAATACAGTAAAGGGGCAAATAGTGAGATCTCGAACAAGATGGTACGAAGAAGGAGAAAAAGTAGTGCGTATTTTCTTGGTCTCGAAAAGTTTCACGCAACAAAAAAAAGTCTATCACAAAACTCAAACTACCTGACGATTCCTTGCTTACTAAGCAATCATACATTATGAAGGAAGAGGAAAGGTTTTACACCAATTTGTATACAAGTGCTAATGTTGATAGTGATAATATTAAAGGGTATCTGAATAATACAACATTTCCTGAGATTTTAACCGAAGAAGAACAAGGTAAATGTGAAGGTTTATTGACGCATAATGAATGTAAAGAAGCAGTAGATCAAAGACCAGGTAAAAGTCCAGGTTGCGATGGTATTCCAGCAGAGTTTTATTAAGTGTTCTGGAATTGCATAAGTACCTTAGTGATTAACTCAAAATTGCTGCATCGGAAAAAGGTCACATGTCACCCTCCGTAAAACTACCGTAACTTCTTCAATATTCATTTAATCTTTATAAACGTATACAGTTTTTTGCAGAAAAGGGTTCAATGAATCCAACCATGATAATGAAATTGACCATTTTGGAAAAAATTATAAAAAACACGTTTTTTGACCCATTTTAGGTTCTGCAGAGATAACTCAAAATATATTTTGTCAAATTTTGTCATACTAGTTTTATGATAATCCTGATAACATAACCCGGGGTGCTTTTTTGTGTTTTTGAAAATCTTATTTATTTTTTTAGTTATGTGCCAAAAAGTGCCAAAAATGTGATTTTTTTAACCTCCATTCTTCTTGTAAAACACATTTTTTGGCCCGTTTTGGTCTATAACTCAAAAAATAAAAAAGATATTAAAAAAAAAAAAAAAAGGACCCCAGGTAATGATATCACGATTATCATAAAACAAGTTTGACACAATTTAACAAAATATATTTTGAGTTATCTTTGCAGAACCTAAAATGGGTCAAAAAACATGTTTTTTATAATTTTTTCAAAAATGGTCAATTTCATTATCATGATTCATTGAACCCTTTTATGCAAAAAACTGTATACGTTTATAAAGATTAAATGAATATTGAAGAAGTTACGGTAGTTTTACGGAGGCTGTACCTGAGAGTCCACACCCCCCTTAAATCTCAGTGTATAGCTTTGAAATGTATGGTTAAAACGTTATAATGTACTGTATGTATGATGATGATAGTACACACTGGCGTAACAACAGGGGGGGATGGGGGGGATATATCCCCCCCAGATTTTTACCTGGGGGGGATGCCTAATGTAATCATCCCCCCCAGATTTTTCATAACCAATAATTTTAAAAGTGACGTATTTAAACAAATAGGTGGGCGTAAAGATTCACACACTGCACACTGGACACAACCACACTGGGACATTCAATTCATTCATTGCAGTTTGGATTTTATCATTTTAAAATGAAAACAATGACGACAGCGATTTACAAATTGCTATCAATCAAGGAATGCATGACCAGGCGCGGATACAGGGGGGGGGGGCCGACGGGCCCGGGCCCCCCCCCCCCCTACCAAAAAAAAAAAGGGGAAAAAAGGAAGAAAAAAAAAAAAAAAGGGGAAAAAAAAAGGAAAAAAGAAAGGAAAAAAGAAAGAGAGGAAGAGGGGGGGGGGGGGGGTGGGGGGGGGGGGGGGGGGGGGGGGTGGGGGGGGGCACATCACCCCTCAGACTCCCCCTGTTCGAGCTTTTAAACAATCTATACTTAAATTCAGAAAAAACCAGTATATACGTCGTATGCTCTACTTCTTTCTTGCATTGATAACAAATATATATTGATTGGAAATGAAGAGGTGGCTTTTTGATAAAATGTTGGTCAAAAGTATACACCAGATCGCACCAAATGAGTTCGAAACTTGAAAAATTTTCTACTTCTGAGGGGGGCACTTCCCCCCTCAGACTCCCCCCTGTTCGACCTTTCAAATCATCTATACTTAAATAAAAAATATATCAGTATAATATGCTCAACTTCTTTCGTGCATTGATAAAAAACCAAAATATTTATTGGAAATGAAGAGGTGGCTTTTTGATAAAATGTTGGTCAAAAGTATACACCAGATCGCACCAAATGAGTTCGAAAATTGAAAAAATTTCTACTTCTGAGGGGGCACTTCCCCCCTCAGACTCCCCCCTGTTCGACCTTTCAAATCATCTATACTTAAATCAAAAATATATCAGTATAATATGCTCAACTTCTTTCGTGCATTGATAAAAAAATAATATATTTATTGGAAATGAAGAGGTGGCTTTTTGATAAAATGTTGATCAAAAGTATACACCAGATCGCACCAAATGAGTTCGGAAATTGAAAAATTTTCTACTTCAGAGGGGGGCACATCCCCCCTCAGACACCCCCCTGTCCGAGCATAGCTCGGAGGGCGGTGCCGCTTGGATGGTACCGGCAATTTTTTTGGGCCCCCCCCTAAAATTTTACTGGATCCGCCTGAATTTTTGGGCTACAAAATGAGCCCAATCTGTAAAAAGTGTATTATTTGGGTTACAAAAGGCGGGCAATAGTTTTACGAGCGTAGCGAGTAAAAAAATATTTTGAGGTTAAAAAAGTCTCACTCTGAACATTACTCTGAACTTGACAGCCCTGCCGTATTTGAGTCTGATAATTTTCATCCCCCCCACTCAAAAAAAGTAGTTACGCCCCTGATAGTACACACAGAAAACACTATGTAAAAAATTATGTAAATATAGAACTCCATAATTATTATGTAAGAGTTTACATAAAACATGTAATATATACCCAATCTTGTGTAAATTCCTATGCAAAAGCTTAACACAACTGTTTACATAGTATTATGGAGTTCTATTTTTACACAGATTGTGTATTTTTTACATAATTTGTGTAATTATTTTACATAGTGTTTTCTGTGTGTAAATGGAAATGCCTTTTAAACGCTATTTAAATGCTCATGGTCCAAACTATTTATTCTTAAATATGAATTTTGTGGAAGCAAAGAATGCCACTCACCTGTTTCCATCAGGGTAATTTGTTTTTCATCACTTTACATGGCCTATAGACCATTTCAAATTGAGATCGGAAATCTTCGGAAAAACAGGTCACGTGGAGTAGGTGCGTTGCTCGTTCTTCGCAACAGTTGATCCCATTCACAGCATTGCCCTAGTTGATTGTCCGCCCATGTTTACATACACGCGTGCACACATGAGAAGTAAAACGTGGAACGAGACTATTTTGTTTTTTTATCAACAAAGGCGTTGATCGGCAAATTCCAAATGTATCGAGCAGACGGTAATAAAAATTCCATTAAAATGGAAAGTTGGCGGTCAAAAGGAAATTGCGATATAAGGCAAATAGAAAGAGCAAAAATAGCAACATTTGTAAATACGGCTTTTAGTTGCTAAAATTATGTGGCAGAAGAAGCAAGCGCATAGATGATAATTGTGCAAGATTCTTGCATGGCATTACTAGAAAGCAATATAAATTACAGCCATAGTTTAGTGATAAACACGGTTTTAACATTCAATTTAAGTTTTAAATATATGTCATATGTATTCAATTTATTTGATCAATACATAAATAAATGTAGAAATAAATAAATGAGGTTTTTTTTAAATACTTTTAAATAAATAGTTGAATCATTTTGTTAATAAATAATAATATAAATCGAAAATTACATTTTTAATCGAAAATAAATGAATCAATAAACTAATGAATCAATACATAAATACACGCATATTAAAAATTAAAATATTAAAAATTACTTATAAAATAAAGAAATTAAAACAAATAAACATGAGAAAACATTAATAAATAAATAAATGAATAATTATGTAGATAATTAATCATATAAAAAGTAAATAAGTAAATATAGAAATATACAAATGAATAAATTTTACATTCAATTTAAGTTTTAAATATGTCATATATATTCAATTAATTTGATTAGAATTATATTCAATTTAATAAGGCCAATATTCGTTAGTAAAACTATGGTTAAAGTAGAATTTATTTGTTTATTATAGGAAAAAATTCCATTGAAATGGAATGGGGGCGATCCAAGAGAAAGAATCATGTTTTGTAACCATTTTCTGAAGCATCTGTTCATTCTGTTGCATACCAAAATACCAGGGATATGGTGTATGTATCTTTCAAACAAACAAAAAACACCCCAAATCAAAACACAACAGTCTAAAAATAGTACAGGAAACCAATAAAGTTGATGTTTGTGCATGGAGGGATACTGTAGGTACTAAAGCAAGCACTATTTTTTCGCGGCATTTAATGTTCGTGATGCAGAAGAACCCACATTTTTCATCATGAAATGTTTACAAATGTACACCTTTCTAATCATGTCTAATAAGAATACTAAAAGCTTGTGAGCATGACAATTTCACCAATCCTAGCCAGTCGCGAAATTTTTCATACACATAGATATTTCATGCAAACCTTGACCATGTTTTATGACACAGTTGCACAGTTGACACTCTGAGCTTTTCAGTAGTATCTGAGACCACAATTGTAATGTGTATAACATCTGGACAGTTGGGAGATTTCTCTTTAGTCAAACAAGATAAGCTATTATGTCTCTCTGTTGGGAGTCTAATAACATCTCTCTGATTGAATCATCAAGGCTTAACAAATATAGCTTTGACTCCATCACAGACTGCAGGACTGTTAAAATAAACTGCATAGGTACATGTAATTTACAAAGACTGCAAAATAATTTAGACAATTTTCCATATACTAAAAACAAAATGGCAGCCTCCATGTATATGTAGAAAGACCTAAATGTCCAAGAATATGCAATCTGATGCTATAAGGTTGGCGGTTGCCCCGCCAACCAAAAAGTGAAAATATTACCCCAAATCTCTATCATCTCACCGTTTGTTGTTACTGAAATGCCGCAACATCAACTTTGTGAGGGATACAATCTATCATCAACACCAGCGCAATCTACCACACGGGCAGACGGGTGAAAAACATGTTTGTTTTTCTCCGCACATGGCCATGACCTGTCAGGAGCTGACAGGTCATGTAACCGAACGTCAAATCACTCGGCTAATCGGAAGCATTCGGGTGGTCGTATATTTTCGGATTTGAAATGGTCTATAGCCGTATCAGTGGCGTAACTAGACTTTTTCATTTGGGGGGGCAAGAAGGGGCAGTGACTTTAAATGGGGGGGCTCGTAATTTTGTTGAGTCAAGAGATGCGCGCGTAGCGCGCGAAATTTTTCGACTTAACAGCTATTTTTTGGACGATTGAGCTACATTTTGGCTCTAAACAAGCTTGTAACCAAAGAATATCTAATTTTGGGAAGCCATATGCGCGCGTAGCGCGCGAAATTTTTTCATATGTGTACTTTTGACCATCATAATTCCATGATTCCTTTCATTTACAGCCGTACTTGATTTCATTTGGGGGGGCAAGCGGGGGGGCAAGGGTTCCAAGTGGGGGGGCTCCCGCCCCCCCTGCCCCCCCGCTGGTTACGCCACTGAGCCGTATTATTGCGGTTTTTTATATTAATGTATCTTGATCTTGTATTTTATACTTGTTAAATTTTTATAATACTTAAAATTGTGTATATACATTGATTGTATCTTTTTAATATTTTATAATGTTGTTATTTGTATTGTGTACGGCGCTTTGATCTTTTTTGGAAAAGCGCCTTATAAATGCTCTGTAATAAATAAGAAATAAAATAAATAAATATTGAGTATAGAAACTTACCAATCAACGACTAAAGTCATATTATATGGGGAAATGAACTGATCATGCACAATGGCAAGACCTTGTATTTCAAACACTGGATTGATAGTGATATAATATAAATATCAATGACCTTATAAATAATGATGGTATCTTTTCCACTATACATACACTTGACAAGCTTAAAAATAAGCACAACTGGATTGCAGAGCTATTTATTATTTTCAAATCAATTCCAAAGAATTGGTTAGCTTTATTAAACGCCAACAATATGCTCTATTGAAATAAGTACTCGTTTAAGAACCTCGTGTATATATGTAACTAAAAAACGTGTAAATATAATGTATTGGCAAAAGTTTACAGTCGTGCCAATAATTCAGAACACTTATGGGCACAGGAACTGTCTACGTCACCAAAATGGGACGATATTTGGTCTATGAAAACTATTCTTGAAAAAGAGAGCAAATTGGCAGAGTTCAAATACAAATTATTATATCATCGCTACCAAAGCAAACTTATATAAATGGAATAAGGCGAATTCACCCAATTGTTTTGAGTGCAACACGTCAGATGATTATCTACATACGTTGATGCATTTAAATGGTTTCTATACGAATTAAAATGGAGAATTAGTATCTTTAGACATAGTGAAAATATGTGGCATAAGATTGGCAAAAGCCTACATAGCACAGAGTAAATAGTAGGTTTTGATATTCTTCTTGTAAAACACATGTACATGACAGCCCATATTATATATTGCTTTGTTTGTCAACTCACCTGCGAAGGTCATGTGCCATTGATGATCATTAGCCATCTATCTTCATGCTAATGGTAATTGTTGTTGTTTTGGTGTTTTTTTTGGTTTTTTTCATTCATTTTATTTTTCATTCATCTATATTCTATACATGGTTATATAACATAATAACAATATATCAAACATACTGGTATCAATAAGTTACAAATATGAAAAACATGACTCCACCAGCGAACAGGATGTACCAACAATTACCATTTGCATGAAGATAGATGGCTAATGATCATCAATGGCACATGACCTTCGCAGTTGAGTTGACAAACAAATCAATATATAATATGGGCTGTCATGGACATGTGTTTTACAAGAAGAATATCAACACCTACTATTTACTCTGTGTTAATGTAGGCTTTTGTTAATCTTTTGCCACATATTTTCACTGTGTCTCAAGATACTAATTCTCCATTTTAATTCATATAGAAACCATTTAAATACATCAACGTTTTTATTATCAGTGATCTTCATATGTCTGGATCTATACAGAGTGAACGACGCCAGACTAAGCATTCTATTTAGCATTACATTCAATACATTTTGATGATCTGGTTTATAACCAAGCACAATGATTTTTAACGATATCTCTGGACATGGAATATTGTTAGAAATAATAAATCTTTTAAAATGAACCCAAAAGCTTTTTGACAAAGGACAGGCAATAAATGAATGTAGATAATCATCTGATGTGTTGCACTCAAAACAATTGGGTGAGTTCGCCTTGTTCCATTTATATAAGTTAGCTTTGGTAGCGATGATTCTATATAATAATTTGTAATTGAACTCTGCCAATTTTTTCTATTTTTCGAGAATAGTTTTCATAGTCCAAATATCGTCCCATTTTGGTGACGTAGACAGTTCCTGTGCCCATCTTTTCTGAATAATTGGCACGACTGTGAACTTTTTAACTACATGAACGTAAATACACCTTGATTGCCAATACATTATATTTACACGTTTTTTATTTACATATATACACGAGGTTCTTAAACGAGTACTTATTTCAATAGGCATATTGTTGGCTTTTAATAAAGCCAACCAATTCTTTGGAATTGATTTGAAAATAGTATAAAGTTAGGCGAATGTCATAGCACCACTCAAAAGATAAGTCAGGCTATCAATAGTAGGGGAGAGCGGGTAGTTTTCGCCCCATTTTCATTTGAAGAGGTCTAGAGACGCCAATTTTAAAGATTGAATGGACCTATTGATATCACGTGAAAGATTAATATATTGGCTACATACGACCATGATCTCAGTACTCTAGGCCTTACTGTAAAGGCAAGAGTAAATGATAAAGAAAAGTGTCTCGAAAGGGCGAACTTGCCCGACGCCGGGGTAGGTTCGCCCATAGACCGGGGCAAGTTCGCCCTTTAGGCTCAGAATTAGGCTACACAAAGTACAATAGATTCGTTATTCTTCGTTATTTTATCCAAAATAAAAATTTAGAGGTACAAAATATAGAGGTGGGGCACTTTTGCTGAACACACTCGTTCAGAATTTAAAAGTAATAAGAAATACCACATTTTTAAATATTCTCCTCTAATATTAGTGTTACTCCATTCCTGATAACTATTCTTATAATCCTGTAAGAGGAAAATTACAACTTTGAAATTATGCAAAATCATGACTTTATAAATCCCTATTGGCGAACCTGCCCCATCATCATAGGGCGTATGTGCCCCATATAGCGCAATAAATGCATTGATCTATAATACCACGGATGTCCCACAAACATTGATGGATTGTTAACTGCATCAAATCCATAATCAATCCCATACCTTCCTAATGATATTTTACATTAAAGCCTTCTCTACTAATATCTTTGGAAAAAAATCAATATGAAAAATGGAAGAAAATTCACTTTTGGTTGATAAGTTGACAAACATGGTACGGTGATCTGCCACTTTAATGTAAGAAGATTGCAACATACTACTTTATTCAACACTGGCCGCAAAGATGAGAATCACGTGGAATCACGCTCTCCCCTATAAATTCGCCGGATCCAGGATTAAAATTGACGGGGGGCTGACCAAGGTTTTTTCAATTGGTACCCCCAAAAAATCGTAAAAGGTCCCCAATTTTTGTTGCCGTCAGCTGGTGAATTTCTGTTAAGTGGGGTGGGGGGGGGGGGGGGGGGGGTAGCGATGTGGTTGTCCCAAAACCGGCAAAAAATCGCATGGTACAAGTGGCATGCGCATATGTACCGACGGAACCTACCTATGCTTCTGAAAATGGTAAAGTGGTACACAAAAAAAGGTATATTGTCAAATTTTACGAGGGGCGCCCGCCCCTCCGCCCCCCCCCCCCCCCCCCCCCCCCCAACTGGGTATAGTGTAAAGTTAGGCATAATGTACAACGCTCCAGTCAAAGGGTTGTGTATAAAGTTAGGCATATGTTATCACTCCAGTCAAAGGATTTAGTGTAAAGTTAGGCATACGTTATCGCCCCAGTCAAAGATAGGCATTATGTTATCGCTCCAGTCAAAGATTTAGTTTAGTGTAACGTTAGACATTATGTTATCGGTCAAGTCAAAGGTTTAATGTAAAATTAGGCATGTTATCGCTCCAGTGAAAGAGGTTTAGTGTCAAAAGACCTCGGTGTAAAGTTAGGCCATGTAAAACATCAGTCAACGGGTTTAAGGGTCACACCACTAAATAGAGCTCTATGGTGATATGTACAAAAACACTGATATAAAACTCTGGTTTAGACCACTAAATTGCGAAAGTGGACCCTGTAGAGTGATTTTTTTCTTAAAGATGATCACATTTCCCCACCAAAAAGTGAAAAAAATAGGTAGGTTGACCTGCTCGATTTTCCAAAATATGCCCATGGAGTTGACTACCTCTCTGACGAGCTTGGAAATGTCGCCGTAATCGCCAATGTTTCCAGTAAAAAGCACAAATTTGAAAGATCTCTCAACAGATGATATTCACAGTTTATAGTCATGTGCATGTAGGTGATGTCCCATTAATCATAATTAATCAAAAATCATAGGCATTTACGCAATTGTATTACTGTCAAGTCTTTTGAAATTGAGGATTTTGTGATGCATACTTTCCGATTCTAGCTTTAAACACCGACTTAAAGGTAGGGGATACCCTATTGAGTGTAGTGCACCCTTTAGTGTAAAGTAAAGCAATTAATGTTATACCAGCAAAGAAATTAGGCTATTCCGATTGAAATCAATACACCCCTTATTCTTCAATAGAGGGAGTGTGTATTCCAAATGGGGTTTCCTGAATGGCTGACATTTAAATCTACACTCTTAAAATTCCTGACGTTTTTTAATATAGATTCCAAATAAAAAAAGATCTCACTAGATTTACCGCTAACAAATTACCTCCAAATTTGCAATATTTTGAGGTAGGCCTAATTTTTTACTAGAAAATCTATTGAGATCTTATTTTCTTAATTTACTTGGTATGATCTAGTCTCATTGACTAGGTATTTTTAAGAGTGTAGGGCATGTCTGTCATAGGGGTGTATGGATATTAACTGGAATAGCCCATTCCTCCCCAATTTATATTTCACACAAATCATTATAGGCCAAGACGAATTTCGTCAAAATTGATTTAAAACATCACTATTCGTATTCCTGCTTCATTGTTCATACAAAATATATCGCTGAAATGCTGAAAACCAACCAAACACACTTACAACGGGTAAATGGCCTCAAATACAGGGTGGGTCAGAAAGAACGGGCCTTTTTCACAAAGGCGCTACAATGTAGTGAAAATTGCAGGCCTGTATAATATGAAGAGCTGATTTGCAAAAGGGCTTACGTCCACTTTGTAACCGGCAATATAATAGTATTTTGGTAGTATAGTTTCTAAAAGCAATGCGGGTAATTTGTTAAAAAACCTTATCCCAAAGTAATTCAATACAGCCTGAAGTCCGAGTCGTAATGCAAAAGGGCTTCCGTCCAAGAAAAATGTTTGGAAAAGGGCTTACATCCATTTACACTGTCCTCTAATGCAAAATACTGCCCTCTATAATTCATTATCCAAAGACAATTAAAAAATAAAAGGGAATTCTTGTTCCTGTTTTGTCCCCTCGCCAACTCCCAACACTTACTGTTTAATTTGGCGATAGACATTTGTATAGGCCAATTTGGTGAATGATTTTTTTCCCTGTGGTGAACTGTTTGTGTGCATTTTATTAAAATGTGTTGCAAAAGGGCTTACATCCATTTTTTGAAAAATAAAGAACATAATAACAAAAAAATTAAAAGTGATTGATTTGAAAAAAACATACTGTATTTGATTGGTATACTATGTACTTCTTTCATTATACACATACTATTTCAAAGTATCAATCACACTTGTCCAGAATACTTTCATGCTGGTTTTTTTTTTTAAATCACTCAAATGGATGTAAGCCCTTTTGCATATCAGCTCTTCATATTCAAAACTAGTGGTTAAAAGACCACATTTGGCTTTTATTATACAAAGATTGAATTGGCCTACATTGAACTTAATAATTATAAGTAAGAACTATCCTGAATTCAAGAAAAGCCTTCACTCAAAAGAGGCATCTCTGCTGATAAAGGAAGCGAGCCTCATAAAATACATTGAAGAATGTGGCTTGATAATTCGACAATCTCGTGGATTGGCTTTAAAATTGGTACCTTTACTAAAATTAGTGTAACATGATGACGCAAAGGTCGGTTTTTTAGTTGTTTTTTGAATGAAAGCCACAAAATGGGTCTTTTTAGCATTTCCATTGGTTTAGAGTATGCATTCCTTACCATGCTTACATTTTTGTGACGACTTCGCGAAAAAAGTGCCCGTTCTTTCTGACTCACCCCGTTATACAACCTAAATCATATTCGCGTTTACAGGTTTTATATATTTTATTTATTTATATAGGGTGGACAAATTGGTAGGCCTATATCAACGATATTACAAATCTGTGGTTTAGAGTATGCATTTCTTACCATGCTTACATTTTTGTGACGACTTCGCGAAAAAAGTGCCCGTTCTTTCTGACTCACCCCGTTATACAACCTAAATCATATTCGCGTTTACAGGTTTTATATATTTTATTTATTTATATAGGGTGGACAAATTGGTAGGCCTATATCAACGATATTACAAATCTGTGGTTTAGAGTATGCATTCCTTACCATGCTTACATTTTTGTGACGACTTCGCGAAAAAAGTGCCCGTTCTTTCTGACTCACCCCGTTATACAACCTAAATCATATTCGCGTTTACAGGTTTTACATACACTAGTAGCGTACCCTCGCTACGCTCGGGTCCCCGCTAGATGGTTGAAACCACAAAAAAACCCTACAACACCCCAAACCAGGTTGATTTAAAACCATATCCCTTTTAAAGGCATTATAATCCCCATACAACCCCCCCCCCCCCCCCAAATCAGGTTGATTTATAACCATGTCCCTCCTAAACCATTTACCGTGGCTACTTTATTAACCCCTACCTCTCAAACCGCATCAAGTTAACCTTCAGTACTTTTAAAACCACATAAACCCTCTACAATCCCCCCCCCCCCCCCCCCCCCCCTCTGCAACTACACCAACCAGGTGGATTTATAATCATAACCCTCCTAACCATTTCCCGCGGCTACTGCATTAACTCTTAACCCTATCCTATCCCCGGCCCATGCACACACAAACACACACCGTTTCCAGATTTATAGTAAGACTAGCGGCGTACCCTCGCTACGCTCGGGTCCCCGCTAGATGGTTATGCCACATTACCTACCTCTGAAACCACATAAACCCCCTACAACACCCCCAAACCAGGTTGATTTAAAACCATATCCCTTTTAAAGGCATTATAAACCCCATACAACCCCCCCCCCCCACCCCAAATCAGGTTGATTTATAACCATGTCCCTCCTAAACCATTTACCGTGGCTACTTTATTAACCCCTACCTCTCAAACCGCATCAAGTTAACCTTCAGTACTTTTAAAACCACATAAACCCTCTACAATCGCCCCCCCCCCCCCCCCCCCCCCCACTGCAACTACACTAACCAGGTGGATTTATAATCATAACCCTCCTAACTATTTCCCGCGGCTACTTCATTAACTCTTAACCCTATCCTAAAACATTTCCCGTGGTTTTACAGCCCCCCCCCCCCCCCCGGCCCATGCACACACCCAAACCAGTTTGATTTATAATCACAACCCTCCCTAAACCATTTCCCGTGGCTACTTCATTAACCCTCGGTCCCTTAGATTGTTTGGCATGCCAACTTAAAGTAAAGAAATCAGGTTGTTTCATTAACCCCCGCAAAACACTATCCATTATAACCCTAGGCCTATCCTAAATCATCAAGTTAACCTTCAGTACTTTTAAAACCACATAAACCCTCTACAATCGCCCCCCCCCCCCCACCACTGCAACTACACTAACCAGGTGGATTTATAATCATAACCCTCCTAACTATTTCCCGCGGCTACTTCATTAACTCTTAACCCTATCCTAAAACATTTCCCGTGGTTTTACAGCCCCCCCCCCCCCCCGGCCCATGCACACACCCAAACCAGTTTGATTTATAATCACAACCCTCCCTAAACCATTTCCCGTGGCTACTTCATTAACCCTCGGTCCCTTAGATTGTTTGGCATGCCAACTTAAAGTAAAGAAATCAGGTTGTTTCATTAACCCCCGCAAAACACTATCCATTATAACCCTAGGCCTATCCTAAATCATTTCCCTTGGTTTTACACCCCCCCCCCCCCCCCCCTCCCTCCCTCCCCAACATGACACCAAATACCCAACCAACACACTGTACAGGCCTATAACCATTATCCCGTGTGGCTTCTGCGCCCTGTGTAGGAGTGCGTGTGCCGCGCGCGGCAGTGAGCCCTTGCGCAAACATGCACGCGACGTGTTACCACGGTATGATTACGCGGTAGTACGCGCAACGCACAATGTTGGTCAATTCTAGTGGCATTTATGAGCCAAATCTGAGCGGTTTTTTGCTGTTTTTGGAGCCAATTGTTAACCAATTTCACTGAAATAAACTTTAACACCCTTCCCGTTATTTCCTCTATCTTTCATACGAATTAGGCGCCACTTTGATCACAACTAACGGAGAAATAAGGATAACAAACACACAAACACACAAACAAACACACAAACACACACCGTTTCCAGATTTATAGTAAGATACATACATACATACATAAGAGGATTTATAGGGCGCCTAATCATGAATATCTAGGCGCCATTACAAGAATGAGAAGCCACAAACAGGCAAGAGAAACAAAAACAAAATACAAGCTAAATTACTGATAAGGATATAGGTGGGATTTCAATGATTTTTTGAAACTGTGAATGGTTGGTGCCTCACGGATGGATATGGGCAGTGTGTTCCAGGTGCGTGGACCGACGACAGAAAAGGCATGATCACCAACTGTTTTGGATGTTCTGGGAATGTGAAGTTTGGTAGCGTCCATAGCAGATCTAAGAATACGAGTTTTATATATTTTATTTATTTATATAGGGTGGACAAATTGGTAGGCCTATATCAACGATATTACAAATCTGTATTTGATTTATGGTCAATAATTATATGACACACCAGTCACTATAACCAAATATTTGCATCCATAAACTCATAATAGTACATTCGCTATTTTCCCTTATGTCACAAAAATGTGCTTGCGTGTTTTCCATTTATTCTTCGACCATCTTAGTAAAATGGCCGCTATTTTACAAAATGGTCGCCAATCAAAACGTCTTTAACCATTAGATCTGTCCAGAATGATCATAGATTTGCGACTAAGTGGCTTTACCCAGATTTTGGGGTCACTCAAGAGATCCGTTTGAACAATCAGATAGTATAGTCACTGTAACAATAAATAATTCCAAACAATGGGTGAAAAGAAATTGAAAAGATGGCATAATACAATCATAGCTTTCAAGTTTATAATAAGGATTGTTTTAATCTGAAATTTAAAACAATCACAATAAAAAACTGTTCTCGTCACCAAACGTCTCTTCCTCTATCGTTCCATTCAATCCATCACATTATACTCATTAAACTGCATTAAAGTGCATGCAGTTTTACACAGTCCGGAAAGCTTTCTTCTGGACTTTGGCAATACTAATCGCTGTAGGACAAATTGTATGTTTTGGTATCAAATTAACTCTACACATTTTCTCTATTCAAAAAATGTTTTCATTTTTATACTGTAAATATATAACTGGAGATATAGCTTTAAAAGGGTAGGCCTATGGCAACATTTTAGACACCCTGTATAAATAGTCATGACTAATTTTATTGAAATATTCAATGTCCTTGAGTCAAATTAATCGTTTTGGGATCAGTCTAATACTCTATGAACCTTTGCATGTCATATTTTTATAACAACATTTGATTGTATTCCTTTAATGTCATGATTATGACTATTCGCCATGTTCAAAGCCCGGGGGCCGGGGGGGGGGGGGGGGTTACTTTCGCCAAAATCGTACGTAGATGTGCCTGCCGGACTTCGAAAATGTGACTTTCTCTATACCTATTTTTTTGGCCAATTTCCGACCCATCAATATACCAATTTTGTAAGAAAAGCACGTTGCACAAATTGGGTGCTTTTTACAAAAAAAATGCCTAAAAATACACCCAATTTATGCCAATTGGGCGCTTTGGTCAGTGATGAAAACCACCCCATCGCTATACCAATTTTTGCGAAAAAGCACCCCAAAAGGCAGGCACATATACATATAACATATCAATGTGAGATCCCCCCCCCCCCCCCCCCCCCCCCCTCCCACCGGGTACAAAGGCATTCATTCTTTAGTGCAAAATATATAATCGTATTACTATGGGACATTTTGGGACTGGGAATGGGAGGGGATCCTTTATCATGTTTATAGCAAGCACCCTACCCAGCAGTTAACTCCGAGATAGATGATGATGATATAGGTTCAATCCATCAATCAATCAATCAATCAATCAATCAATCATTAGTAGGTAAATAAGGAAGCAGTAAATTATAATATTGTTTTTATTAGGTAAATAATCCATGATGGTCAATATCTGTATTCACCAATGAAAGAAAAGAAGAACTGTTGTTAATCGGTGGATGTGCCTGACGAACACGCTGTGGTGGTAGTCGTCGACGTCTGCATATGTCGAGTTCGTAGATTGTAGATTTAATTCGGAGCCCCCACGAGTACAAATCCTTGTGAGAGATATTTATTAGATAACACTCGCCTCAAACCAGTGTACACCAGTCTGAAAACGAATAGCTCTACTCTCACCAAGATGTGTACGACCATGGGGGCCCTCGAACTTCCAACCAATCACCGGCTAGCACTGAACTGGCGTTGACCAAGCGAGTGACGGCACCGTCAAATGTGATTACTGCAGCGGTCATCCGTACGAGGGCCGAAAAAATGATGAGTTTAAAAAAGAAGATGCTGAAGACTTGAAGTGCTGTACGACCTGGCTGGTCAGCTAGAAAGCCCACCCCATCATCGTGAAACTCTGACCAGGCCGTGCACTACGGTTAGCCCATAACAGTGGTAGCAGAATCGAAAGTTGTGGGTCGAACAGTAAAGAACATCACACCCCAGGTTCGTCAACTAGAGTTTTTGCTGCAATATTCCCGTGAAACTGCCGACCCACGCCATCGGTAGGGAAATACCGATGATAGCTCAGAGAGCCAGTAAATAGTGTGATTTCGAAGCGAGTGTGTGAGACGATAACATGTTTTGGATTTGGATAAAATTTATATATGATTTCGATGGTCTTCTGGAATATTCTAGCCACGTATATAACACAGTATGACGAGTTGCCATGACTGTTACCAGGTTACACACCCACGTCATGTTTCCTTCCTATAGTGATACTTGGTTTACACAGACCTTTTATTAGATTTTCAGAAACACCGTCGTCCCTTGATTGTATCTTTATCCGAGGGGCGAGGAAACTCGGGTGTATGGGTTATATTAATATAAAGTATGTGACTAAAGAACCCTGGTCACGGAAAGCCTAAGATGAGCCCGGTCTACATGTCTAAGAGTCTTGGGTGAAATATTTAAATTTCCCAAATAATACTATAGTTCTTAGGGGTTCACAGAATGCAAAAGAAATTAAAACAAGGAATCTTTGAGTGAACATTTTGCAAGATTTCCCGAAAAGGGTAGGTTATTTTGATGATTTTTATCAATACTGATTGATTTTATGGTGTTTTTGGCTTCAGAGTACTGACAAATCTTAGGTCCCCATGGGCCATACTTACAGCGTGATAGTTGACTCCGCCTCCCCCCAACCCCAAACACCCCCCCCCCCCTACCCCCACACACACCCCACCCCGCCACCCTGCCCTTGGTGACTTTCAAATGAAGTGGGTTGGGTTCAATGGGAGAGCGCGAGACTGAAAATGAATGGTCTGAGCGACCTAACATCATGGATGCAAAGTTGCGTACCCCCATTTGACTCGGTGCCCCCCCCCCCCCGGTATCGTTGTTGGAATAGAATGGTACTCAGTGAGAATGGTATATGGCCAAAGCTATAGCGATATGAGCTCTATAAATGGTCAAAACTGGTGGTACAGGTACATTTAAAGTGAAAATAACAGAAATGTTATGATGAAGGTATAATCATGGAAGTATAAGGAACGATGGAAGGTTCTTTTTATATTGGAAGGGTCAGAATCAGGGGAAGCACTGGCTCAAAAATTTGAGGAGTCCCATTTGCATTTTTCAGGACCCTTTAAGGACTGCAAAAACTAAATTTAAGGGGTCCCCCAGAAATATAAGGGGTCCTGAAGTTTGAGCCTTTGAAAATGGTCAAAAATATTTTTTAGAGACAAACAGTCGCTAACACAGATACGCACACTAGCGTAAGATCATGTAACTCATATACCTATGCCGTCTCCATGTTAATCAGTAGAAGATACTTCTATTTATAATGTTTTGGAAATCGCTTGAAACTTTTGCGGAAGCAATTCGGAAGCGATTTAGTGTGTTTAACAAATTTTTAAAATACAGGATTTGCATTGTATTTATCTTTTACGGACATTAATAAATTTAAAATGTAGGCACAGGATGGAGATTGACAATTTTCAGAATGTCTTAAGGTTTCCACGTCCATACATCGTCAGATTTAAGGGGTCCCTTTATTTTCGATTGGGACCCGTTAGTGAAGTTCAATGTAAACTTACGCGTCCATTATCGTCCTACAAGAAAATAAGGGGTCCTAGGACGCAAGGACGCGCAAGAACGCGAGCCCTGGTACGCAAGGACGCGCAAGAACGCGAGCCCTGGTCAGAATATCTCTGATCTGCTGTTCAATCAATGTGTCATGAAATGCGACTTCTGACTATTGATAGATTAATATTTGAAATATAAAAAATTGTAGGATAATATCTCTAGAAATCCAACATATACGCCGATCCCTATAACATCAAACATGAACACTGTAATAAATATGTATGCATACGTTTCAATCTAAATTCACCGGTTTTTATCTACAAATATTAAGGAAATGACAAAATGTAGTCATACAATATTTTCATTAATAACTGATGTGCCTTTTACACTGCGTTTTACGTTTAAGTGCGTTATAATTTACATGATGTGAATTAAAGGTAGGCAAGATTTTCCCGAGGGACAAAATGTATACCAAAATTTCAATCATGCACTTGCTTGTTTGTGTGTTTGTTTGTGGGGGTGTTTGTTTGTTTGTTTGTTAAAAGCAAACAGCTGATTGATTGATTGATTGATTGATTGATTGATTGATTGATTGATTGATTGATTGATTGATTGATTGATTGATTGATTGATTGATTGATTGATTGATTGATTGATTGATTGATTGATTGATTGATTGATTGATTGATTGATTGATTGATTGATTGATTGATTGATTGATTGATTGATTGATTGATTGATTGATTGATTGATTGATTGATTGATTATTTATTTATTTATTTATTTATTTATTTATTTATTTATATAATATTTCAAGAGGGAAAGCTATCAATCTTTTGCGTTACAAATATAATAGGTCTACACATTATGTCCTGTGTTATTGAATTTTAGTCATTGTCGTCTTGAAGCAAAATGCATTATTAAAAGATTAAATGTGCAAAGTAAGATCAAAATTGGTCGTAACTAATGCATACTATGCGAGGGAAACCCTCTATCCTTGATTTGTTTTTGAAAGCAGATTTTCTTGCAGATTTACATTTCTAATCAGAAATCATAAATATATTCTGAGCTACAGGGTGATATGATTCCTAATTACTTAAAAATCATGGTTTTAGAGTGAATTTAGAATTTACCATGATTTTGAAGTAATTAGGAATCTTATCGCTCTGTAAACTCAAAATAAATTTAAGATTTATGATCAGAAATGTAATCTGTCAGAAATTCTGCTTTAAAAAACCACCCAAGGATAGAGAGCGTCCCATGGAAAGATCGCATAGTTACTTAGGGGGTGGGTACCGCGCCATTTTGTCCCGAAGCAATGGTCATGACGTCATATTTTGGTCGATTTTCTGAACTTTTGTATTGGATTTACGTGAAAAATATGCCCTTGGCATCATACTTTCCCAGGTGTATGGGTCCACTTTAAATATCAGATGTTCTAAAATGGATGGATTTCTAACCAACTTGATAAAGAAACACGATCCACACACCTCAGAATTGCAAAAAAATGCTTAAAACAAGTCCACTTTTTGTGCCTTTAAACAGAGTGTTTGCCGGGAACGTAGACTTACTTACACAGTGCATTATTAACCCATATGTTCACTGAATATTAATGAGGCAAATGTCCAATTAATAAAATTAGATATTAATTAATTATTCGCCAATTTTTTGTTAAATTAGCACGGTTCGTGTAGTGGATGGAACGTCGAGCGAAAGGTTGTGAGTTCGATCCCCGTTATGATCACTTTTGTTTTCAATGCGGGGTCTTGCCGCTATGGATTTGTTTGGCATGCCGGCATCATCTGTATGCGTGCCCACACGGACAGCGCTGCTGGTGTTGACCGTATAAATAACGCCATTTTTTGTGTTCGAAAATGTCACAGTTTTTTACCGTTCTTTCAAAAATAAGGAGTATATCACATTACAAACACATTTTGTGCGAGAGAAACACACAAATTTGGCAAAAATGGTACAATAAAAATCCGTTCGTTATAAATAAATGGATATGGTTAAATAATAAAACTATCACAATTATACTCGTCGTTCTCTGTGGCGTGCATACGTTGGCCATATCGTTGGCAATCGGCCATCACGGGTTCGATTCCTATATTCCTTGTTATCCTTTTATTTTTCTATTCTTTAAACTTGATGGTGAATTAATGTAACATCATTGTTATGTCAATTTTTATAAATTATAAAGGCCGCCCATGCGTTTATAGTTTTATATTTTATTTATCTATCATTTATCTCTTGATTTTTTTAACTTTGTATCTAAACAATTAAAATGCGTATAAACAATTATATTATTGCTCGATAAATAAGTAATTTAACTTGAGTTCAGTTTGATAATGATAGCAAAACTTGTTGTAAAACCATTTTACCAGTGTGCCCAACAATTTCTCCTTTGCACACTTTATTTATACATTCAGAGATGTCACTTTTAGCTTGTTATAGCTAGGCTAATAATATACAATTGTAAGCAAGTGTGCGACCTCTTTGATTTTAGGCTGGTAACACAATCCCATAGTGCATTTCGTTAAAACACTGTAAATTATTTTTTCAACGATACGTATCACGTGATAACCACGATCGTTTTCGCAAAATATCGCAAAATGGCGCGGTACCCCCCCCCCCCCCCTAATAGTTACTGTTGTAAAAAAAATCACTTTACATTGCAACTGTAGGGCCCTATATCTATTCGTAGGCTATAATCATTTTTGTTGCATCACCAATATGCTATACTCGAGCGCAAATATGACCAAGGACAGGTAATTATCGGTCAGAATTGTCTAGAAATGTGTGTAACCATGAACAATGAACTCGTGCACTGTACTGTTCCGGGGTAGGGGGATGTTAACTCCCGTGTCAACTTCGAGCAAGAACCGAGATCTGATAATGCCTTGATCTGATATAGTAGGCCTTAATTGACCGTGATTTAAAAAAAAATGCAACCTTTCTAAACATTGTAGATTTTGAACCCTATAATGCACGGCCGGTCTTAAAACACATTTTTAGGCGTTTATATGTTGGTTATCTCAGTGTGTGTGGGGGGGGGGGGGGGGTGTCTGTGTGATTGTTTTCGGGTTTTTTTTGTCACGCATGATATAATATTATAGTGACTGACCCCCCCCCCCCCCCCCCCGAATACTGTTTACATTGAACTTGGAGCGACAGAGTTTTCTAGAAACCTAGAAATATGCATGTGACAAGTGACACATAGACTGTGATAAAAATATCTCTATGACTAGTATGAGTAATAATAGCTATAGCAATGTATAGAGTGGCAATATTGTGAAAGTGTACGTGGCAAGAATGATCTAGAAAACCATCAAAATCATATATAAGTGAGAGACCATTGGACATAAAATTTATCGTCTCACCATTCTCATCGATCATACAAATTATTCTTGACTCTCATCGGTATTTCCCTACCGATGTCGTGGGTCAGCAGTAGTGACGGGATCATCGCAACTTTACTCTGGAAGACGACTGGAGGTGATGTTCTTTACTGTTCGACCCACAACTTTCGATTCTGCTGACGCTGTTATGGGCTAACCTTAGTGCACGGCCTGGTCAGAGTTTCACTATGATGGGGTGGGCTTTCTAGCTGACCAGCCAGGTCGTACAGCACTATTCAAGTCTTCAGCATCTTCTTTTTTTGAACTCATCATTTTTTCGGCCCTCTTACGGATGACCGCTGCAATCACACTATGACGGTGCCATCACTCGATTGGTCAACGCCAGTTCAGTGCTAACCAGTGATTGGTTGGAAGTTCGAGGGCCCCCATGGTCGTACACTTCTTGGTGAGAGTAGATATGACTCTGTTTATAGATAGAAGTGATATCTTTATTTATCTCTCGTCACGGTCTGTATACGTGGGGGCTCCGAATCAAATCTGCAATCTACAAGTTATATCATCATCAAATGCCGCTCGCGGGGCATCAAAGATATTTGCATCTCTCCCAGTGTTCGTCATCTAAGCTCAGAATTGACGTGTTATATATCAACATGATTAAAGTTCTATAGGCCTATTGTCAAGAAATAAATACATTGACGATATTGCTATTCGGTATAGCCTATTTTAATAGTAAAATAGTAGAATTTTAGGGGCGATCTGATCACTGGTGCGTGCTCCAGTGACATTTTGAATATTTAAGGTGGAATAAATTATGTGATAGCCTTACGTGTTGCGGAATATTTAATTACAGGTGTAGAGGATATTCCAGAATATGCCCACAAGTTATGATTAAAGGCATATTATGTGATCTTTTCCAGTTTTAGAAATTTTCTTGCAGATTTACATTTCTGATCATACATATATCCAAGTTACAGAGCGATACGATTCCTAATTACCTCAAAATCATGGTTTTAGATTGAATTTAGAGTGAAAATAATAAACTGTCGGGATACCGACAGTTTATTTTCACTCTAAAACCATGATTTTGAAGTTATTAAGAATCGTATCGCCCTGTAACTTGGAATGTATGTACGATTTATGATCAGAAATGTAAATCTGCAAGAAAATCTGCTTCAATTTTGTTTCTCGCGATGTTGAGGGCGTACCCTGGAAAGATCACATAATATACCTTTAAACGTCGTTCATTGTCTAGTCCGTGACATTTTAATGAAAATGAGTTTTGCCAAATGTAGACGCTTCCCCTTACTTTCCACCATTTTAATTGAATATGTTGAAAATAAAGTTTTTGTATAGTGAATTCTAAACAATTTAGTGATGAAAATTAGGCTATATCATTAAAAATCAAACACACTACGGTGCATTATGTTGCATTGTATCGTTGAACAATGCTCCTTTAACGTTTCTCATGTGACCAGTAGTGTTAATAAAAGTCTGACTAAATCAAATGTTGCACCACCAAACAGCAAGAATTATAGTCATTGCAGTTTGGTGGTGCAACATTGGTTAGCCTATGGACTTGTCAGAACTGTGAGGTCCATGGTTTACTGCCCATTTCCCGTCTACTGAAGATAGCACTGTTGGCTGATAAAACAAGATATATTTTGTACCATTTAGGCCCGCATTTAGGGTCTCGGATATATTGTTAACCAGAAATATTCATCTTTTATATAGGCTATATTTGCCATCGGAATATTTCGATCTGCCTTTAATAAACAAATTGATATCTACTCATGCATTATCCATCGATATGTAAACGTGTGTAAATAGTATGGTCTGTAAGGTCAATAAAATATTATTGAGTCAGCAGTACAACAAAGCATGCACGCGTGATATCATTTCTATAAATAACTTTATTATTGACGTGTTATGACAACGACTGTAGACATTTTAAGATATAAAAAGGCTGGTCAAACCAAACACGGTACACATTTTTTGCAGTGTGTCACTTTGAGAGGACCGTTTTCTCGCTACATCATGGCCGGGTGGCGGATTGCGACTCTTCTCCCGTCTACATCGAACCAAGTTCATGATGCAGCATTCAAATAACGTCTACTTCGGTATGGGATCACTTTTTAGTGGCTCCTTGCTCTAAAACCGAGTCTTCGGGCTCAAAATCTTCGGCCATTCGGGCCTGATGATAGAAAACTACCCACGACGACCGCGCGGTCACCTTTTTAGGTGCTAGCGGGGGTGGTTGGATGTCGGATGGCCCCCCACTTGTACATGACTGATGTGCTGTGAATTATTGTAGTCAGTACATCAGTTCTGTGTTTGCGGGGTTTAATGTTCATCTATAGGGAAAGAAAGATTTCTGCCGCATGTCGTCCCGGGTCGGATTGGAACATGGAAACGCCTTTGTGGATACACCAAACCCGGAAGTAGGACCTAAAATGGTAGGCTTAAAGCAGTGACAGGCCACAGGTAAGCCCTTTTAACAACAATTATCTGGTTTGTCTGAACACGGGTACCGTAAGACGGGGTGGATAGGGACAGTAGGTTTTTTTATATTCCCTCATGAGCCAAACTTTTTAGGGCATTGTCCACCCATAATGCCTCGCCACTATAAAAATGAAAATATGTGTTGGTAATAATGTATACATTATATTTTTTTTAAAGGCTGGTGTCCCTTAACCCCAAGGCAGGGTCAACAATAGGGACAGCATTATTAGTCTGGAGTGTCTAGTGTACGTGTCACTATTGACCCTGTTCATAAACACTCAATTGGAAGATACAATTATGGAACTGTTATCGTTCCATTGCTGTCAAGATAATTTTTGTTAAAAATGATACTACAACTGTACATTGTGTTAAAACTGTTATAAACCAAATACAAGTCAATAAGGCTACCGGATTGAATTTCATCCAATTAATAGACGCATATTGGTCAAGAATCAGAGCACTAAATTTTAAGTTAAACCTGTCCTGAAAAACAGAATTTAGACATTAATTACTATGTTAATTAGACACATGATAGCCTCATTTTTGGGGGGTATGGTTCCCCTTACACATTTGCAAGAACAAGTACCCAAATCATGGATTTGGGTACTTTATGGACTACAGATGAGAATGATATTTGGTGCATTTTGTAGTGTTTTTTCCTTTAATGACACACAACATTTTTCTCCAGATTTGTAGAAAATATGAGATTTTAATACCGAAATGATACCAAATGATACGATAGTAAACTGCTCACAAAAAGTATCGAAACACTTAGAAATGATCCAATATATAACGGCTCGAAAGGGTAATGCATTAATCGAAGCAAATAACCAAGTGCATAATTTTGTTCTGCGTATTTTGACACCTCGATCGATGAGATACGATGTTGCGGAGCGGAGTTATTGTCATTTCAATGGTTGTGGGTCCAGTTTCAAAAGTGACAATCATCCTATAGAAAGAGGTTTGCATTACTGTTTAGAATGATCAGATTCGTGATTTTCAATAGGGATGAGTGTCACTTTTGAAACTGGACCCACGATCATTGAAATGACAATAAATCCGCTTCGCAACATCGTATCTCAACGATCGAGGTGTCAAAATATGCAGAACAAAATTATGCAATTGGTTATTTGCTTCGATTAATGCATACCTTTTCGAGCCGTTATATATTGGATCATTTCTGAGTGTTTCGATACTTTTTGTGAGCAGTTTACTTAAAATTCAAAGCTCAATTGAAAGCATAACACGTGATGATCTAAGCATCTAAACAGGCAGGTGTAACATCTCTCTGATCTAAAATAACTCTAAAAAATCAAATGTTTATTACCTTGCTTTAACTGTGCATCTTAAGAGATATTATCAAAAATGATTTTGAATAGTTATGATGGCATAAACTGTATAAGGTTTTTTGTAACTCGCTCATTTTCCACAGTCCCCATATGTAGAATGAAACAGGTACAGACTAAAACGGGGACGGCTCTAGTGTATAAATGGGTACCGGCATTAATTCATGTTATGGGAAGTAAAACAGACTCGCTGTGCGGGAGGAGTGGCGAACCCCCCACAGCCAAAATTACATGAAGGGAGTCTGGCTCAAACGCCAAGGAAAGAGAGATGGGCACTCCGCACGCGAGCTTTGCTTGGCACGAGTCTTTACTTTACTTTTACTTTCCAAGATTGATCGAAGCGCTGTAATTTCGCTGCCACTGGCGAATCATCAGAATCAGATTGCATCAACTAGGGTGCTGCCAAACCCCTATACACGAGTTGACAAGATTTATTATGTATGTCAAATGTTATTTTAGGGAATTTGCTCTGGATGCAATTCAACATAGAAAAGATTGAAGGTCGGGGGTAGGGTCCCCGATTTTTTTTTTAATGAAGGCTCATTTTTTCACAAGAAATCATTTCTACTACGTAAAATTCTACTGAAAATAATGAGTTGCGTACAATTAGGCTCCAGAGTAGAATCGGGAATTCAAAGCGGACATTTTCACGCTATTTATTTTCCGTTTTTCTTGCTCAAATCAGCTTACCCGAAAATATTAACACGAGGATGTATTTCTTTTATGTAAAGGTCTATGTTATGAAGCTACTAATGCAAAATTTAAAAATATGCATAACAGTTTAAAAAATCGGCAAAGCATGACAAATTATCACACAAAAATGTCAATTTTTACAGAAGTTCAGAATGGTGGAAGTTTGGAGGGGTGCATTCAAGGTCCGTTCCCCTGTAGGGAGTGTTGTTCTCTTACAAAGAACTAAACTTAAAGACAAGAAAATCAACAAAATATCACTCCATTATAAGTTTGTTCATTGTATGGTTTAATTACATCGTATTGACAAATAGTGGTTGAATAATTACAAAAACTAACACTAGTAGGATGGGTGAGAGCATATTAAAACTAAAAAATATCATTTCGTGTCAAGGGATGGCTCTGAAATAATATGACCTTATAATCATAATAAGTTACTACCCTTGAGGATGACCCTTGACCCTCAGGGGTTATCCTTACTTGACCATTCAATACAAAATACTGGTCAATATAAAAGTCTATCATGCTTCAGTTATAAATAATGTGTGTAATGATAATTTACAAATTTGATACAAATCTTGTTAAAGTACAATGGTGTTTTTTTTATCCACAATCCATATCCATTAAACAGACCATGAGTTTTGCATTCACCTTTTTGCACCATTTTCAAAAATTCCAAATTTACTAATTTCATCATCACTTTGGAACAGTCCAAATGATGCAAAAAAATGAGTGCACACATGCCAAGTCTTAAAATCAACAATTTGGCCTAACATTCCAAGAGTCAAAATATCAAAGCCATCCCTTTTTTAATATAAATTTACCTCACATTTTTACAAAATATCACAATATTTCTCGCTCTTGTTCTCTCTATGTTCATTTAAAATGTGAACATATTTTTGTCCTTATGTAATATAAACAAGTATTTGATTTTATGAAATTCAGGTTTTTAAAAATGTGTTTGTATACATGGGTTATAACACAGTGTCACAGTGTTTATGTATGTACAATATGTCCATTTTAGACATTTGCTCAATGTTTGCATTACTGTGGTACATATAAATTATACAATTTGCAAATGAATGTGGAATAAATAATAATCATTGGCATTGTTTTTTTAAATTTTTAAATGCTGCCATTTGATTAAGGTGTGTGTGTTAGTCACCATCACTGTGTAAACACACCCATAAAATTTGTGACTATACTTGAATATTCCATACACAATTTACAGTTTGAGCATCATACAATTGATAAAAATAATCTAATTTGTAGAACAGCAAGCATTGATTTTACAAGTGATATCTTGATATAACGATTCCCTTTCTCGGAAGGTCTAAACATTGAATTTTTATATCTTGATTTATCTTATTTTCCCCACAGGAATTGAGATGATGGTGTCTATCTTCTTAGGTATGATGCCCGGGGGGGGCACTCAACTTTTTTTTGGGTAGGGGTGTGCCGCCCAGGGTCTCAAAAAGGGGGGCTACAGAACTGAACTGAGTGGATTTTATGACGAAAAATAGGGTCTTAGGAACTGATTTTTTTCCAAAAAATAGGTCTTGAGAACTGGCCTATAGTTCAATTTTCGATTTATTTTGGTTTAAGAACGCAAATTTTTTGAAGAATTGAGGCTTTGGAACACAAAATTGGGGCTTTGGAACGCAAAATTTCGCGATTTTTGAATTTTCAATAAAATTGGGGTCTTAAGAACTGATGCAGGCTCAAAAGGGGGGGTCATAAGAACTAGCAGAAGAGGGTGAAAAGGGGGGTCTTCAGCGCGGCACATACCTATACCCTTTTCAAATGTCAGTGCCCCCCCCGGTGTATGATGTATGTCTTGGATGAGCAGAAAAAAGTGATGGATAAGAACTGCACAGTAATGCCAATTCCATCAACTACTGTAAAAGCCAATATTTTCGCGTAAAGATATTTTCGCGCATTTTGATATCATAGACATTTCACAATTTTTTTTTTTTTAGCGGGCGACCTTCTGGTTGCACTGCATGAATGTTGAAAACAATATTTTCGCGTGTTATAATTTTTGCGGAAAAATGTTTTGCGAAAAGCGCGAAAATAAAACCACCGCGAAAATTTCAGCTTTTACAGTATATAGGTCTCCCATAAGGAACAAAGCATATGGCAGCTATTAGTCTGGGTGGGTGGGGTTGTTTTTGGCTTCATAGCATTTTGATAACAAAATAATAAAATAATCACAAATACCTTTTTCTTTCGCTGCTTGATCTCAAATTTTTGGGCCAAATATGAAATTGTACAAACTAAAACAAAATAAATGTGTAGCACTTAAACTCCCTGTCATAGTCCCTTGGGCATAATTCGCGTTATTTTACGGGAGCTTATTCTGTTGTTGTTTGCGGGGCGCGGCTTCAAAATGCTTGACAGGCGCGAACAAAATCACGCGCCGTCAATCAGGGAGTGTCATGATTTCACAATTGACGAATTAGGATGCGCGATTATTTGTTTAAATGGACCGGTAAGCACTTCCGTGTTTACGCACAATCGCACCTACGCATTGCAATGCGCAATACGCAACTCGAACGTACGCATGATTTGATGGAATTATGTCCAAGGCATTATGACAGGCAGTATAGCCTATTATGGCTTGAGAGACATCTGTTTGTTTTTCTTGATAGTGTATTCAAATACGATACTGATATCCTATGCCTTGCCTCAAAGTCAACATAATTATATAATCATAGACAATAATAACTTTTGGTATTGGTATAACGATATAAAGACTACAAACATAGATCAAATTACATGATTATAATAACAGAGTAGGGGTATAATATTTAAATTAACATAATAAGCAATGATTATTGATTTGTTTTAAATAAATATGAAATAATCTTTAACTGATCTCTGGTAATATAATCAAACAATAACATAATGGATGAACTAAAAAGTAACTAAGTACATACAATGAGCATGTGACTAGTGTATATTTTACACTATTTTTTTATGATAAAGCGCTATTTTATTTATAATCGAACATAAACAGCACCATATTCTCTCTCGTTTGGTAAGGGTGGGCTTCTGACAGGGGGAGAGGGGGGCGGTAGCTTTGGTTTGTGACTTCATGATTTTGTAATCATTATCATATAATTAATCTCCTTTTGTAAAATATGTATGTGGGTGTTGTTCTTTGTTCTCAAAATGTTTAAACATTTCCAAAATTGTTCAATTTTGTTTTAACTTAAAATTGTTTAATTTTGTTTTAATCTAAAATTGTTCAATTTTGTCTTAATCAAAAATTGTTCAAACATGTGTTTGAAAAAAATCAAAACAAAAAAGGTGTCAGTCGGGCCCGTAGAACAGGGTTTTTCTTTGGCACCTAACTGAGGATCTATCAATATAACATGTGTACAGATTGGGCCAAAATTGGATGACTGACCTGTAATATTGATGCTTGGGGGACGAAGGAACTCAAAATCAAAGCATAGTGGTATGATTGGAACTGAACTGAAATATACAAGCTGCCAATTCTATAATTTGCAACACAAAAAATAGATACCTCACTTCTTTCTCATGCCAATTTTGTCTTTCAAAATAATTTACCAGATTATCTATCATCAGAACTTTTCAACATAATTTACCGTGTTTTTACCTTTACTGGTTGATATGTTACTAGACAAAGACTTGCCAGCAGTTTTCTCAAAGAGCTTTCCCATACCGAATAAGAACAGGATAACTATGTGATATGATCAAGCAAAATGAGTCTGAATTTGAAAATGTCACACATTTAATTTTTCTATGTTGTTGTTTTGGGTATTTGCAATGCTATATTTTTCAGACCACCCCCCCCCCCCTCCATTTTAAATGGTCACTTAATCCAAAGATATTAGCAATTGAACGGTACGAATTAAAAAACAATAGAATTTCAACCCTATTTTTGGTTATATCTCACAATCAATATTTGTGACTTCATTTTGCTTGATCACATCCCATAATATGTAAATCAATAATTACTACCAACTAACTTATTATTCAGTATGGGAGATTTATTTCAAGATATTAACGAGTAACGACTCGTCGTCTGTAGCTTGATCTATATTCATATTTTACAAAATAATAAAAAAACTTTGTAAAATTGACAAAGTTGGAAGATCACGATCTACATAATTGACAAATTGTTATCCGTATGGGCAGCTGTCCTTTTGGTGTGTTTGTTTTTGGTGAAATTTGGGGTTTATGTACAATTCTAAAAACATCAATTTCGAGGCATCTTGGTCATGTTTCTGGTCTGTAAATGGTCCTGGATCAGTAATAAAACTTGCTGTTCTGTTGAACATGCTGATCCTGGAGCATTATTGTTGGTGAGAAACATGCTCATGTTATTTTCCAAATGCCATCATTATGACAATAGGAATGTAGTATGAGGTTGTCTCGGTTTGTCAAGATGGTCGCAAACACTTTGAACATGCACATTTCTTATTTTCACATACAATTTTTCTAGAAATTCCATGTTGGATGAAATTGTCATGATTATTTGTTATTTGCATTGAAATAAGTATAAGCTTGTGTAGACTTAGTTTAGTGTTATTTTGAGATAGCCCTGTCACATGTAAAAATCACATGCACGTCACATGTACATCACATGTACATAAAATATATGTCATATGTACACCACAGGTATATCACATGTACGTCACATGTGAATCACATGTATCACATGGGAATAAACAGTCTTAGTCTTAGCTAAATGGTTTTTGCTAATTTTCACAAAGAACATTTGGTGTTGGCCTACCTGGATAATTATTATAGGGGAATTCTTGATTTCAAATAGTCGTTGTTGTTGATCACTATTATAGTTCAATCTGTTCCAATTTGGTGAGCCTCGTGACAGCAGCAAATTAATACAAAAGAATGTGGGCGAGTATAACGCTTGCATTATGCAACATGGCACACTGTGCATCATGTGCCACGGCTGTTTGACTGTCCGATTTATAATTAAAATTATGGGATAAAAAAGATAACATAGTGGCCCATTTATGGTTTGACCTAATTTAGGTAGCGCTAATGAATATGATTATATGGTGAAAATTTCACGAAAATTGTTCGAGCCCTTTTTAAATTATCAGCATTTTCTACTTGAAACACATTTTACTTGTAACTCTATGGGAAATGTGGCCGATGAGGGTGCTATTATAGTAAATAATAATATTCAAAGCTCTATTTCTCAGAACTGGCACCAACAAATGTTCTGAAATTTCTTCAAAAGATGGCCAGTATATGCAGGTACTTGAATCAGTTAAAACCAGAACCGGGCCAGCAAGTTACGGTGTTCTCAGAATAAATCGGACAAATTATGTGGGATCAAACAGCCGTGGTGCGTGTCCCATGCGTATGCCATAATGCTCACGTTGTGATGCATGCAATAATGCGTGCGTAGTGACGAATGCATTTGCCAAAAGGCGTGTGTACGCTTTGATTACTTATGCTCGTAGAGACATAAAAACATATTTCTCGCCCATTGGTACTATAACCAAAGTTCAAAAGACAATTTGTCTGGTAAACAAGAATTTTGAACAGTTGAGTAAAATTTGTAAGATACCTCACACGATCGTTATTGGCCTATTTCATAAATTACTACTATAATAAAATATCAAAATTTTATATTTACAATTAGGCTGTTCCATTAAAATTGTGCCCTTCCCAATTAAACACAAAATATCTGTAATCCTCAGTCTTTATAGACTTAGATATTAGGTTATTCCATTTGTACCCTTTACAGAACAGGTACATTACATACGAATCTCATTTCCAGCAGCCTGGTGCTAAGCATAGATCAAAGGAACCGACAATTTGGAACCCGGTAGTATATTTTAACGGTATTGGAAACCAATGCTTAGCACCAGGCTGCCGGAAACGGGATTCATTACATACATGCATACAGCTTGGATTCCATTTGCATTCTCCATATGGGGCGTAAGATATAGTGGTGGAATTGCCCGTATTTATTATCGGGCCATTCCATTTCCCTTCTACATACCCGATGGGATATTTAAGTACATTTATTTTGCATTCCATTTGTGATTTACACCGGGTGAAGGAATAGGAATGGAATAGCCTTTATTTAGTATTGGGCTATTACATTGTCAGTCTACACCCCTGTGGAATATTACATAGGTGTCGACTGAGAATGGAATAGATTAATACTAAAGAAGGCTACAACATTCCATTCCTTTCAGCCTGTTAAATTCACAGATGGGTGTAATGGGCTATTCCATTTCCTATCTCTCATCCCAGTGGAAAACACAAATTGGATTCAAGCTTTATGCATGTACACGAGGCTTGAATTTCATTTGTGATTTACATAGAGGAAAGAAATGGAGTAGACTAATTCAGTGATGATCCAACCAGGAACTTAATTCAGTCGTCAGTGAAAATTTGAAAAAAGAATTCTTGTGAGTAGAATTATTAATATTGATATATTTCCAAAAATGGAAAATTTAACCACGCAAAGCAGGGTCTAATAATGATCATAATTCTGAAACATCATTTACAGCTATGACAAACAATCTCTTCAATGAAAACTGTGTGCGTGGTAGTTGTTGGTTCAAGGAAACCAAAATATGATATCCCCAAAATCACTTGATTGATACAAATGTCATACAATGAAATTCATTTCCTAGAGGCCACAGTCCCTACATAAATTCAATAGGAATAATGAACCATGCCTGCAGTAGATGAGATACAGACAACTTGTTAATAGCCTCAATATCGTGCTCTGTTGGTGGCGTCAGAATCACCTTATGTCGGTATAGTATCAATGTCGCCATCTGTTGATGGCATAAATGTCGGCCTCTGTTGAAGTTGCACTGTTGATGGCATAAATGTCGCCCTCTGTTGATAGTTTCACTGTCCTTATTTGTCGGTAGTGTCAACGTCATATCTCCATGAGTTGTTTTGCTGATGAGTTCACAATGTCAGCCCACAGGGTTTTCCATTATGTAAAGTGAGTGTGTATAAAAATATCCACTACACAAAAATGCCATAAATGGTAGATCTCATTTGAGCAAATAATGTGAGATCGCTTCACCAAAAACACGAGATTGCAGCACAAAAAATGGGAGGATTGTGTATATAAAAAGTATGTTCAAAACAGCTTGGTAATACACACACACCGTTGTTGTTGTTGTTGTTGTTGTTTATATCCGCATAAATTATCACAGCCCATATAGACCGTATATGTCCAAGCACCTTATTGTCCTACAAGTCGGTGGGCGGATTTCAAGCAGTTCGTATTATTGACATACAAAATATGTCTGCATTGTAAAAAACATTAAATGGAAGACCTTGGTGGCGCTATTTACTGCTTCTCCTCTCTGTCGCTCGGTTCTTCGTCCGTCATGACAGTGACAAGTGTTCCCACTGCTTTGCCGATGTTGTCTGCGCAATGGAATAAATTGCCCACTCTAGTTGAACCTGAACCTGTAATGAAAGGAAGTCAATAAAATATTATATATTACACCCCAAAATTTGAGTGTTTGGAGGCCAATATTAACAAAAAACAATGAGCTTAGTTAGATGCTATCCTAGAAAGGTATTTGGATGCCAAAATACATGCCCACAAGAGAGTGTTTGGAGCAAAAATCCATACAAAAACAAAGAGTTCATAGTGCAGTTACTGTGACCTCATGCACACACTGTGTACTATAGTCTATTATAGGTATAAGAAGACCGCTAGTTACCATTGCTTTAGCAAAACCATATACTAAGTATTCAAATTCACGAATACTTGCACCAATTTAGAGGTGATATATTTATGCACCATTGTTTCCAATTTTAGAGGGATTGCTGGAAGATATGTGGTACTCTAAATTTATGAAACATATCGGCTGATTTCACAAGAAATATCATTTTCAGATTGTCTGTGCGTGTGAATGGATAATTTGCCTCCAAACCAAACCTGGCGACCTATGTGCAAACGGCTTTATTCATAACGGCATTAATCACAAACGGCTTGATCAATTTACTTGGAACTCTTTGTCACTAAAAGCCTACCACTTCTATATATGGTATGCCAAAATAGAGTCAGATTGGACGTGGACTGTAACTGCACTATTTGGGTGCTATAACAAGTTTAGATTCTAGAATACAATCAAAATAAATAGTTAAGATGCTTCATTATATAAACAACAGAGTTTAGGTGCCACACTACATCCAAAATAATGAAGTTAAATGATATTTTACACCTATGTTAGTGTTTGGGTGCCAACATACACCCAGAACAAAGATATTAAACCCCAAACACAGTGTTTGGGTGCCAACATACACCCAAAACAAAGATATTAAACCCCAAACACAGTGTTTGGGTGCCAAAATGCACCCAAACCAAAGATATTAAACCCCAAACACAGTGTTTGGGTGCCAAAATGCACCCAAACCAAAGATATTAAACCCCAAACACAGTGTTTGGGTGCCAAAAATGCACCCAAATTAAGTGCCCAACCTACCTGCTGTAGCACCATTATCTTCAGGGAAATTGTTGAGTTCCATGATAACCTGATCCAGGTCGACCTTTCCCCCCTGACCTGCTGACCCGACAGGTTCCCCTTCCCTGGGGTCATCTTTGAGGTGGGGAGGGGTATGAGGGGATGTCTGGGGGTGGTCTTCACCTGGGGGAAGAGATGCAAAACAAAAATAGAGGAAACACTTAAAACACATGCAGGAAACAGAAACGCCAAACTGCTAGCATTTTGGTTGGCAAACTCATAATAATAAAGCATCATTTTACAAAGAAGGTATTGTTGCTATGGGACCACTTAAAATACTTTTGAATGTTTTTGTTGTTGAACTGAAGCAGTCTGCCCCCCCCCCCCCCCCCCTACATATACACATCTGTCTATCCCTAACATATTGTCTCATTTTACGGACAAAATCCTCCAACACATCGTTTTTTACCATGTTTACACCAAAGACTTGTAGGTTAAATTCATTTAATTGTATAAGCTAGTATAAAGAGTTTCCATAAAAGTAAACTGACAGAAAATATTTGTATCACACCGGTAACCTTCATTTAGACAAGCCGCCCCCCCCCCCCCCCCCCCCCTGGACATCTGGCTAATGGCTTGGACAGTAGAAATCAGATAAATTGCTGTCAGAGAAGTTGAGAGGTGAGTCGACACAAAACTTTATTATTTGTATAATGGGAAAATAAGATTAGCTGCAGCCCAGTGAGTTATTGTGAAGTTTTGTGAAGGTCTGTAGGTTGCAGCAACGACTAAGGGAGCACATCAAAACTCGACCGCGCGGCAACCGCCGGTTGGACCGCATATCATTGTTTAGAACAATAGAAACCGGCTGCAACCGCACGGAACCGGCGGTTGCCGGGCGGTCGAGTTTTGATGTGCTCCCTAAACAACATTCAGGCAAAATTATAAAAGTGTACAAACAGCCATTTAAAAACTATTTACAACATAAAAAGCTAACAAAAGGCGTGTAATAATACATTGCAAAAATAATTCCCCGTGGTGTCAAAGGGCCACCATTTTTATCGTACAAAGTGTAGAAAGCATTTCCATTACCATGTCCAACTTTCAATTCCATAACATGTGACATTGCTTAGACATATAAAAATAAGGCTAGCATTCTTCACTATAGTTCAGTCAGTTCCAAATTGGCGCAAGTTGTTTACAGCAACGAATGAATTCAGAAGAGCGTCGCACGCAAAACTCTCGCATGGCGCGCAATGTAGCAGTGTCATTGTATGTGTGACGCTTGCATACGCCACAATCGCACTTATACGCTTGGATTACTTTTCCGCGCGGATAGATAAAAACCGAATATTTCTCGCCAATTTGGAACTGATTGAACTATACTTAAAATAATCAACACAATGTATTGAGGCTATCCATGCAGTCAGGTGGAATGGACAACAAAAGGGATTCGCACCCGTGTCACTCTACATTTAATTCAATAGAGTTGTCACATGACATCCAGTTCTAAGCATGAATTGTGCTATCAATACACATCATGAAACAGGTGCATCTTCGTTCTGAAAACCTGAAAATACATTTGGTATTCCCGACAAGATGGCTGCTAATGGATAACCTCTATTACTTCCTGACACTTGTCTATAACACTGGAACTACTTTCTACCATTGCGGTTCACAAATGTATAGGTTGGGTTATTGTGCATTGTTTTGTGTGGGTTGGGAATTGAATATGTGACCTGTCACATCAAAATGGACATGTTGGAGGCCCGAGTCAAATCTGAGTTATTGGTATGACTTGAAAGAACACATTTAAGCTTTGATATGATACCATGATGAAGGTTATTGGACTTTGCAATCACAACATATGAAGCAAAATTTATTCTATCATTTTCTTTATATTTCACCAAATATATTGGCCTCGATCGCATAATTGTGTTTGACGACAACATGTCCTTTTTGACGCGACTGGTCACATATTGTCCACATCTATAGTTCAATCAAATGGCAAGAATATTTGGTTTTTATTCTCAGTGTAACGCGCTTGATTATGGCAACGCGCACACGTCATGCATATGATGTACAGTACGCTTGTTGCCTTCATGCAAGCCCACATCCTTTCATTCGCTACTTCATTCGCTACTGTAAGGAGGCTTCTCCAATTTGGAACTGATCAAACTATAATCAGTGATCGCCCACAATGGTCAGGCATTTGCCATTGATCAGAGTCTCAAAGATGTCTTTTTCTCACATAAAAGTCATCACAGATCTCCCATATTTTAGTCAAATATTACCAATACTTGGTCAGAGATTGCCCATATTCGGTCAAACTATCCCATATTTATTAGAAATGTCCCATATTTGGTCAGATACATGTTTGGTCAGAGATCATCCGTATTTGGTATGGGATAAACTGGCCAGAGATCTCTCTTATATTTGGTCAGAGATCTTCCATATTTGGTCAAAGGTCTTCCTTAATTGGTCAATCTCTTACCTGCCATGTCACTATCATAGTCACTGGTTCCTCCGTTTGTCGTCGTCCTGTTTGGTTCTAACGGCGTAATGGCCTGAGGCACTCGACGGGTACGTGGAAGGGAACTAACGGAAGAAGTTGGGGACACAGCGGGCGTGGTGCGTAATGATGAGGCTTGAGACGCACTGCGATCTGGAGGCTGTTGACAAATTAAAAAAATCATACATACAATATATATCAGGTATAGTGTTTTAATATATTTGTGGTCTAAACCATTGTAATAAATGAACTGATTTATATGATAATTCTCTGGTGTTAACAATTACAATCCACAATCAATCTAGTAACACTGATACCCAAATATAAGCATTCATTTGAATTTTAAATTGCTAACCAAATTACCTATTATTATTATTATTATAGGCTAATTTTCAAAGCACCTGCCCTAATGGTGCATACGCATACTGCCGGGCAACCAGATTTAGTACCTGGTCTCTCATTGTACTTAAGGATGCAGACCATGACTACTGCACTATTTATCAAAATAAGTAATGATCAATCAAGTGTGAATTGAATTCACAAAGCACATTCCCTGTAAGTGTGCACGCATACTACCAGGCACTACGTCACACATCACATCATCTATAGAGATTACATTACAGGTTTTGTATACAAAATGTTCACAAAATCATCACAAAATCAAATATATGGTAACTCTACCTGTTCCAGCAACTGTCGTAACCTTTGCAGCTGCGCCTCCAGTTGCCTGTTATGGTCCTCTAATATTTGCATACGTGCTTCTAGACGACCCTTGTGCTGTCTCAAAAGCTTGGCTTCAGCGACCAGTTCTGTGTCCCTACCCGGCGAGCGGGCACGGTCCTCGTATCCAGTAGCATCGATCTTGTTTTGGTCATCTTTGCGTAGCACCTTAAGTTGATCTAACTCTCCTATGAGAGTTCTGTTGAGGGGTCAAATAGAGAAATTAGAATATAAGTGATATCCTCAAACTTGTCATGGCTGAATAAAACCAAATCCTAAAATAGCAGATTTCACATAGGCATTTCAGAATGCCAAACATTTTAGATTTTAGATTACAAAATGTTTCAGAAAAAATTATTGAGAAATATCAACAAAAGATACATCGTTCATCTCTATGTTTGGGCTTTAATCTTATTCTAATGTCACTTTCATTGACATTTTTAACCCCTGGCCATTTGTGTTTCTTGTATTATGCATATTAACTGAGTTGCAGTGAACCAATTGATTGGCTTTTCAGAGCTCTTTGTAGAGAGTTACCAGTTTGATTTCTAATCACTCAGTTCATTAACCTTGTTAATGTATGTTAGGCTATTGTTCACATTTGCTCTTTATATATACACACAAAAAACCTGATTGGAGATACTTGGCAAACTACAATGAAAATAACAAGAAAAATATACATTTATTTTTTCATCATAACCTCAAAAATTTAAAAAGTATCCATGAAAACCTTCAAAAATCCATGAAAAGTTACTTACTGGTTTTCTTCTTCGAGTTGAAGTATCTGAGCCTCCAAGTCTGGTCTTTGTTCTGCATCTATGGCAACAACTATCTGGGCCGGACTTCTTGGCTATGGAATAAGAAAATTGAAAATACAGGTATGGTTAGAAATGATGAATTCCAAATTAAGAATGGTGTGACAAATATTGGGTGCTCTGTTCGCTCTCCATCAATTCTGCGCAGAGATGTCAGAGTGTATCCCGTGCTAAATGCAGCATTTGTGATGCAGCACATCAATTCAAAATGGGGACTTTGCTGCTGTGTGTTTTTCAAGATATACAAGATCTGCTCGTAGATACAAACAGACAGAAAATAATAAGAATTTAGGAGTCAAATCTAAATGCCTTGATCAATCTGGATAAATTTGGTGTCATTTTAAAGCTTAGAAAATGCTCTAAGAGCACACATAATACACTCAAAATTGACCTCACTTGCAAAGTCCCCCTTCTGATGTACTGCATCACGATGCTTGAGTGCTGTGATTTGTCTTTGACCAATTGAATACAAATGTCAGAACATAGGTACATATTGGACGGGATAAATAGCTGCATTTACAGAAAATATACCCTGATGTAACTGCACAGAGATGAGAGCGATTAGAGTATGATAGTGGTGTGAAATGTGAGGGTCAACAAATGCAGAAACCAAGAGATAAAAGCTCCTAGTATGAAAACAGTTGGCCTTAACAGGAGCCACTTTTAAAACATGCTTTATAAACCAAGGCCTTGGAAACTAGCCTTAAAACATCATCTCTTACAGGAACTACTAGTTTTTCAGATCGAGAAAAAGTGGCTCCCAGAAAAGAAATCTCTATATTTCCCATTGGAAATAAATTATAAAATGATTATGCGTGTATACATGTTAGTTCATAGTTTACCATTATATAACTGAAACTATGGAAAATTACATTATTGTCATTCCAACACCTTTACATACAAACAAAAAGGCAACATTTAGTACATGTGTGTAACATATAGGTGCTTTCATGATGCTTTGGACATTTGCATTCCTTCACCTTTACAAACAAATAATACAATTTATAAGTAGAGAGCATGACTTCATTCAGTTGATTAATGATTATTAAGGTTTAACCTGGGCACTACCGGCCTATCTTACAGTGGTTCTGGTTGGTTTAATGCAAGATATACTCATTTGAATAGCCAATTAAAATGCAGCTTGTAAAATATTTCACTCCAATCTTTATCAGTGATACAATTATTGTAAAAATGTCCCTGATTGGTGCAATAAATGATGTATCTATCTTTCTGACCAATCGGCCGGTAGTTCTCAGGGGGTTAACACACAGACTAAAATGATGAAACGAATATCGGTTATCATGTAATGGCTGACTTCACAAATTGAGAGTTGATTAAAATATATTATATTACATGAACTGATCCACTAAGGCCAAATGCATCATTTGACCAAACGAGTTACATCTGCATCTTAAACCCTTTCCATGCGGCTATTAGTTTTATCATATACAAAACAAATTTTCAGAAAACTTTTCCAACTTTCAAAGTTTACTCTCAAGGATAACAGAACCGATACTAGGCATGTTTATCCTTATTTAAATGCATTTCTCAAGGTGATTCTAAATATGGTGATGAAATTCTATAATTTTGACATTTTTAAAACATTTTGTGAAATTTTGGGACGGTCGTCTGCAGACGACTGCCAGGTGGAAAGCGTTAAAGCAAACTATAATTATGAACAGCATTTACGGTTACAAAATTAACCAACGTATGCCATGATAATTTTAAAAGATATTTCATTGTTTAGCTTCTTATACTTTTCTTTCTTCTTGTTCAAATATTGAATCAGTGGATCAGATCATGTTGCATACAGTTGATTATAAATAATTAACAATGTTTTAATTGAATAAAATGTACATGGATAGCAGGCTTAGTATTTATCGTAATGTTAAAAATGCCTACATTATTAGAATATCACACTAATCATACTTATGAAGTTATGAAATGAGAAAACAAACATATAAATAAATGAGACACAATATAATTGTTGCTTTCAGGGACAGTCAATACATAAATATCAGGGATAATGGTCAGGTTGAATATGTTTGCATATACATGTAGGCATGACGAAATTGACCCTCCAAGTCTTTAACCATTAGGCCGCTTTTTACATGTAAATGTGTGTTGAGTTTTTCAGTTAATTTATTGAACATTTTTGGAAATTAAAAAAGGAGGGAAAAAGAAAGTAAAAACACACATAAAATTGAAAATCTCTAAAATTGTTAAAATTTATTAAAAGGTTCACAAAGTTTTTGAAGAAAAAACCAGTTAGACTGATCATAATTTACAGAAATGTACTGCTGTCCCTCAAAGAGCAACTTAATCACAATGATCCATAATTTGTGAAAAACTTATCAAATCATTTCAATATGTAAGTATTGAGTTGACCTTTTGACCCTGGATACGAGTCCTCTGTAGAATTAACATGATATGAATATTCAGATATATCAATAAAGTAAGTCACCTACAGCCCCAAAGAGCATCATCATTATGACTGCGTTATTAAATTTCAATCTATATTTTGTTGGGTGAATAAAACATTCACACCTTTCATGAAAGATTTTTTTCGTCCCTTTTTTTCTCTTTTGTACATTTATTTTCTATGATATTATCTTCAAACTATTTCATATTTCACAAATTCTGAATCATATTGGATGTACCAAGGGTATGGAGCCACAAGGCCCATCTACAATGGTTGCCATGTGTAAGGTTGCATATTTACAAGGGGTGCACCATATAGAACCAGAAGTGTATAACATATGGCAGCTATTACAGATAGTTACTTTTTACATTACTAGGTATCTGAACAAAAAGATCATATTTGCAATAGCTGCTCTGAGTTACATTTAGTTGTTATCACTTGCTCATATATACAACTCCATATATATAACAACCGGCAGCTATAAGAGATAGGTCCTTATGGTACTAAACCCTCGGTATCGTCTGCAGTTATTATTACCACATGTGTATGCTGCATATGAATATCATCTAAACTCCTACAGTAACTGACTATCATGTCGTGTTCTTCTGACTGTCCAAACTTTGTAGCGCAAAGCGTATGAAACAACGGAACACACACAAAGAATGAATGAATGAAGGACAAAGAGAGCATTTATACATATAGCTTAGGCGACGATGACAAGAAAACTCTGTTCTACGGGCAAACGGACTTCTCAGGTAGGGCCAGTCAGTCGGTCAACATTTTTTTATTGTTTTTTAAAATGTGTGTGAACATTTTGGTGTTTTTTTTAAATAAATAAAAAATGGGTCGGTCGACCCGTAGAACAGGTTTTTTTTGTTGCCTTAGTAACAGTGTAGCGCCCTCCTAAAACAATGGCGAGCTGATTTTTGGGCAATATGTTCATTGTAGAAAGATAGGAAATTATGACGACAGAATCCAGTTCCAGTAGCCATTATTTATATCGTCAGTTAAAACTGTTCCTTGTACATGGTGTTACAGTGCACCCAGATAAAAGGAATATCCAATGGTATATAATATTATGATTCATGCCATTGCTCACTAAACATATTTCTTCCTATTGAAAAGTGCATATTTGTGTTAAATAATGTTATTCCTCTTATATTATATCATAAAGAGATAACAAGTTAACAACAGTCAAAAACAAGTCCAACCATATCCAAATAGAATACCGGGGTACAACATGTTATCATCAAACAAAGACATGCCCAACACCAGGTAAAATTCCAGAAACAGACGTTTGTTAAGAAGGAAGGGAAAAGCAAGGCATTGTCTGCAAACACGATAAAGCAGTTAAACAAAAAGTTCACTGTTAGTATTTGAGATGCTTTTTATACCACCAACAAGCAGGTTTTCTTCAATTACAAATACATTGTACTGTTATAGGTTTATGAGACACCCTCAATGGAAATTTAAACTTGCTAAGACAGGAGAAAAACAACCCAAATCAGCTTTCCTAAGCTTATATAACTTTTGAAATCACCATTGAACATAGCTTCACTACAAAAATATTAGAGATGCCCCTGGGACACCGTAAATTTCCCCCAAATATTAGCCAAGGCATTTAATGAGAAATCAAGGGGGGGGGGGGTGCCCCTATAAAATAAAATATTTTACTTTTGCTCCGACGTAAAATACTGTGATCTCTACGATTAAACAAAAAAGATTTAAGAAAAAAAGAAAACAAGAAATTTGAATTCGAATATGTAAAACACAAATGCACACTGCATTCATATGCGAAAGGGGAAAATATCCTCCTCTCTCATCAACTATACAGGTAATAAATGGGCTTTTAACTCTAAAAATATATATCCCCCTCCCCCCCCAGTATAGTTACTTTTTTGTATGACTGGATACCCAGAACAGCCTGTGGGTCAATTAGGCACACAAATGTTAAAAACAAATCATTCAATATTCATATTTTGAAGAAAACAGGAAGATGCTAATAATTTCTATTATTTTTAAATATTTGTTGTTGTTGTTGAGAAAGATAGAACGACCCTCTGCCCAAGAAATATGATAGCATTAGACAAAAGCATTAGACAAAAGCATTAGACAAAGCTTGGCGGTAACAGTATAGAAACCAGAGATAGCAATTTAAGCAAAGCGACAGATATCCCAACAGGACACCAAGAGAACGCCCTCTACAGTCACAAATATAGCTTGCGATTATTTACCAGTTGGTTGATGTCACCACCTAGGTTTTTACAATTCTCTGCTATCAAATCATGCTCATCTAAATTACCATTCTTGAATGGGGAAATAAAACACAATATGCAAAAGAGCATGTTATCTAATGGGAAAGAATTAAAACAATGATGGGGATTATTTTATTTTAGAAAGAAGAAAAAAAAAAAACATGGGCACACTAAGTAGAAATTGGTTTCCCTATTTTATAGAATAAAAATAATACAATACTATATCAAATGAAATTTACTTTAAATGTTAGTATTAAATTTAAAGACAAAATTGTGTTATGTTTGATGGATCCTGACTTCCGACCTCTGCATTAAAATAGGTCAAAAGGTCAGGGGTCTTAAGGTCAGGTTTCATCCAGCAGTGAACGGCCTATAGTTTATTAACACAAAAAGCCATTTACCAAATGTGGGACTTCGCTGACACTTTCGCTGGCGCTGGAAATGGAATCGCCCTCTCTAGTTGAACGCTACATGAAAACAAATAAACAAACAAAAACACAAACATTTAAAGTCAGGTCAATGCACTATACACTACTTGCACGCAATCGCCATTTTAAAATGAAAACGAGGCTCTCCCCTCATATCAGTGAGCCCAACCGCGTCACGCGATGCACAAACCTCCGTGAAACCACCGACGCAGTGTGGCGTGATAGTGCGTGGTGAGGGGAGAGCCTCACTTTCAATGGTTCCATCTGTACCATGCAAGTAGCGTATAGATAACCAAGATGGCAGTATCTTCACATAGGTGTCCCATACAGAGTAGAGCACAGGGCAGTTTAGCTTTACAAATTTATTACATTGTGAATGCAAGCTGCCCTGTGCTTTATTCCATATCTGAGATCAAATTTGATATATCACCCATATAGGTCTCCAAATCAAAAGAAGAAGGCACAAGGCAGCAATTGTTTTGCAGTTGATTTATATTGTACACATGATAGCTGCCTTGTGCTTTATTCCATATATGGGATCAAATGTGAGGATATTGGCAAAATATTCCATTAGTGATTGGCTTGTTTGCAAAATTGTTCAATATTATTAAAGGATATGTTTGTCAAAGTATTCCCTTATTGAATGGTTTGCTTGCAAAATTGTCAAAGCTTAATGTTAAATTTGCATTTGTCTTTAACATATCAAACACTTATTTCGGTCAGGAGAATATTCTCCCGTTATTTTCTCCTCTAAACGAAATTTCATAAACCCAATATATTATATTCTAACTTATGCAAAACCTGACCAAAATGATAAACAAACATGACACTACAAATAACACACATGTTAAAGTTGTTGTTTTTACATTCCTAACTAAATACATGTGTACAAAGACAAACTACACTACTGCATAAAATGGATGGTAACTAGCTATACGTGGGGAAACTAGTACTATTGGATGCCTCAGTCCTCAAAAAATGTTTTTCTTTAAACCCCAAATAGTTTCCAATTGATAACAGTCAGCCTCTACTAAATATAGTCAACTAATTCAAAATCTATATGCCATTCTCTCTCTTATCTAAAATATATGCGTTCATTTACCAATATTATATCAAATGACCGCCACCTTATCTATCCTAAACATATAGGACCGTATTCTTGTACGTATTGAAATATGGTTTTAAACACATCATTTAACTAAACACAATTCTCATGAAATTGTTTAATTCAAACATGCGCTGAAAAGTGTCTAACTTTAAACATGGGTATGGGGGTAATTTAACTCATGTTCAACTAAACATTTGCACCGTGTGCACATTGCGATTTTTCTTTACAAGACCATGGCGCATGTTGGGTGTATTTCGAGTTGAACAATAATAGGCATACATTCCTTATTTCTACAGTAACCCATTTGAAGAATAAATACCAGTCCATGCAATTGCATGCTTTAGCAACTTTTTGGGGTCGAAATTCATCGTCTTTAAATACGCACTGTCTAAAAGATTAACTTAAACACAAGTATAGTTAGCGACAATTCTAGGCTAAAATGGAGTTTAGTTCAAGAATACGGCCCATAATGAGTAATTGGCCCTCCCACATATGCCAAGAGATTCTTTAGTTATGAGATTTTTTTCCTCATCATTCTTATTTACCAGTTTTTTGATGGTTCCCGAGCTGAGACCTTGGCAATACTGAGCTATGAGCACATGCTCATCTACATCTCCTTGCTTTGGGTGGGAAAAGGGGAGAACAAACGCAACAAAACAGGTAAACATAAATAAACAACAAATACAAGAAGACGAAATGAAAACATTGTCTTTGAAGAAAATGGAAAAACAAATTTGTGACGTCACATCTAATGGGGGCTTTTGTACGATATTGATGAAATAGAGCATGAAAAACAGTGCCAGGGGTGGTGCCCCCCCCCCCCCCCCCCCTCCCCCAATATTGGAATCCTGTCCATTGAACTGTATCATGTTGGTTGAGATTGGCAATCACAAATGAACTTGACTGGACAGCGGCATCGAAATTTGACTTTCTGGTTAAGTACTTGTCGGTTCACATGAATTGTTTGCCCCCACCCCCAAATATGAAAAACCTAGCTATGCCACTGATGAAAAAGACTAAAAGAATTAAAAAGGAATTTCGAACTAATAGTTCACATAAAATCTGACTGCATTGATCAAATGTATCTCAATTTTCATTTTAGACAACAAAAGCCCACTTTTGATATGACTAGTCACATTTAACATGAACATGGTGATTAACCAAAATGGTAAATACAAGAGGTATGATTTCCATTGCATTTTTTTCCAAACTTGTTGCATACTTGAATGATTGGGATGATATGAATGGATAAGTACACAAACATTGATAATGAAAGGTTCTTTTTTTCTCTCATTTTCTGTAATCGAAATTCCCCACTCACAAATTTAGAGCTAAAATTAAGATTTCAAATTCATTTAAAGACACACTTGTTTGATTTGGCCATATATGGATATAACACAAATCTATACTAGAGGATTGATGCAACATTATTCATGATTTCTTTAAAGGCAATATCAAATGTTATGTAATCAAGCAAAATGAGTCTAACTGCTTCAGAGGGTCCAACGAGCCTATCTCCAAACTCATACACTGGATTCCAAAACATGGAGTAAGAAAGTGTGGTAGACCAGCCCTAACATACATTGACCTACTAAAGCGTGACACATGATTGCAGGTAGAAGAAATCAAGACAGTTATATATGTTGGAAAGGAAGATTTGGAGAAGCATCGTGGTTCGGGAAAATCATCCGACATATAAAGTCAAGTCAAGTGTTTTGTAATATCTCAAAATCAATGTTCCAAATTTCCGACTTTTTTTGCTTGCTCACATCACATACAGATGTAAACCTGACTCTCTGATGAAACAAATAAAAACCACTCTTGTCACAACCAGGAATGAAAACAATTCCACAACAATGGTCATGTTATGTCTTACAATGGTCAGTCAATTGTCATAACTCATGTCAAAGTCTATGTCTGTAACCAGTAAGCTCCATAAGTCTCGGATGTAATGTCAATGTGGGGCAGAGCATATGAGTGCATGAGAAGAGGATGTGCTTATGTAAAAAGTGTAAGTCAAAGCACGTTCCCAAGCTTAGTGTGACGCAACTACTCTTTGGAAGTGGAGGAGGGGGAGGGGAGTCCAAGACTTCATCTGTTACTCCTTCGGCAAATATCACTGTGGAATACATCGAGGATTAAGTCAAAGTCAGAATATTTTGGTGACTACATTTCACATTTAATTGCACATGTGGTTGTACAGATGTTACGAATCCATGTTAGTTCTGTCGATGATAAATATGAAATCATATGGATAAGTGATTGAATGACAATGTCAAACCTTTGGTTGTAAATGATGTAGTGTTTTAGAAATTAACTTTTATGGTTCACATATATTGTATGATATGATTTGCATTGAATACAACTGTTTAATGATGTCAATATTTCAGAGATATGGATACATTTACTTTGTATGTATATTTATAATATGATAATAGCACATGATGTAGGTCTGTAAATGTTGGTTTCATTTGAATGACGATTCATTATAATATATAGCGTTGTGGGGTATATCACATGTATGTATATTCACAGGGATGCAAGTGGGTGATTGATCAATTTCCTGAACTTTTTACGCGAGCTTGGCCAGATGGCCCAAGCATTTGCATGCGGTGTCAACATTTTATAGGGGCTTGTCTGGAGAATAGGATATAGAGTATCACCCCCCTAAAAAAACATGCTTGATTCTTTTTATGCTGAAATATCATCATCCGATTCCGGAAATGCAAAAAAAGAAAGAAATAAAAAATAATAATCTTTTTTTTTCTTCTTTTTTTTCTTTCCTCCTTCCAAAAATCCGGAATTCTTTTTTTATGGCCAAATTTCCGGAATTCCGGAAGTCTTGCATCTCTGTATTCATAATGATGACATAACATATGTTCGGTAATGCCCAGCAAGCTTACTGTCTCAAGCATCTGACAATGATGCGATATCAGAGAGTGTTCTTCGTTAAACGGTTCAGAAACCTCCAGGTCACTGGTTCCACCGCATTGCTGTTCTTCAATGATTTGCTCGTAAACTTCAAGTTCCACGGCACGACAATGCTCGGCGATGATCATATGTTCGGCAAGCTCGGCATCGGGGGCTACGTTGAGTGTCTCAGAGTTGTGAGCTATCAATTTGTGCTCTATATTGGACTTTATGACAAAGATATAGATGGTGATTGTTTTAATAATTGCTTGTCATATTAACTTTATTTAGTCACTGAAGATTTGATATCCTTAATGAGTATTGTGGTGTAAATATTTTCCCCATGTTTGCCCCTACCCAAAATAAAGTTCTCCATCAATGGGAGAAACTATGATTTTGCAATCCCCCAAACCATATATCAAAATACACTTTATACACTGAAAACAAAATGCGAGTCATAATCGTAAAAACGTATCATTTTGGCCATATAGTGACACAAGGCTCGAGGTGAGTAATTTGATCCGTATAGTGACTCATTTTATGATAATTAATAACTCACTTTTTGTTTTCAGAGATCCAAAGTTTTTTTAAATTTTGGATGCCTTCTTTTCAATTACAAGTATACCAATATAACCTGCTGATGAAGATATTTTAGCGCATGAAAGCAATGTTATACAGCAGTATAACTATGATGTTGTGATATATGTGTAGTCTTTAACAAATCTTTACCGGTTGTGTAGCCTCTGTGTTGAGTGCTTGTGTCCGCTGAGATATCAGCACATGTTCTTCGTCTTTTGTTTTGGAAATCTCTTTGATGAGTGTTTTAGAGTTCATGCTAATAACATTATGCTCATCGTCGTTATTAGGCTGTTGAGAATCTAGTAGTTGGCAATTTTGTGATATCATCGCATGGTCTCTTGCAGGCTAGTAGAATAAAAGCATAGTATAACATAATACACATTTTTTAGTAAATTATATTTTTGGTGTGATGGCTTTAGAGGTGTGTGAAAGGTATTTTAAGGAAGTGGTATGGTGTATGATATTGATGTTATTTTATTTATGTATACTTGATATATTTTATTTGAACATTTTGTATAGTTGAAATTAAAGTTATTTTCAAATTGTTAGATTTCTTTACAAAAAAGATAGATTTTATCAAAAAGCAATCTTTATTATTTGATGATGTTAAATGCACAATGAGATGTATTCTTTAAATTTATATTATGGATAGATGTAAGATGTATTTTATGTAGATGGTATTTCATTTACCTGTTCTTGGCCTTGTTGACCGAGAGTCTCAGAATTCTTGGCTATCAATTTGTGCTCAATGCCGAGCTTTTAATTTAAGAAGAACAAACAATATTTGTGTTAAATCATAATTTAACTGCAGAGCTGGAAAATGTTTACTTCTCAGGTCAAATTGCCCAATCTTGACATATTTATAATGTACCAAACAACATCCCTCATAATGGCCGAATATATGACAAAATTACCCTCCAAATAGGGAAGTTTCCCAGGATCTTCTGACATTCCCCATTTGTACTGCATTATTAAATGAATAATCTGAACCCATGTTAAATTTATCTGAAAAGAGCATAGCTCAGAAATTGGGTATATTTTAATACTTGATAACTTGGAAGGGAAAGTATACCCTGTGGCTACAGATTATCTGCAGTGGAGTAACATCCATGCGTACCCAATTACGCTGTTTTATTTATGTGTTTCAAGATGACAATGGTGATGATGAAGTTTGTGAGCTTTACCGGTTCTGCCGATTCCTTGAAGAGGGTCCAACTCTGCTCAGCTATCGATACATGTTCCTCATCTTTGGTTTTGCACATTACTTTGACAAGTGTTATAGAATTCTCGCTAATTATGTCATGTTCACCAGTAGGTTGTTGAGTATTGAGTAGTTGGCTATTTTGTGATATCATTGCGTGGTCTCTTGCGGGCTAGAAGAAAACATATCACCAGGTTTAAGCGCTCTGTGCATTGTTTTATGGATTATTGTTTTTGGATGAGGCATTTTACTATGCAAGCCAGATATAAACAAAGTGTAAGTATCGCTGCCAAATTATGTATGTGTGTCCATTTTTAAAGAAATTAACAAAGTATTACATTGTATCAACTGAAATATCAATGCACTACAAGGAGTATCTCATAATGTGCACTGTTAACCCATCGCTGCCCGTCCATAGCGCAAAGTAGAGGGCAGTTGCAGTAGACTCAATAGAGCTGACAACAAGATGTAGTCTAATAACCATGGGCTTGATAATCCAAACACCAACAATACTGCAACAAGCCAGGAAGCATCCATACCCGACCATGGTTTTCAATCTCACATGCTTTGCTAGCTTACAGTACTGTCAAAGCTGTTCTCAAAAGATAGGATGATAACAGTTAACTTACCAATTTGAATATCTATTTTATAAAATCTTACGCCTGATGTTTATACTAGATTAAATCAATATTTCATTGGTGTATTTATGTATGTTATGATGGTGTGATAGATGATCTTTTGTTTACCTGATCATGGCTTTGCTCATTGAGAATTTCAGATTTCTGGGCAATCAAGTCATGCTCAACACCACGCTTTATATAGGAAATACAAACATCAAGTTATTAATTGATGATGAACTGATAAACAATGATGTTATCAGAGCGTTTATGAATACAGGTCTCTCTGCCAACATCATATCTATTCAAATTTCTCTCAAATGTATTATTAAAATTGAGTCTATGAGACGTGCCAATAGAGCAAGTGGGTGGTTGTGAAAACCTTGTCCAGGTTTCTCCGGTTTTAATGGTGACATTTTCAGAATATTAACATGAGGCATTCCAATGATATCCAAATGTCCATCATTTTGTCATAGATTTACAAAACACATGTTATTTACAATAGTTTACCAAATTCATATGTATTTGATGATATACATTTTTAGGTGAAAATATTGAAAGGTATATTTATGAACATTTATTTATTAAATATGATGAGAAAAGAGTATGTATGATTTTCATTTTATTTCACTAAATGTATGATGTGATGCATCTTTACCGGTTGTGTAGCTTCCATGTTCAGTGCTTGCGTCCGCCGAGATATCATCACATGTTCTTCATCTTTTGTTTTAGAAATTTCCTTGATGAGCGTTTTAGAATGCTCACTAATTACATCGTGTTCCCCATTAGGTTGTTGAGAACTGAGCAGTTGGCAATTTTGTGTGATCATTGAGTGGTCTCTTGCCGGCTATTAGAAAAAGGAATGGGTGTTGTTATTTATTTTGATTTATACATGTATCATATGTTTTTCATTTAGATTTGTGTTTGAATGATATGGTCATTTACCATGAGAAGTTGACCTTGTAGGCTGAAAATTTGCACCCCTGATTTAAGAAGTTTTGAATAGAAATCTGAACACTCAATTCTTTATTAGTGATACACATTCCTTCAAAAAGTCTGCCCCCATCCTACTCTCAAAATCTCACCCATTCTATGAATTTAGAAAAAAAGGTGATGTATGAAGTGACTGACATGATGTTTCATTTACCTGATCTGAGCCTTGCTCATTGAGAATTTCAGAATTTTGGACTATCAATTTATGCTCAATGCCAAGCTATTCAAAGAGAAAAATAAACATATATTCAAATATTCAGTTAGATGGGTGTTATTGATCAAAAATATGTGTGTAAATGGACTATTTTTAACATTCATGAATTTATTTGTACTACTACAAATAAAATAAAAAGTTTTTTATATGAACAAAAATAACTGTTATAGTATAAATTGAATGAAATTATATTTTGATAAGATTTGATATTTATAAATATGATGTGTTTTATTAACAATTACCGGGTTTTGTGCTTCCTTGTCGAGAGCTGAAGTCTGCTGTAATATTTGTATATGTTCTTCATCTTCAGTTTTTGAGATTTCCTTAATAAGAGTTTTAGAATGCTCGCTAATTACGTCATGTTCACCGCTGGGCTGTTGGGAACCAAGTAGTTGGCAATTTTGTGATATAACTGCATGGTCTCTTGCAGGCTTGTGGAATAGAAAGAAGAGGTGTATTATATTTTTAATTTATCGCCAAAAAAATTGTTTTTCATTGTAAGAGATGTGAATGAATTTAATGGTAGATGGCAACATTTGGTGACAGTCGTGACTAGTCATTTTTTTGGGTGCAATCGCATTCAAATTACAATAGATTGTTATTAACCCCTTGCGAACTACCTGCCTATTGGTCAGAAATACGGAAATATCACTTGTTGCACCAATCAGAGACATTGTTAGAATAAATGTATCTATGATAAAGATTGGAGTGAAATATTTTCAAAGCAGTATATTAGTTGGACATTTAAATGCATACATCTTGGAATTATCCAATCAGAAACACCGTTAGATAAACTGGTAGTGCTCAGGGTGTTAAGCCTTTTCACACAAACCGGACGATCGATCCTTGAATGATCAATCATATAAGGATCATTATCTGTAAATGCACCGGCAGTTGCTACAATGATTGCATCTTCAAGATCACATCTGTTGTGATTAAAGATCGATAATAAAAAAAACTTCTCCAAGCAATATAATTTTGACAGCAGTATTAGCCTATCTAATTAGTGATGATTGGTTGCCTATGAGTGAATAAGCTTACCACAACAAACCATCTCTTGGGTTCCTTCTTTTTTATAAATATGCACCATCCCCTACACCCAATAACATTCCATTTATGGCATTAAATTAACCAGAAGTACTAATTATGTATGTGTAAATGTGTGAAGTTGGTGACTAACATGATGGTCCATTTACCTGCTCAGAGCCTTGCTCATTGAGAATTTCAGATTTTTTGACAATCAATGTGTGCTCGACACCATGCTACAACAAGAATATATGAGTAAAGTCAGTTATTGGATAAGATGGGCTTGAAAATAGTTGAATGTAAAAATGTATGGTTCTGGTTTTAAAATTTGTAATGATTATTATATTAAAATTACAAATGAAATCATAAAGTATTTGATGTTATATAGCTAGCATTTTATCTTAATATGATCAATTTTTTAACAAGAATTTATGTATATGTTGTGTGTTAATAAGCTTTACCGGGTGTTGTGAATCCATGTCGAGAGCCGTCGTCTGCCGCGATATCATCACATGTTCTTCGTCTTTTGTTTTTGAAATTTCCTTAGTGATAGTTTTAGAATGATCGCTAATTATGTCATGTTCACCAGTAGGGGGTTGAGTGTTGAGGAGTTGGCTATTTTGTGATATCATAGCGTGGTCTCTAGCAGGCTAGAAGGCAAACACATAATTTTGTTTTTAAAGGTATAGATAGTTTGTTTTTGTTTTTGAGTTGATAGTTGATTCATGGTGATGTAAGATGATAATATAGGCGGCCCGGACCTTCAACTTTTGCCATTGATCAAAAAGGTATAGTGAGAGCCCGTGATTTAATGGTTGTTTCACCCTGATGCATATTGACCCGAGGTCATCGACCTTAGGTAGATTTAACATTCAACAGTAATCAACTTGCTGTTGAATCGACCACAGATTGAAAGGTGAAAGGCTAATTCCAGCTATTGATGCAAAGAATGAAGATAGATGAACACTATTATTAAAGAAAGATCTCCCATTTTATGTGCAATACACAGATGAAATGTTGCAATTTTTATTTTTTCCTTCCAAAATATGATATTTAGTATTTACAATGATTGCTTTAAAGGTGTATGTTCCGATCACTTTTTGGGGGGCTATGATTTTTTTTTCACATCAAGATATTTTGATATCAGAAGAATCCCCATATTTTTCTCATTATGTCTGTAAAATCTTAGGGGCCAGAAATGTTCCATTTAGAAATTATAGGCTAAAATGTGGTGAATTATTGCCAAAGGTAGTTAACCACCAGCCAGTTTGCGTACTACTCAATAGGCAAATTGTGTGTGACTTTGTGCTTCTAAATCTAAAATAAGAACCATTGGAGTTATGCAACTCAAACTTTGGAATGTGACAAATTTAAGGATGACCTTCCATGTAAAATAGAAAACATCAAGTTGAAAATCGGGCCAGCAATCAGAACATCTACCTTTAACTCATTGTTGAAATGATTGAAGAGTAATGTGTATGGCTGATGCTTTATGATCCTTTTTACCGATTTTGCTGCTTCCATTGCGAGAGTTTGCGACTGCTGTACAATAAAACCATGCTCCGCAACATTCGACTGTGAGCCAAACTCGCCGAGTAACTGACACTTTTCCGCAATCATGTTATGCACATGTACTGTATTAAGCTGAGAGAGAAACCAGAGTATATTCTGTTATGCCGTGGATATTGTTGATGCTTGTTTGGAATGTATGCAGAGCATTTTGGGAAATTACAATGAGATTGAAACAATATTTTTAAGAAATTTAGAAAAATAATATTTGAGTATAAAATGTTTTGTACATATTTTAAACAAAGGATTTGAACTAAATATTTTAGTTATTACTGATCAACTCTTTGATATTTCATTTGAAATGGATAGTGTGATGCATGATTTGATGCTAAAATTTACCGATAATGAGGGCTCAGACTCAAGGATCTGAGAGTGTCGCACTATAACCACGGGATCGTCTTGGAGAAAATGTGGAGCGGTGCCCTCTATTGTCAAAGAATTTGTGCTGTTGACCCCATCTGTACTTTCACCCGATGTACTGTTGAGGGTGGAAGAGTTCTGAAATTCCAAATTGTATTGTCATCATATTTGATTCATTGCTACAGACAAAGGATTCACAACTATCTATGAGAAAACTATAATCAAACACTGCTGTGTGTGTTTTTTTGCTTTGATAACTTGTCCTTCTATCTATGTCAATTACGTAGTGCAGCATACAAAACTATATAAATGACTGTGCAGCCTATATATTATGGTCATGGAAGTCTGTCATGGTCAATGTAGTCTGCTACAGTTACAGTGGGTTAGGTTGTTGCCAAATGCTGTGGTTTAACACTTTCCATGTGGCAAGCATCAGCAGACGACAATGCCAACATTTCACAAAATTTCAAAATAATTCAATGTCATTACCATATTTGGAATCACCATGAGTAATACATTAAAATAAGGACAAACATTCCTAGTATTGGTTCAGTAATCATTGAGATAAGCCTTGAAAGTTGAGAAAGGTTTCTGAGATATCTGCTTTGAAATGGTAACGCTAATGGCCGCATGGAAAGAGTTACGTAACAAACAGTTGTCAGTCAGTGACTAGTAACAAAATAAGTCAATTGTATCAAAATGTGTGGAATCATCAAGTTGATCAATAGACTTCTTTTTCTGTATAGACCAAAACATAAAAACAAAAATTCATATATGACCACACACACAACTCATCACAATGCTATCAACAATTGTTAGTTTAAAAAAATAAGATACACAAATTTGTTAGAACTGCAAAACTGAAAATACACTATAATGTTAGGTTACAAAACTCTTATAAAGCTCTTAGCAGCACACACTTGGTTGATTACATCAGCCGTTAACACAATATAATATGTAACATCATACTGCAAAATGTCAAGATCATTGATACTAAGTTTACAGCCCTGACTTGTGAACTGTGTAAATAAAATGAGTCTATTCTATATCACTACGCCAGTACTTACCACTGCTGATACATCCCCACCAAGGCTCTGACAGTACTGTGCGATCAAATGGTGTTCATCCTCCCTGTAAAAAAGTGCAACGGTATAATTTAAGGTAAGGTCACACACAAATTTTCTGCTTTGTAACTGTCGAATTCCGCATTTTCCCGCTTTGTAAATTTAAGGGGTGTGAATTAGAGACAGCTTAGTATAAAATATGCTGACAAATTTAAATCAAGAACTAAGACTTGACTGGTCATTTGCCTAACTTTTCATCACACACACGTAACTGGAAGGCGCACATGTGGAATCTATACATTGTAACACATGATTCTAATGATTTAAAGGTAGATGTTCCGATTTTCAACTTGAAGTTTTCTATTCTACATGAAAGGTCATCCTTAAAAAAGTCGTATTCCAAAGTTTGAGTTGCATAGCTCTAATGGTTCTTATTTTAGACGCACAAGATGCTGTGAACTGTACCCATTGAGTAGTACACAAACTATATCGGTGGTTACCACCATTCGCGGTAATTCGACGTTATTTCATCGATTTCTCTGTAATTATACCGATTTAGGCCGTCAAATTTCAGTATGATGGTGAGAAAAATACGAGCTTTCATATGATATGAAAATCTCCGTACGTTTGAAATAATTCTGTGTTACGAAAATGTGATCGGGTCATCTACCTTTAAACAATTTACATATTATTCTCCCCTCTTTCTACCCACATGGGCACTATGAAATACTACAAATCTGGAGTAGTTATAGAGCCTCTTTGCTCTAACTTGGCTAATCTACTTGCATACAGATCTAACATACCCCAACCTCTTCCCCCATCCCTAATCCAACTCCCCCTCACCTCCAAAATGGTTTGAATTTAAAACCTACATAATCTGTGGAAGCCATGTGTACTAATACACAGTCTTGTTGTTCTACCTCAGCTAGTCTACTAGCACACAGCTCTAAAAATGCCCATGTACCTATATCCCCGTGCCCAATACCATTCCCATGCTCCTACCCCATCCCTACACAATGGGTCCTATACACATACATATCGTCAGCCTGCTTCAATAATTGCCTAACTCATTTTTTCTAGTTCTTAGAAAACAACAAAAGTATGAAACCTGTTACCTGTGTACCTGTTACTCATTTTGCATTAGTGATGGATGGATATTCATTATGTCGAATGACGCTTGTATTGTTGATGTTAGGCTTGTATTGTTGATGTGACTTGGATCAGTGCATCCATGCACGCCAATTGAGGATTGGCGTGCATGGATGCACTAATCCAAGTCATATAGAAACAGATGAACACAGCCATACAATAATTTGATTAATTCCATGGATTTGTCAATGCAAATTCAATAATACAAAATGAGTAACATGTTGGAGTGGTCTGGTGGCCCTTTTAAAACAAAGCTCTTCATTTATCAACACTTTTGATTGGTCAATGACTTAGGTATTATAACAGCATGTGCATAATGTAATGAAGTCATGATTTATGCAAAAAACTCAATTTTGCTGAAAAGTGAGTTAGGCAATTATCGAAGCAGGCTGACGATATCTGGTACCAGTTTAGAACTGTCTTATTACCTCAGCTACTATCCTATGTGCAGCTCTTACATGCTGTGCCCCTACCCTTATACCCGATCCCATCCTCCTAACCTTAGTACCCATAACCCATCCTTACCCCATATTCAATGGGTCCTATACACTTACATATCTGGCGATGCTGTGTGTACCAGTATAGCGCCTTGTTGTTCAACCTCGGCTAACCTGCTTGCATATGACTCTAACCTGCCCCTGCCCCCAACCCACTCTACTCCCTACCCCTACCCAAGGTCCTATACACTTACATGTCTGGTGATGCCATGTGTACCAGTATGGCGCCTTGCTGTTCTACCTCGGCATACCTGCTTGCGTACAACTCTAACCTGCCCCTGCCCCCAACCCCCACTCTACTCCCTACCCCTACCCAAGGTCCTACACACTTACTAACTGGTGATGCCGTGTACCAGTATGGCGCCTTGCTGTTCTACCTCGGTTAACCGACTTGCATACAACTCTAACATGCCCCTGCTCCCAACCCTCACTCTACTCCCTACTCCTACCCAAGGTCCTATACACTTACATGTCTGGTGATGCTGTGTGTACCAGTATGGCGCCTTGCTGTTCTACCTCGGCTAACCTGCTTGCATACAACTCTAACCTCGTGTGCATATCTTGGTTTGCCATTACTTGTGGTGATGCCATAGGACTGTACAAAATAACAAAAATGCAGTCTATTTTTAAGTACTGTCCAAATTATGTTCTCTCATTCTTAAAGTGTTATCAGTATATCTTCATTATTATTACTTTAACTATACTCCCTTAAAATCAAAATTAGAATTACGATTAAAATTGGTTGAACATTTAATTCTGCTTCATAAAAAACATGTAAAATAAAAAAAGTATATCAATGTTCCAATTTTTTCTCAAGGGAGTATGACATTCAAATCATGAATACATAATTTATGATACTCTATAATATATAAGGCAAAGAACACCATGTTCTACGGGCCCGATCGACCCTTTTGAAACAAGATTACAAAATCGTTAGAACTGAAAAAAATTCTAAGATTTCAGAAAAAAATTGAAATTGTTCTCAAAGTTTTTTATTTTAATTTTTAATTTTTAAATTTGAAAAAAATAAATATATATATATATATTTTTAAAAAAAACCAAACAAAAAACGCCCAACTGACCGAAACTACCCGAGAACGAGAGATCACTTTGTCCATAGAACAGGGTGTTTTTTTTCTCCGTTGCCTAGTGCTAACAATTCTAAATCATGAACATGCTACACACTGAAGAATTTGTGGGTAGTAATGTTTGCTTAGGGTTCTTTAAAGTAAAGTAAATTCAAGAAATATAACTCAACAAATGAAACGCCTTAAACTCAACAAATGAAACGCCTCAACTCTAACCCTCTTGAGTACTTCGAATTACTACGATGCAGTGTGCATGTGTCACCCGGCGTGGCCATTTTTGCGATGAAATAATGGCCCCAGGCTATATACTTGGCGAAGTATACTGAGCCAAGTATGGTTGACCCCCGTGGCCTAGTGGTTGATCGCTCGCCTCTGAACCGAGAGGTCTGGGGTTCGAGCCCCGGGGCCTTTTCTCCCTCATTTTTTGGCCGCGAAAAAAATGTATTTGGAAAAGGTGCCTCGGGGGTTAGGGTTAATAGTGTTTCAAAGGCAAAACAATTTCTACGGTTTGTTTCCGGTTATATAAGGCAAGGCATGCAAATGCAAAATTGTTATATGTACAAATTTGGTGTTGGGTGGAAATTGATCTGATTCTAAACTTAAATATATTGATTGATGAGCTGCTTCAGATGACAAGACAAAATGTAAAATCATGATGGTCTGAATAAAAAATATAAAAAATCAATAAGGAGATGCTAAAATAAACCCTGTGTTCTATGAGTGATTGGTCAGGCTTATTTAGCTTCAGAAAAGTAATTTCACAACATTTAGAGAGAAAAATTGCAAAATTGTAGGTCGGCAAAGCCCATAGAACAGCAAGCAGAAATGAAAAATGAAAAAGTTCTATAAAAATAATGTAAAATTAGTGTAAAACAGCTGAAATTGGATTGGAAAAAAAGAACACCACATAAATCTGGCTCAAAATATTGACAATTCCTAAAAAATTCCAAGAAGTGGCATCTCTAAGAGAATATTTTTGTCATCACCCAAGGCCACTTAAAACGAATTATTTGTTTCTCATAGCACTGGCCTTTGAAAAGTGAAGAAAGCAGGTGTTTTTTTAATTTTTTTACTCCATTGACACTTAAACATGGCTGTTTTCATGCAAAATTTATATTGCCAGCATCTTTCAGCAGCATCAAGAAAATGGTGAGGCCCTTATTTATCGTTAAATTTATGAGGGTTAGGCCCCTAGAGTTCTATAAAAACACATGAAAGTGACTGTATTGATTAATACACAATTAGGCTTCAACCATTAAAAATCAGTATTTAAAAATCGCTGATTTTTAAAAATGATTTATTTCTCATTTTTAAAGTTGACCTTATCGCAGAAAGTGCTGATTAAGGTGCTACGAATAACAAGTAATTTCTAAGTGGTCTAAAAAAGCATCAACAGAAAGCAAAACAAAAATTGGGTAGGTAATAGGTTGCACATACGACTCAAGATCATCTCCTTCTAGTACTGACTGGACTGGTAAGTAGCCAACTCTTGGATGCTTCTGGTAGTAACGTTTGGATTTGAACTTATTGCGAACCACTTTGGCAAAATCTCTCACGTCTTCACCGGAGGTCGTCTGCAAAATAGAGAAAAAATGGTGCTAATGATAACATGTTTTACAAAAAGTTGGAATTTATTACTTATCTAAAGATTAGCATGCCATCTGAGAGCTAAATTATATCCCTTCATATTCAAGGAATTCACTCAAGTTATGATAATGATGAAATGTTGTATTGTGCTTCTATCCATTAAAATCAAACTTTGATTTTGCCACGGTTGACGTGATTCAAGGCCAGCCTCTGCCGCTTCCCTTTTCGAGAAATCTCACTTGGAAAAATAATTTTGCAGTTTTTAATGTTTTGATAAATACATGGTGCATCACACATTTTAGATGCACACACTTTGTATTCAAACCAAAACAGTAGGCCTATGTCATACTATTACGCTATGCTTAAGAGAAGGGGATGAACTTAGTCAGGAGTCTTCCTTCTGTGAGTTTATAATTTTATGTGAGCCATTTCTGATTAGAGTGAGTATCCTATCCTGTCTCCCATACCTTCCCCTTTTAGGGCCAACATATAATGGTTGTGTTGCCCTCAAGTGCCAATTTATGCTTTCTTTGTTTGGTTCTTTTGTTTTTAATTGCTGAAAAAAACTGCATGACTGTCATGGTTCATATCAAGACAAAATTGGTAAATTACTAATGTCTCTAGTAAAATAATAAGTTTAACAACTATTTATTCAAGTAAATGTTATCATTTCAAGCAGAAAATAGTAATATTTTGACAATTTGCATACAAATTGAAATCTTCAAAGAAAAACAGGACCCTAGGATTTGAGATTTTAGGGTCAATCACTTAGGGCAACAGTCCAGGCCTGGAAAAGGGGGAAATTGGGAAGCCCCTTGCCAGAAAATGTAGGCATTTGGAGGGAAATGTGGCTCTTCCACATAAAGAAATACATTAGAGAAATAGTGGAACATTTTCCATGTTGGAGAGAAATTTTGGGTTAGCTTGCAGGGAAATCAACATTTTGTCCAGGCCTGGGCAACACAATTTGTTTTTTGTGGGGGGGGGGGGGGGCTATCTTTACCAACATGGCTGCTATATACTTACTGTGGTACAGTATTCTTGCATAGGATGTGTTAGTTTATGGTTCTTCGCTTGACGACCAGAGAAAAAACAATTCTGAACAAAAGAAAAGAAAACAGACAACATATAACATTTCATAGAAATCAAATGAATTTGCCAGGTGTTAAAACTGTAGTTTTCAGATTCACTCTATTTAAACCGAAAGCAATGTACAGGTGGACGCAACGTTTGGTTGTATATACTATCACAAATTCTTGTTATTGGCTGTCATTAAGCCTAATAAATGTCACTAGATTAAGCGAATGAGTAATGACTAAATGCCCTATAACATGCAGAATTCTGTCATTTTAACTGAGTAGGATGAGGCAAATTATTTATTCCATTCCATTCCATTGTTGAGTACCCAGCGATAGCAGGGTTGCCACAACAATCCTATCAATTCTATCTCCATATACCATTTTCAATACAGTAATCTTTTAGCATATATCGTTGCTGTTCTTTTTGTATCTCTGTGTGGCCCTTCAACATGTATAAAGTAATACTTCCTATGTATAACCTTGGGCAGTTTGCTATAAACATGTTCAAAGGTAAAAAAACATCAATTAAAACCTTGAAAGTGCTCTAGCCCTTGAACATGCTGTTGAACATGCTGTTGAAGGGCCGGTTCAACATATTTGGTTTTGACAAAGCAGCGATGACATATTGATCATCTTACCTGACAAAGGTCAAAATTGAAGCACTTTAGGCACCGATATCGCAGACCTACAATGGGGAACTCTTTACAAATGTTGCATTTGGCTTGGTGTTTGGCGGTTTCCGATGCTGCCAGCCTATGAAGGATTGGCATCCAAACCAAGGACTGAGGTTCGAGCTTCATCCACGCCAGGAACTGGGCAGGTTCTATATGAGGTTTGCCACCATTCTATAAAATAAAGTTGAAATATATTCTTAACACTTTCCACGCAGCAGGCATCTGCAGACGACACTCCAAAATTTCACAAAATGTTTCAAAGATGTCAAAAATTATTGAATGCCATTATCATATTTGGAATCAGCATGAGAAATGCATTGAAATAAGTACAAACATGCCTAGTATTGGTTCAGTTAACCTGATAAGACTTTGAATTTTGAAAAAGGTTTCTGACAAATCTGTCTTGTATATGGTAAAACTAATAGCCGCGTGGAAAGTTACATTCTGTCTGAGGGAAGAGTGGAGGGCGGAGGCATTGAAACACTATGAATGCAGCTAACAAAGACAAAGTACACTGGCATAAGAAACATTGGTTAATTTTCAAAGCTCCCCCAACAGTTTCATACTCTTTTGAACTTAAAAGTAGCATAACCAGGGTCCTCAATATTGGGCAGAGCAGGAGGGCAAGCAGGTCAGTGATCCCGGAGGGGAGGGCATAAAACTGAATATTTTTTCAAGATACATGAGTTTGTCATCTCATGGGGGGTAGGGGTAGGGGTAGGGGGTATCGGGGTCGTGGGATCAAGCTTTTATGCAAATAGGAGAAAATACTACCACCCCAGTTATGCACCCTGTAATATTGTTATTTCATGATTCTTTACACTTTTATAAGTAATAAGTACACAATGCAAAAAAGTTGAAGAAAGTGATTTTATTTTGTCTTCTTGCTAACATCCTATAGTGACTAAAAATTGAGAAAATTGAATGAGGGAGATCTTCCCCTATAAACTAACCATAGTAAAACAGCTGCGTACACTAGGCTCTATATTACTTCCTCCAAATGATGCCACCTCCCCCAGTTGCCTTGGGATCTGTACACAGTCGTGTAGAAGAAGACCAAGGCCCCTCTGATCTATGAAACCGTTCTGATCGGCGACAAGACGGATGATATCTGTAGAAAGAGAGGGAGAGAGATGGAAGAAGACAGATTGGTTTGTTAATCCCCTGAGAACTACCGGCCGATTGGTTAAAAAGATGGATACATCAATTATTGCACCAATGAGAGACATTGTTAGAATAATTGTATCCCTGATAAAGATGGGAGTGAAACATTTTACAAGCTGCATTTGAATTGGCTATTCATATGAGTACATCTTGTAATAAACCAATCAGAACCACTATAAGATAGACAGGTAGACCCCAGGGGGTTAAATAATATATCATGATAAACGTGAAAGGAAAAAAAACCTTTAGTGAGTGTGGATGGACCGTTCAGGTTGGGTCTGTCAGTCAAGCTTTTCTTTTCAAAATGACACCAAAAAAATATGAAAATCTATCAAACTTTTGGCATTTTGTGACAAACTAAAAATATATTTCCAGTAACAAAACAGAACGTTGGGTCAGTATTCACTTGCACAGGACATTTGTTCCCAGTTTTTAAAACATTGGGTTGGTCAAACCCACAACAAAGGGTGTATTTTGTTCACATAATGCATAATTTATCTACGAGAATAGGTGCTATAGAAACAGTAAATGATGTAAAACCAGTTTATGCATTCCAACCCGGAGGACTCATATAACTTTTTTGGGTGAGGGTTGGGAGGGAGGAGGGAAGGAAGAGAGGGGATGGGAGGGAGAAGGAGGGACAAGAGGAGATAGAGGATAGGAAAGAAGGGGAGGGGGACAAGTTTGAAACATGCCAGAAGAAGTATTGGCATAAAAGCTTGGCAACTCAATGGATGACGAAATGGGGAGAAATATGAAAGATAACATATGTGACGTGTTCTACCGAAACCAGACATAATTGGGCCAGATATCAAAATTGAGTTAGTAATTGATTATTAAAGTAGAGATCTTTAGCTTTACAATGGTACTTTTTTTCTTCTTTTAATCGGACTTCCCAAAGCGGAGTTAAATCATTTTTAAGTTCGTCTTTATGAAAACTCCAAACTGAGATATCGTCCTTTAAAGATTTCCTTACAATGTACTTACAATGTACTTTAAAAAAAAGTAAAAAGTAAAAATTGCATTTTGTTGTTGTTGTTGGTTTGATTTTTTAATCTGAAACTTTCACAATAATGTTATAAACACTCTGAAGATTAATTATTTACAAGAAACTCAAATTCCCAAAAAATCACCCCAATTAGGTTTTGGGCTATTTCTCAGTTCTAAGCTCTGTCCAATTCCGTCTAGTTTCGGTAGAACATGTCACATATTGGGTACATATGCAGGACAAATCCGATGGTAAAAATAAATTAAAATGAAAATCTTTCTGGGTATAAAAGGAGGTAACATTTTTGTTTAAATCTTGGCGTACTTACATCTATACTTGTCCTCTAGATGTGCCTTACACTGCATGATGACAGCGACACGGAAGGATAACACTCGTATTCTGCCGCTACGAACGCTGCAGAAACCAACGATAAGATGACATTAGGTATTTTTTTATAAATAGGGTTTGGGATCAATGATTGGTGACCTTCTTGTTAATGCAATACGTTAATCTTAACACTTTCCACGCAGCTATTAGTTTTACCATATACAAAACAGATTTTTCAGAAATCTTTCTCAACTAGGCATATTTGTATTTATTTCAATGTAATTTTCACGGTGATTTCTAATATGTTGATGAAATTTAATCATTTTGACATATTTGAAACATTTTGTGAAATTTTGGAACTGTCATAAACAGGTGACTGCCAGCATGGAAAGTGTTAAAATAAGGATGTCAAATAACTTGGATGACAACTTGGATGTTTCAAAAAAATATAAAACAATGGGTCGGTCGGTTAGGCCCATTGGTCGCCAAAGGGTCAAATAACAGAAGAATACATAGATTTCACTGGTGGATTGATACCCCTTTAAATACCCAATTCTGAGGTATATATACCTATGTCAACAACATGACTAGTGGTATGATTTATTATAGCCCCACTTCCTGCTCCAGTTGTTCCACATCAAGCAACCACTTCATTCATGACAACTTTTAATTAAATTGGAATATTCAAAAAATATATAACCATCCCATATGTAGTCTTTGCTGAACAAAGATGACAAACTCAAATACAACCTTCGACATGGTATATGAATGTAGAAGTTATTATAAATCATAGAAATAACAGTTTTGCATCGTTATCATTAAGTCACCCGTTGCAATGACAGGAATAGAGACAACCTCACCTACAATCTTAGCAATCAAAGAAGATTTTAACGTTGCATCCATAATGCATTGCACCAACTCAAGATTTGTTCCCAAGATGCATTATTTCCCCTTATCGATACTTGTATCAATACGATCTATATATCAGTGACCTTTGTACCCCGAGATATCGATATCGTGGCTTTCTGTCACGCATGACATGTATCGGAAAATTGATGGTTCCCCAGTCTTTTTGGTTTTCCACTAACTGTGAGTAAATTGTTTACTAGTAGAGCTCTTAGATTTTAGAAATAAGAAAAAGGAACACTGAGAACAAATTTACTTATTGATGTAAACAAGAATATAAGAGCTTGTACAATGATAGCACTATGAAGCCATGATTTTGTGCATATGTCTATGGGAACCGAGATGAATCGGGGACCAGGACAGCGTTTTGCAAAAATGTAATGCATTGTGGTTCTGTCTTTAAAATCTTCTTTGCTTAGCAATCAAAACCACTTACGTATCATAAACATTGAGCAACCAGTTGAGGCACATGTCGACACACTGGGGTACATTAACAAGGTTGGGATGGTCAGCGGACAGATTCTCATAGATGGTTGCTAAGCAATTGATGATCTCTGTAACGTCCATGGTGCGGTCGCTAGGTGCTGTGAGATCATGTTGCTCAAAGATACTGTGTACTGTGGTGAGGGGTAAGAGATCCACTGAAATAAAAAGACAGATATGGAAAAGTTAGATGCTGTTTTAAGTTAGATGCTATTTTATATACTTCACTTCATTTAAAGTATGTACTATGCTGTCAGAGTGTCAATACGCCAGGGAGGGGCACTGACATTGATTAGGGGTATGGTTAGGTGCTGCCCTGAAGCCCCCCCCCCCCCCCTTTGTCACCCTCTTCTGCTAGCTCTTAAGACCCCTTTGAGCCTGCATCAGCTCCAAGACCCCCATTTTATTGAAAATTGGCATTCTTACTAATCAAATTTAAAAAACAAACCAGTTCTTAAGACCTAAAAGTTCTCTAAGTTCAGTTCCGAAGCCCCCCCCCCCCCCTTTTTTTGAGACCCTGGGCGGCACACCCCTACCAAACGAAAAGTTGAGCCCCCCGGGCCACAAAGCCTTATCTACAATGGCTGTTATATGTAAGGTTGCATTTTCACAAGGGTGCACGACATAATATATTAGATTCAGAGGTCACTGGTTCAAACCTCGATGATATACTTACAACAAAGAGCTTTCTGCACCCTCCTCATCTTCATGCCCGTTCTGTACGCTGAAAATTTGACGGCATTGAGGTCGGCTAATGATTGGAAGAGCTCGGTCATCTTTGGGTGATCCCAATGGGTAGTTTCTGTGGTGTGACTGTGTAGAGAAACATTAGATGTGTGTGACTTAAAGAGCACTAAAACACCAGGAATATGAGATGTCTTTCAGAGAACAGAAAAATAAGGTCAATGGATATTTTTTTGGAATGGTTCAAATTGATGAAGAAAATCATTTCAATTTAAATGGAATCCCCATTAGTGGATTTCATGAAACATTAATAAATTTTGTTAACATTAAATCAAGAAATGTTATCGTATTGAATACCTTGAAGAGAATTCAAATTCAAATTCATATCAAACTCTGAATAAAAATTGAATGAGTATAGCCAATGAAAATTCAAGGTTGGACATCCAAATCCAATCTTCTGCAGGCTTTCATATATTTTTATATCATCTGATATACATGTGACATGCAGGCGACAGTCTATACGTCCAGAACCTCGAAAACGAAATTGATATTGTAAATCAGATGCTTTTCATAGATGGTCTAAATAGTATCATAAATGACCAAAGAACAAAATTGATATTGGGCAACAACAACAACAACCACACCCTGTTCTACGGACCCAACCGACCCTTTTTTAGAAATTGGTGAAAACAATGTTCACGTGCAAAATGAATACTGACCCCAACATGTTTACATATTTGAGGGATTTTTACAGGTAATTTTGAATGGAAAATAAGAAGCATGACCGACAGACCCAACCTGAGAGACCTGTTTGCCCGTAGAATAGAGTGATTTTGTCGTCGCCTTAGCTTAAATAATTAAAAATATAAAATAAAATGAGTCTTACTTGATGAAATAAGCCACTTTGTTCCCTGCTACTGCCCTTTCCCAAGGTACTTGTACTGATGCTGTGAAGAGGAAAGAAACACAAACAAACAAATTGATAAGAGGAAAGAAATACAAACGAACAAATTGATGGATAAATTATATGATGTACAGGTATAATTAATCAAAATTAATCAATCACTCGTTTCCCACATTTGGCTTGATTAAAAAAACTTGTTATTAAATAACTTCTTTCTATTTTTAAGTTATAGACTGTGCCTGAATTCATATAACATCTTGTCTTTCTTGTGACTTTATGTTAAATTTTGAATATAGAAATATACAATCATGTTACGGTTTTAAACAAATGTCTAAAACATTTGTCAACAACTTATTTGAAGTAAAATAGTTATGGGCATATGCAGTTGCCGATTGATGTTGTTCAACTTTGTAATGGAAAGCATGTCAAGACATTTCACGTTCAGATTAGGCCTACATATATCATTCTCACCTCTTAGAAAATGTTGTGATTGTGGACCGAAATCCATCATGGCTTCCTGCAGCTGCTTGAAGCGGTCCTCAACCATTAACTGTAAACAGTGCCACTGCGTGACGAGGTCATCGTGACGGCTCTGGTTGACGGGACTCAAGGTGACTTCCTTGGGAGGGAATTGATTGGCCAACAGTGTCATGTGATCGACATCTCTCTTGAGAGGCTCTAAGCTTTCTTTGTAATGCTGTGTATTGAAAAAGTTAACAGTACATTGTATGGGTTAAAATTGAGATTATGCTTCATCATTCCATCTCCTCATCATTCCATCTTTGCTCTAAATCCTTTTTGAAGTATGACGGGCACAAACGAAAGGGCGTGCTTCCACTTGGGTTATATTTTGCCGGCTCAAAAAAAAACCCAAATGGAAGCATGCCCTCTCCTTTTGTGCCTGCCATATTTCAAAAAGGCTTGTTATGATAATAAGATGTGTGTCTTTGTAAGGGCTGACCTTCATCTGCAACACTGTGTAAAGTGAAAAGGGCCCAATATTTCATCCTGACAGGATATTTACAGGAGGCAAAAGGACCAGAGATAATGTGGATCCTATTTTACCCCTGATATAGATCCTGCTAGAATCGAACGCTCAGACATCACACAACTTTGATATTTTACCAAACAGTTGTGGAGGAGATGATTCCAAAAGTTTCCTTTTCAAGTGGGAACAATTGTAATTAATTCGGAAAAAGTGTACTAAATCGTTCAATACTGGAATATTAAAGTTGCCAGTATCGCTCAATACTGGTACATAATTGTGTTCCAGTATCGACCGATACTGGAACATTCTATATGTGCCATTATCGTCCGATACTGGAACACTGACCTTGTACCAGTACTCTCTAAATGTAAAAGAGTGGTTTTCCACTCTTTCAAGGAGTTAAACGCAGGACAATACGTTTTTAAGTGAAAAAACACTCTAAAAGGAGTGAAAGTGGATTTTATATGACAACGTTCCACTCTATTGAGAGTGAAAAATCAACTTTCACACTCATTTTAGAGTGGACATTTTCCACTCTAAAATGGGTTGTCCTGCGTTTCACTCCCTTCACTCCTTTTCGAGTGAATTTCCACGCTTTCCACTCATTTTACATTTAGAGAGTATACAATACAAGTGCAGTCCAGAATCTGGGACCTAAAGTACACTTTTCCTATTAACACAAGTGTCTATCATCTCCATCTCCTGCCCCCCCCCCCCCACCCCCACCCCCCACCCCACTCACAGGCACAAACATTTTCAGCTATTATGATTTGAGATATATATGTCTTTCTCTATGGTGAATACGTGCATTGCACATTTCATGTAAGCATATGGTAACCTTTAATCTAACCTTGATCCCAACCCATATCATGACCTTTGAACCTCATTATTTCTACAATAATCTCTCCTAAAGCACAAACTAGTGTTTCTTTGTAGCCTCTGCCCCATGCAATCATGAAATAACATTTGAGCTTGATCCCAACCCAAACCTTAACCTTTGAACTCTATCTCACCTTCATGTCTGTGATATGTTGTGGTAAACTATCAATAATGATCTCTCCAACAGGCACCCAGTGTACTTTGGAAGCCTCTGCCTCATGTAACTTTGCACTCACATCGTCCATGGCCTGATGAAATCCAAGCATATTCTGTAATAAAACAACCACAAAAAATAAACACCTTTTCAAAGTCCAATTCACTTCATCAAGAAAGTGATATCAACTTACTGACATAGCATAATGCGTATTACCATATTCGCATGAACATCCGGGATATACCAGTGTTTAAGTCAATACACTGGATATCATAGAGAGTATGGCATCCATTAAAAAACTGCCTCAGTTACAAATCTATCATGTATGAAAACTTGCAGTAAGAAAAACATCTTGATACATCTCTCCTTATAACCATTCCACAACATGTGTCATACAAGGAATCCAAGTTAGTTGAACATTACTACATCAACAGAATAACAAGTCTGGATTCATGTCCCAGGTTGCAGCACAGCCCACGCAGGTTAAGTTCAGCTAAATGTGCATGATGTTTGCTAGATTGAGCTGTCACAGTTCAGGGGATGGGACGTGGATGTATGGAATTGCTAGGGGAGTGTCAGAGGGGGTCAGACAGCACTAATCCACTAGGACATTATCATGTCTAATGTGTTATCGCTCCAAGGCAGGAAAGCTTTTACAAGATTCAAAGATTGGACCATTGTTATCACCCATGGGAGAAGAGACCAACTGAGACATTGTTTAATACAAATCAAGTGGTTTACAAATACAATTTCTACAAATATGTAAATGTTTTGGGTCATTTATTTGATTCATTAAAACCACAGGCTTTTTCTCTATTCGCCTGTAATGGGCAACTTGAAGCCAATGATTTGACAACATGGATTCAAATTACCAGGCAATATTCCCTGGATGAATTTTGTTAACTCAACTTGAATCTCTTGTGGGCAGATAGTTAATCATGGATGGATACTGTAAAACCAGAAATGTTTGCGTGCATTTAAATTTCGCTCATTTCGTGAGCACTTACTCATGAAAATGTCATGCCGCAAATATTTCTAATCTACCTTGTAGCAGTACATTGCAAAGTTACACTATGTTACTACAACGTTCACATTCACAACATTTTCATGCATTGAATTACGCAAGTATTGCCGATTCGTCGAATTTTAAACTTGCGAACATTTCAGGTTTGCACTACATTTTATTTGTCAGGTTTTTTCCTCAATATAAGAGTTGTGTAAAGATAAAAGTATGTACAAATGTTTCTTATAGGGCTACAGGGTGAGTCAGAAAGAACAGGTAAGGCATCACAAATTATACAGGCATGCCTATTCAAAACCAAAAGTGCTTTGGCTTTCATTCATTAAAATAAGGACATTTTAAATAGACAATTGTGTTATTATGTTACACTAATTTAAGTAAAGCCCCACCCCCCTCCCCTCCCCCATTTTAAAGCCAATATACAGGATAGTTGTATTATCGAGCCATTCATCAATGTATCTTATGAAAAATGCTTTCTTAAATCAGCTGAAATGCTTCCTTTCAGTGTTTCCCCCTTAGAATTCAGGCTTTTTCTTACTTACTCTTATATAATTCCACAGTTCTAGTTATTACCAGTCTGAATCAGCTAGCCAACAATACTATACATAGAATTATTGTTATCCCGTGGATTGGCTTTAAAATATCCGACTAATATCCAAAAGTTCAAAATGAACAAGACGACTCACCGCCATAACATCTTCAACCATCCTCTGCCAATTATCCGACTGTCCGTTAAGATGGTTCCAGTTCTCCTGTAATGCCCCCACGTTGGTCTGAAGATCTTGTACAATCTGCTGTGCATTCTCCTCAGCCAGCTCTTTCTCGTTATCAAGGCCACTTCCATCACTGCTACTCGCTGTGAACGGCAACAAAAACAAAAATGAGATAAATTGTTGAGCCCTGTTTAGTAAAGTCTGTGTGAATTTGTACTGATTGAATTTGAATAATTCAGCACATTGGGACCTCTGGGTGTGTATAGTCCATCATGAATGGCCATTCTGAAAATTAATCCAGTGACTGCGCTTTATTTGAATGAACAAAATTCTTTCCTTTAAAAGAAAACTCCTTTAAACGCTTTCATTTGTAACATTATAAGGTTTTTGTACTGTTTTGCTTGCCATGGTTTATTCCTCCTGGATGTCAGACATTTATTTCTTGTATTGCTTAAACACACTGGTTAAATGGTCAGTACAACCGGAAACTCAAAATGGTCATTTCAAGACTGACTGCTAATTTTGCAGGCAGATAAGTATCTTGATCTCAACCAGAGGGTACTGTCACTTTGAAATAGAACATTTTACTTCCAGGTCCATCCATATTTTAATTGCGCACAGGCGCAGTTCATATTATAATAGAAACCTTTTCTTACCCAGAAATCAGAAGGTAAATGTAAACAGTACACTGGTTTATACGGGTCATTGAACTGTGCACATGAGGGTGATATTATTTCTACAAACTGAATTGTGTGCAATCATTATCCCTTTAAACCCCACAGGGTGATGGTATTTGGGGGGGGGGGCACCACTCAACTTCTTTTTTGGTAGGGGTGTGCCGCCCAGGGTTCAAAAAGGGGGGCTACAGAACTGAACTGAGTGGATTTTATGACGAAAAATAGGGTCTTAGGAACTGATTTTTTTTCAAAAAAGTAGGTCTTGAGAACTGGCCTATAGTTCAATTTTGATTAGCAAGAACGCAAATTTGCGATATTTTTGGGTTTTAGGATGCACAATTTTCGAAGAATTGGGGCTTAAGAACTGATGCAGGCTCAAAAGGGGGGTCATAAGAGCTAGCAGCAGAGGGTGAAAAAGGGGTTCTTCAGCGCGGCACATACCTACCTATACCCTTTTCCAATGTCAGTGCCCCCCCCCCCCCCCCGGATGGTATCTCTACTAAACTATCTTTTATTCATCCTCTCCTCTTCAAACCTGTTTATATTAACCAAAAACATTATGAGGTGATCCATTTATTATTTTTGCATTTAAAAAGGTGTATTTTAATAAGATTAAAATCTTACACATTTCCTGAAATAATATAACCTCATTTGAATCATTTGAATGAAGCAAATTACCCTGTATTCTAGAATGATCAGGTAACTATTTATGCTATTGCAATTTGACACCAAAATCTAATGAATGCTGACACACATTTTACTTAAAGGCATATTATGTGATCTTTTCCAGGGGGCGCCCTCTATTCATGGTTTGTTAGAAAGTAGATTTTCTTACAGATTTACATTTCTGATCATAAATCATACATATGTTCCGAGTTACAGAGCAATGCCATTCCTAATTACTTCAAAATAATGGTTTTTAACAGTTGAAAATAGATTGTTCGCTAGCGTAAGCAAACAGTTTATTTTCACTCTAAAACCATGATATAGATCAGAAATATAAATCTGCAAGAAAATCTACTTTCTAAAAAAGAAATGAATAGAGGGCGCCCTGGAAAAGATCACATAATATGCCTTTAAGTATTGAAGCATTTTACCCAAATAAATAATAAATTAAGGGTTTTGATCTACAGTTTTGTAGTAATGATTGGCTTATAAAGCAAGTTGTTATGCCCAGGAACCCCCTATCTGTTATTGGCCCTTCAGCATGTTTTGAGCAAATGTGCCTAGAGATTATACTGAAGTTTGACATTTAGATATTCAGGGACCCAAAACATATTGGTTTAGCGTGCCCAAGGACAAATAGTAATTGAGATGTTACCTAAACAGGGATAAAAGAAAATTACTTGATTAAAATGCACCTTAAAGGTGTATGGTTCCTATCACCTTTTTTTGGCTATGATTTTTTTTTCACATCAAGATATTTTGATATCAGAAGAATTCCCATATATTTCTCATTATGTCTGTAAAATCTTAGGGGCCAGAAATGTTCCGTTTAGAAATTATAGGCTAAAATGTGGTGAATTACTGCAAAAGGTGGTTAACCACCAGCCAGTTTGTGTACTACATGTACTCAATGGGCAAATTTGTTTTGAGCTTGTGCTTCTAAAATAAGAACCATTGGAGTTATGCAACTCAAACTTTGGAATGCTACAATTTTAAGGATAACCGTAAAATAGAAAACATCAAGTTGAAAATCGGGCCAGTAATCCGGGGTGGGGGGGGGTACTCGGATTTGGTTTGGTCGGGGGGGTGTGCCGCTGGAGATTCAAAACCCATACCCGTGTTTAGGAAAAATTGGTACCCATTTTTAGGGGTTTTGCTTCATTTAAGACCAAATTTTCACAAGTTATCGGGAAAATAGACCTAATTTTTGCAAAAATAGACAAACATTTTGCGAAATTAGACCCATTTGTAGAAAGTGACCCCATTATTAGGGATTTTCAGCACAAAACCATACCCCATGTTTAGGGATTGTGTGCCCAAAAAGCTACCCATTAGAGCGGCACACACCCGTATACCGTCTTAGGCGAGTAACCCCCCCCCCCTCCCCCGGGCCAGTAATCAGAACATCTACCTTTAATTTTCCACTCTTCATTAAGTTCTTACAGAGGTTGTCTCTCAAGGAAGCTCAATACTAATATACCCCTCATTTTGCTCACAAATAAATGGTATTGGTAACACTAGTAGACAGCTATACCCCTTCTACTGAAAGCATGGTACGCATTAAAACCCTACTAAGAACCTGAAGTTATCTTTATGTATAAGCCTGATGGGTGCATGTATTATCGTGTCTAATGGTGTGATTTAACGGTTGTACGGTTAATCAACTCTGGAATGTCACTAGCAGGTGTCAACATCCTTCTCGGGTTTTTTTTTTTTGGGGTAACCTTTAGGAAATACACCTGACGTTCGCTTGATGAGTGTGGAGATCACCACATCAAATATAGTGGGGCTTAATATTTCAAATTTTGAAGCTGACTAGCAGTAATAAAAGCCTCTATAACATAAAATATTTTTCAAAAATGAAAGTGGCAGTCAGGGTCTTAGCTAGGATTTAAAATGTGCCCGTCCAAAAAACAAAAACAAAATATTTGTAATGACTGACGTGCGAAGCACCAAGGTGCGAAGCACCGCGTTCCGCGCTAGCGCGGACAGGGGGGAGTCTGAGGGGGGATGTGCCCCCTTCAGCGTTCGAAAAAATTTCAATTTTCGAACCCATTTGGTGTGATTTGGGGGGCACTTTTGACCGATATTTTATTGAAAATGTTTGTTGTTAAATGTTAAATAAATATCACTTTTTAAAAAGTAATAAGCTTACTTTATGAGTCCATTTTTCTTCTCTGCATGAAAATATATTAATTTTGAAAGTTATCCCTGGTAGAGAGGTTTCATTATTTGCATTATATTCCAATTAATGTCTGCCGTTTTTGACATTTTTTCCCGGGCATTTTTTTATACCGAAGAAATTATTTCTTTCGTATATGCACGGCCATCTTAGATACATCCCCTAGTCGATCTTGAATATTTCCGTATGGAACATTGATAACGAAATTGTAGAGGGCGGCATAGTCTTAGTCTACCAACCGCCGCCGGCAGTATTTTGCATTGCTTCATGGAAATGATCTGCGTCATCGAAAAACCACGTGCGGTTGGTGGTACCCATTTTACAGCATGACGTAACATGAGAAAAATAACATACGGGAACCAAATGCTGTTTACGTGATGATTGAAAGGTATTCCCCGAGCCAAGTTCGCATTTGGTACGATAGATCGAAGTATTTTAAATGACATTTCAAGATTTTCTTGCACTATTTATGGTCGATTTTTATGCACAAATTCGAAATGTAGTTACAATTCCGCTAAATCTCGGGATACTTTGAGAAAACCGAGGGAATACCACCAGAACGACAAGTGTTTTTCCCCAGCATGGTAAAGGTTAATAATAATACATGAATATCCATCTCTTCATCAGCCAAGGTCTGAACGCATCATAAAACAGTATCATAATATTTGATCGGGATGTTCAATGCTTGTAGAATTGATATAAGTCGGATTCTGGACCGTTTAATATAATGACTACCATTAATTTTGTACTAGATTTTATAGTCCTACCGCGCCGTATTATTTATTTAAAGTGCTCGCTTATCATGACCCTTGGAAGTTTATAATGAATTAATGATTTATTTATTTTTGTCCAAAAAACTGCCCGTCAATAAGACGGGTTGGGGATATTTCCACCCGTCCACTTTAGAAACTGCCCGTCCAAAAGACGGGTGGACGGGTGGCTGGCTAAGACCCTGGTGGCAGTTGAAAAGTGGAATACAACATCGTAATTTTATTATCTATACACAAAAAAACTATGTATAGTCTATTTATCATCCTCTTGACAGTGACGTAACTTTACAGGCGCAGCATTTACACACACATATGTATCATCCGTCTTTTTACACATGTGTGTACTCTAGCACCCCGGGACGGCGTGCACGTTTATTTACTGCGATCATGGAATGATGCAGCGCAGCGCAGTGATGTCACGGTCTTGTGGAAGTGAAATAGACTACTGTAAAAGCCAATATTTTCGCGTACAGATATTTTCGCGGATTTTGATATCAAAGACATTTCGCGAATTGTTTTTTTCGCGGGCGACCATCTGAAAGCATTGCATGAATGTGTAAAGCAATATTTTCGCGTGTTATAATTTTCGCGGAAATAGATTTTGCGCGAAAAGCGCGAAAATAAAACCACCGCGAATATTTCAGCTTTTACAGTACTGTAAAAGCTGACATTTTCACTGTGGTTTTATTTTCACGCTTTTCGCGCAACATATTTTCCCCGAAAATTATAAAACGCGAACATTTTGTTTTCAACATTCATGAAGTGCATCCAGAAGGTCGCCTGCGAAAAAAACAATTCGCTAAATGTCTATGATATCAAAATAGGCGGAAATATCTTTACGCAAAAATATTGGCTTTTACAGTATAGGAGGAAACAAAACTGGCTGACAAAGTATATTGACAAATTTGCTAATATATTGAAGAATGTGAAGTGAAATGAGTTAAGCTTTCAGAAAGCAGAATGAAAATCATTTGAGAATCATCTTGTGATCATCACAGGTTCAATGTAAAGAATCAATATAATTTAAAGTTGATACTTTCCATGCAGCAGTACGAGATCATATCATCCAAATAAATTTCAACCCATCAATGCTTGTAACCCAAGCATACAGCTTCAGATTTCCCCCAAGAACGGTTGTATATGGTGGAACGTCCTCCCTGGTGATGTCCTAGCCTCGCCATCTAGAGGGGCATTCAGGGGAGTTGCTGCAGTCCATTATTTGTACTCGCACTTACTGTAAAAGCTGAAATATTCGCGGTGGTTTTATTTGCGCGCTTTTCATGCAAAATCTTTTTCCGCGAAAATTATAACACACGAAAATATTGCTTTACACATTCATGCAATGCTTTCAGACGGTCGCCTGCGAAAAAAACAATTTGCGAAATGTCTTTGATATCAAAATCCGCGAAAATATTGGCTTTTACAGTATTGTATAGATTCGCACAATGCAACCTACAGCACTGAAAATGAGCTAGCACCTGGGCATCTACATCCTGACAGAAGGACTCTGCCAAATATCGACGTAAACGGCAGTTGTCTGCAGATGACGTTTCCAAAATTTCACAAAATGTTTCAAAAATGTCACGATAATTGAATTTCATCACCATAATTGGAATCACCATGAGAAATGCTTTTAAATAAATACAAACATGCCTAGTATTGGTTCAGTTATTTTTGAGATACACTTTGAAAGTTGGGAAAGGTTTCTGAAAAATCTATTTTGTATATGGTAAAACTTATCTAGTGGAAAGTGTTAAGGTGAACACTGAAATAGAGAACTTTTAAAGAAGTAACTGAATTTTATACGATCATAACAAAGTGAAAAAGGTTAATAGGTATAACTATTAAAATAGTTTGCATTTAGGGGGTAGAGAATAGAGTATTGATGAAAGTGTTTTAAAACACTAGATTGAAGCACTATATATTTGGTGAAATTACTAACATAAGAGTATTTATCGATCAAAGTTTCATTCAGAGTGGATTATGTCAGCGTTTGAGAGAGAAGTGGACATATAACAATTTTAAGTGTATTACTAAGGCCTTAGTAGATTACAGTGGGTGTACCATAAACAGATTCCAGGCTTTTTAATTTTAAAAACTGATAATACAATTGATATAAATTATGAAAAAGATGCACCACATTGTACAGAGGTCAAATTAATTGACAGAAATCACAAGTATTTGACCTTTGACCCTTGTATACAGTCAAATCTGTGCATGATCTATAAAATTGAGGGGTACCAGCATGATGAATTCAGCCTTTAAATTTCATCTAATTTGAGTGTTTTAAAGGTATATTATGTGATCTTTCAGGGAACGCCCTCAACATCGAGAAAAAAAATTGAAAGCAGATTTTCTTGCAGATTTACATTTCTGATCATAAATCGTACATACATTCCAAGTTACAGGGCAATACGACTCTTAATAACTTCAAAATCATGGTTTTAGAGTGAAACTGTCGGAATACCGACAGTTTATTATTTTCACTCTAAATTAAATCTTAAACCATGATTTTGAGGTAATTAGGAATCGTATCGCTCTGTAACTTGGAATGTATGTACGATTTATGATCAGAAATGTAAATCTGCAAGAAAATCTACTTTCTAAAACAAATCATGAATAGAGGGCGCTCTCTGGAAAAGATCACATAATATGCCTTTAAGCTCAAAAATGCAAATAGTGCCAAAATAAAGCTGTTTGTCTTTTTCCTGAAATCCACAGCAAAATCCTTTTCTTTAAAGGTCAAAGGTCAACAAACTAAATTGATTCTTGTCTCAGTCAAATGTACCAAACCCATACAACAATATCAGTCTGAATACAAACTTACAAATGTACAGTATTGAATGCAGCAATGGCATTGCTGAAAGCAACGGGAAACATAAAATAACATCACATGGATGTATTACTGGGGAAAAAACATATCTTAAAAAATAATCAAATATGAATTTTAACAAATGATTGTGCCTATTTCCTTTTACATGTACTTTGATAAGGACAAGGGGGCAATTTTGTTATTCACTTTTCTAAATCAATTCTCGTCAGCAATGATTGTCGTTTCTTGCACTGCATCGGTTGGGACATGTTATACACAACAAGCTCTTTCAAATGTCATTAACACCCACGTACTAAAAACCTTATTGAAATTGAAATAAACCATACATAAATTGATTATGAGAATAATCAGCTTGATATTGCAGTTTATAGAAAACTTTATTAAAATATAAAAAGTCAAATATTAATATATAATGGTAGAATAGGCAGGCAAAGTTTAAATAACCAGGCACCATTAATCCACTGTCCGCAGATTGAAGATCTGTGGCTTAATTTTGAGCAGACGACCGAAAAAGCTTAGCAACTAATCAATGTCTTGTAACCAAGACAAAATTAAGCTAAGCTGTTAGGATTTGTTTCACGCCTACCTCAGCCACCCACTCAAGCGGTAACGCGCATTAGGTACATCATATTAGCCGTCATAATGCTTTTATAGTCAAGTATGAGCTATGCGAAACAAACCAGAAGTGACTTTCAACAGGTAACGAATATGCATCCACAGAGCACACTGATATACAGCCACCACAGGCACGCACGCCACTTTGGTGGAATTTTGTCTAAAGCATTATGACGGAGACTTTAGTCAAATATTATGAAGTGTCTTAACTCCGTGCAAGGCTCAAGATAAACGGGCGCTGGTTGATTTTTACCCCTCGGTCACCCTGCCATAGCGCCCGGTAATGCTGACTAATAACAACCGAGCGCTGATATTTTGTCCAAACCAACGCCCGTTGATGATCGATAAGCTTTCCTAAGACATCTAATTTCTATTTGACAATACGATTTAATAAAAAGTTAGCTCCCGGTAGACTGAAAGTAGCTCCTGGTTCTCAATAAATCCCATGATCCGGGCACTACTTTTGAAAAAAGTAGCTCCCGGTAAAAAACCTGTTATCTTGAGCCTTGACTCTGTGTCCAAGCTCCCTATCCCTCATTCCTGGGTCGCGGATGGGTACAACTAATAATGGTCCATTCATCGTTGTTGCACGTCCATTACCACGGATGGATAAAGGTTGACATTTCTTCAACTCGCATGCCGATATCTGTTTCAGTTTGGCATTGCGCGATGGGATTATGAACGGGCCTTAGTCGCTAAATAACTTAATAATAATAATAACTTCCATTCAACAAATAAATTTTCCATCTATACAATCATAATAGAAAACTGCTGAATAATACAATTATAACCATTGTTCAAAAATCTATAATCTGTGGTTTAACTTAGACTTTAGAATCATTATCAGCACACGTCCCAAGACAAATTTAATTCTATAAGCGACAGAGATTCATAGCTACAAATTCCACCGAATCGTGGCTATAAATAGCTGACAACGTACCTGACATATCAGCATCCTTGTTAGCATTTTGTTCCTGTAAGTACAACCTCCCCATCTGTAGATTGCGTTCTATTGTAGGCCTCTTATCATCAAGTTGCCTCTTGAATAACTAGGAGAAAAAGTTGACAAGAAATCAGAGACATTAGTATACTTACAGGGTGTCTCAAAAATGTCAACAGGGTGTCTCAAAAATGTCAACCCTGTACAGGAAGGAAGAGTCTCAAATAAGGTGTTTAGTTTATTTCTTCCAGAAATCTATTTGAAATTCTTTTGACTACCTTGGTATATCTAATTTCTTAGGCCAAACAAAGAAGAAAGTTTATCTCAGAAACATTTTGCAAAAAAAGATAGGCCCTGTGCGATTTTTTTTTCTAGAAAAAGGGCTATGAGGTATGGATTTTTTTTGTTGTTGTTGCTAATCCAAAGCTTACAGAGAACTTTTTTATTTTATTTTTTAAAAATCCCCCCAAAAATTTTAAAAAATCATCAATTTTTTTTTAAAAAATCCATTTTTGTAGGCCTCAGCGCGAAGACCCATTTCACATACCAATGAGGGCGGGCTTCTGAGACAAACCAGAAGGCTTCTTTGTTTGGCCTTACTCAATGTCCACTTTAAAATGATGACCAAAATTATCTAATTCTTCCCCAAGTTCTCAAAAGAGATCTTGTTATTCACTAAGCGCCAAACACATCGTTCAAAATTAAATACATACATACATACATACATTATTGGTATTTATATAGCGCTGCTACATCGAGATCGTAGCGCTTTATGACAAAACAAAAATAAGCATACTCAACAAAACAAAACTAATTACTGTACAAATGGGTTTTAAGAGCTTTTTTAAAAATGGCTACAGATGGAGACTCTCTGATGTGAATTGGGAGGTCATTCCAGATGGAGGGGGCAGTGTAATAAAATGTCCTACAACACATTTTACTAATTTTGAAACGTGTTCCACCTAATCAATTGGGACAATAACAACATACTCGTGAGAGACGACACCAGAACTACCAGATGGATTTAGAGAATCCATCTGGATCCATCGCAAAGCCAATAATGACATGAAATGGCACCTTATGAATGGTGACGAGGGATGATACCAACTGTACAATCAGTTGAATCAGATTATGTCATTAAATACATCCCGTGACGTCACCAGACGGTCAACCCCTTCTGGCAATTCTGGATCAGCGGTCATACACCACTGATAAAGACATCCGATCGGTCGTCGAAACTTTCTGGAACACTGAGTTCAAATTTGGAATTTGTTCTACAAAATTTTCTCAGTGTGTTTCACCCTGTTCAATTAATAATATCTGACGTAAGTCACTCTTAAGTCACTCGATGAGGGCTTTAAGTAAATGAATCCGCCACTAGCCTCGCTCATCCATGAACTGGTTAAGTTTTATATTTGGTTATGAAGTGGCTTATGATACAGCACTTGAATATAAATCTTGGCCGAGATGATGTTTCACATGCAACAGGTACGTGTATTGTAAAAGTGGTCATTTTTGCGAGATTCAATTTTCGTGCTTTACAGATTTTCAACTGTGTTGTGTGGTTTTAAATTCATGACTTGTAGTTTCATCACATAGACTTACGTGCAAAAGAAATATAGTCCTGTGTTACAAATAGCAGATATACCCTTTTGTGTGATAGTCCAAACTCACCTTGTGTTGTTCATTTTGCTGTTGTACTGTGTTGTAGTCACCCCCTATGGGCTGGTGTGTCTTGAGTACATCCTCCCTCTCTTTAATCCATGCTAATAATTCCTGAATAGTTTTCAACAAGGCGTTCCATTCTTCCGCATTGGCTTCCAGTCTTCTCCTGCGAATTAATTAACAATGGAGGTCAAAGGTTAACATATTGCTTGAATGTATGTATGGATATGTTCCCAACATCGTGGTTTAGCCATGGAATTTAGGGCTTCTTTTGACTGGGGCTCTGAAGCAACAACAGAAAACTGGTATCACTCTGCAAAAAGGAAGGTCTGCTGGAATTTGAACTACTTTTGGTCACTAGCTGTGGCCTAGAGGGCACTTTTTTTCTCTGTAATAGTTATATAGGCAGGGTTTAAGTACACATGCGCCAGGCGTTAGAGAAATGTCAGTTGGCAACAGAGACACGCAATAATGGATACAAACTGGCTGTTTGCCTCCACGTAACCCCACTAAAATATTCATTTTTTGTTTGAATACATACAGTCAAATAGAAAAAACACATTCACATGTCACCATTGTTTTGTCAAAATCTTCATCTGGCCCTTCAGCATGTATAAGTACTACTTCCTATGTATAACCTTTGGGCAGTCTGCTTTAAACATGTTCTGGGGCAAAAAGTACATCTGCCTCTGCCAAAATCTTGTAAGTGCTCTTGCCCCCTGAATCTGTCTAAACAACACTTACTATGTATAATCATTGGGCAGTTTACTTTATACATGCTGAAGGGCTGGAAAAACATACAAGGTTTTGACAGAACAACGACAATATATTTCATGACAAACTGTTTTGCTTTTTTTGCTTCCACCTTGATTGTTGGTGCATACAACTATGAGCAAAATCCAAGCATACTTAAACACATCAATCAATCAATAAATATTAATTTTCTATCATATTAACAAAACACAATTTGAAGTTAACAAATCGAGGAGGAGCAACTGAAAGAAAATGAGTAATAGTGCGCACCCCCTTAAATAGGGACTTCAACAATAAGCGATCAATCTACAAATGGTGGCGGTAATTTCCTTTTCGACGACATGGTATAGTTACAAATTACTCGTGTAAATTCAGAATTTTCGACCAGGTTTGTGGGCAGTGTAAAAGCATGGTGCAGTGAGTAAGTCAAAGTGGACCTTAGCCGTTGATGCCTCTACCATAGAGACACTTTAGACAATCAAGAGAATAAACTGGCATGCTTCGGCATTGTGTCAATAGTACAATAAACCTCAAGTTTTTAGTTGCAAGTTGGTGACATCACAATGTGAGACTCTAAACTTCAAAAAACATAGTTCTTACAGCATCATAATCGTAGGTTGACCCGAATAGTTATCTATCCACCAGTGTGTTATCACAAGCCTCAGCTCTTGGTTCCTAGACATCATTGTAGCAAATACCGGGTTAGTTTACCCCTATACCCACTTACACAGTGAAGGCAGAACAGGTGGATAGTGATTAAAGCCCATAAGAGCTACATTAGGAAGGATGTTACAGGTTTTTGAGTGAGAGTGTTCTGGAACTTAACGTTGAAGCGCAAAATAATAGACACTTTGCGGATTGGGTTGTTAGACAGCCATCAACACGTAGTTGGGATACAATATATCACCAGGTGTTGCCAATATAAATGGCAGGATTAAGCCCAATTCAATGAAAAATAGCAATTTCAATTGAATACAATGTTACCAATATGCTTGGTTATCTAGACCCTTTTATTCACTTTTCTATAAGCAGTATTCTAAAAGAGAAATATCCCAATTGGGCTATTCGATTGACTAGATTTGGCAACACTGTCAATAATTACAACATGCTACACTTTTAGCACTTGCTGCCCAATTGCATTATGGGTAAAATAGTACCCACACATTACTGAGTTCATTGTCAGTTGAGTTGTGGGTTTTGGAACTACACATCCTGGTGAATGAGAATGCAACAGCTTGTATATGTTGACGATAATTTTACTGACCTTGTTTCTCATTTAGGCCTAACAAAAACCACATCTCATAATTAGGCTGAGAATTAATCAATTATCTATGATTTTTTTTTCATTGATATTTGTCTACTATGCCCGAAGAGAGGCTATATCTTGAAGCGAAAGGAACTTTACATTCTAACAGGTCAAACCTACAAGAGGTCAAACCTACAAGAGGTCAAACCTACAAGAGGTCAAACCTACAAGAGGTCAAACCTACAAGAGATCAAACCTACAAGAGGTCAACCTACAAGAAGTCAAACCTACAAGAGGTCAAACCTACAAGAGGTCAAACCTACAAGAGGTCAAACCTATTTTTAAGAGGTCAAGCCTACAAGACATCAAACCCATAAGAGGTCAAACCTGCTCACCTTATTTCTGCGGATTTGCTCTGTAGTTTTGTCCATCTTTGATTCATATTCTCCAGCCTATGTTGTAGATCCTCAGCGCCTTCTTTGAGCTCACCACTTTGCAGTAATCCTTCCCCTGAGTCATTAAGGGATGTAAAGACACTCTGGTGGGCTTCTATCTCGGCTTGAAGATCCTGCAATGATACACAATGAATATATAATGGGTCAGTTTAAAGGGTCAAAGGCCATTTTGTAAAAGAAAGGAAAAGGGGAATCTCTATCTCAAATTTGCAAATTCTGTGTTGGCACTACAGGTTTTTTTCTGTTTTGTTTTCTCTCAATTTGTACATCAAACTCAATTTATTTTAAAATTATATAAAAATACCAACAATTGTAATCACTACCACATCATGTATTCAAATTGGTTAATCATATACAATTTTCATTCTTGAAGTGTAGTTATAACTCTATAATTTCACATTTTCATTTTCGCAACATCGATTACTTTACTGATGTTTGCCTAATAACAGAAATAAATTGCACCTTACCAATTATGAAGATTATATAATAGTGAGAACTAATTGAAGGGAAAAGTTGAGAGAAAGAAGGAGAAAAACACATGAACTTCCATTGTCAAACCCCAACGAAAGCCATTTTCATACTTAATTCTGAACAAGATGCATAGACCAAGCGCTTGCTTTTGAACTTTTTTACATCACAAAAATGCAGCCATCCTGTATACCATGGGGATTGTAAATTACATTGACCTTAACTTAATTACCGCTAACGATGTTCTTGACAACATCACAACGCTATGGGTGGTCAATGGAACACGCAAGGCAAAAGTATGATCATTACGATTATTTAATAATATCCTGACTTTGGGCTCAATAAAATTATGCAATGTACTAGTACTACACAGTTCAACCAAAATAAGTTCCCCTTTAGATTATGCCTGATATTTTTAAAATGAGTTACTCGATCGAAACGATTTTTGGCACACATTAATGTATGTGTTCACAGCAACACTAGAACGGGGCTATAACTACGCAGGTGTTGTAATCCTTGAATGAGCACACATTGAATGGAGGAATACCTCAATTAAAAGTTGCTAAATGATGTATTGAAGGAGGATGGTTAAGCAGCTTGAACCAGGGTCTTTGCTTGAACACCGCACAGGTACTGCTTGAATGAGCACACACAATATTTAGCTTTGAGCAACTTGTGCCAAAAATCGTTTCGATGGAGTAACTTATTTTAAAAATATCAGGCATAATCTAAAGGGGAACTTATTTTGGTTGAACTGTGTATATAGGCTAACTAGAGCTTCCATTCAAAATTTTCAGCAAATAATTGTGAACGATGCTACTTTTTTCGTTACAAATATTTCAAACTATTCTGATGAATATACCAACCAGACAATCCACAACAAAAGTTATATTTTTGAGTATTTCTTTTCCTCAATTGCCATATATAAAGATTTGTCTACTGTAAAGCATGAAAATTTTGTATCATGAACATTTCACGAATTTTGAAGTTGAACAAGCAGGCATTCGTAGGACAGAATATTTGCGTGCATGAACATTTCGCGAATTGACTCCACTCGTAAAATTAAAATGCACGTGAAATGCTCATGCTTCGCGGTATTTGTTTTAATGTCTGCCAGATCTCTTTAACCAGCTCTATTACAGCAATAAAACGTATCAAATGCCATTATATGAATATAAATCTGATTATATCGCCCCCTTATCCCCATATAAAACTGACTGACCACTGTTATTACGCTTTTTCCCAGGGGGTAGGTAGAACTATAATGATGTAGGGAAATGCCACCAAATAACGACTTCTTTTCACCTGTCTGTAGAATAAATGATTCCTTTTCATACTTGTCAACAAAGGCAGGAAATTGCTCTCGGACATTTGGATATTTTTTTCTTCTTTAATTGGACAATTTTAAAGTCCATTTTCATTCTACTGTTTTTGCCTAACCACATTTATTTGAGCACTGCCCCCCCCCCCCCTTCCCCGGATGCTATTTGTGGCATTAACTTGCCGCAATAAAAGCAATTTTGTTACAAATTGTGATGGACAGGTGTCAAATATCTTGTAAATATTTTTAAAATATATGATACCTGTAAAAGTATACCAATGGAAAAATAAACATGGCCTTACAATGTGACATATTTTAAACTTTAGACATTCAGGCCAGGTACATAAATAAACATGTTTACTGTATACTGTCACTGAATATTTTGAGAAAATGTAATTCATTTATTTTTCTCTTTCATGACAATACATCAACTTAATATTAAGTTTTGAAAATGTTTTACAATTCCAATCTCAAAAAATGTTTTTATGTTTTGTCCTTGTTACCACAACATTTTGAAATGTCCAATAATTGATTTGTTCACATCCTGATTGAAAATTAACCAAAATATTATGCCGGACGTTTGACATCAGCTTCAGAATGGTCAAGGAAAATAATTTGCATTTGGTTTTTTTCTTCAAGTGTGAAAAATGTCACATGTAATGTTTTATGTCAATTACGAGAGAAAAGAAAACTCTGGTTTTTGTCTCCCAAATTAAAACAGGAAATATTATGCTTTAACAGAAGAATAGGTATTTTGGCTGTATCAGCCATGGGGTTTTTGTGTGCATATATTAGAAATAGACTCCATACCTTGCCTTAAGCTCCAACAGGATAGGTGTATTATTAAATCCAGTTAAAATAAGATTGCCAGGGGGGAGTAACTCAATTATCACAAGGGAGGGCGGCTAATATAGTCCGGACATACAACCTTACCACGACAGTTATTTTGTTTATGATACTACACCATGAGCGTGTAATATGTTTGGTTTCTCGTAAATAGAAGCAAGTCATGTACATTTTCTGCTCTAATGTTCAGTGCTATGTTTCTTCTTTTTCTGTAATTTTTGGTATCATAATTTTCTTAATTTTGGGATATATTGCACATTTGTTTGTTTGGTTTTCTTTTCTCTGCTTGAACCCCAATTTCAATTCATGTTAAAATATGTTGTTATCTAAGTGACAAGATACGATTCAAAGCACATTTATTTAAAATGTAATCATGTTCAAAATATTTCAAATATTAAATATTTCAAATACAATTGTTATGCATTTAAAAATCTATAAAAAAAAGGTGAAGAGTTTCTTATGAAAGATATATGGGTGCTGGTAAATAAATAGACCCAAATGTCTCTGATGAGTCCCCAATACAACACATTCCCCCTTGCAACCCCTCAAAATCGTCTTTACCTAGACTTACTCTGTTCATGAAGCTTAGCTTCATGCTCTGTTAATTTCATTGGTTTCAAGAAAGACTTGATTTGTTCAATTTTTTGTATCACACAGGCAATGGTAGCACTACAATCAGACAGCCCATACAGACACATGGCAATAACGTCTGTGATTGAGTCCAGTATGTAGAGCGATATTTAATCCATTAAATGCAAACACGCCGACAGGATAGGAAATAACAAATCAATTTTGCTCTAAACCCACTTCAAATTGATATGAAAATAGCTGTGAGTAAATTGTTCTTATCAATAACAAGAGCGACAGAAAGAGAGAGAGAAAAAAGAATAATTTAGATGATTGGTTTAAGATATGTATCTGGTTCACACCTCATTATTGTAATTGTTAAGTCTTAACAAGTGTAGATTAATATCATTTTTGGATTATGTTTTGGGGTAATTTTTTGGGTCTTATTTGTAATACAAATTCATTACAAAAATTATAATTGTCCATACTCTTTTCTCTGCAATGTGACATATGCCTTAAAGAGTGTATTACGTTACATTATTGAAATCCATCTTTTCACAGTGCTTGTTTGTCTCTTAAATAAATTTGTTTGCACATATTTGTATAATTTATGCTATTGAAATGTTGATCATGAGGGCTATTGTTAAAGTGGAAATGTTTGCGCATGTAATTTTTCGCGCTTTGCACAATTAGAACAATGTTGCTTGTTTTTTGGGGAGGTGGGTTCTGAGCTTCCTTACATAGACCTACGTAAAAAATGAATATATTCACATGTTTTTATTTTCGCGCTTGCTGATTCTAGCGCGAAAAGCGCAAAAAGAAATCTAGCGCGAACACTTCCACATGTCTACTTAAGATAACACACTCCAGAATATTGCCTTTACCATACACTATTAGTATTCTGACATTTGCTCGATTGACAAAGAAAGAACGTATCCATAAATAGAACCGAAACTGCCAAATTTAACGGAACAATTCACATCAACTTATGACAAAATGAAAATATCATACAGAAATCCAATTTCATTTCATCACTTGTCAAGTCTCTAAAAATAACCCCACCTTCAAGAATGTTGACATTTAAAAAAAAAAACCTTGTTCATCAAGTTTCTAACGTTGCGCTAAATTGTATGCACATTTTGCTGATTTCACTATATAAAAATACCAAGCAATATTCTATTAAGCTTACAGCGCGATGACCCTTAAGGTAACCTCTTACACTGATTACGCGCACTTTACCTCCGTCCGTCGCGATAACATGTTATCCCCCTTGGATACTAATGCCTTGTTGTTACTGTGTTTCTTCCTGATTAGCTTAAATTAATAATAACTTCAATAACCAATCAAAACAAAGCATTTAGATCTCTTTGCACTGTTTCCCCTCCACCTTATGGTCATTTCTAACTATGTCTGTGATTGGTTCAATAACTGGTACAGTCTTCTTTTCAACCAATCACAGCAGGTCTTAAAACTAACTTGGCTTTTAGTGAGGGGGTTAATCAAGGTTAACAATCCTGACAAATGACCCTAATTTTACATACACAAACATCCACAGAATGAACTTTTGCTGTTCATATAAGACAATTTACGGACAGATTATGATCGTTTCTATCCATCATAAATTGAAAAGGCATCCCACTGATGCTGGGCCATTGACTACATAACATGTTATTTTATCCCTAAATTGAGTTACTTTTAAAAAGAGAAAGGAATTTCAATCTGTATATCTCAGGCCCAGCCAATCAACCTGTTTACCTCTTTTTTACAAAGTCCCTATAAATTGTTTATATTTTTGCTTTGCAAGCAACACTTTAAAATGAGTGTTTACCAAAATGTTGACATTTTTGAGATTTGGAAACCCCTCCCCCCCCCCCCCCCCCCCCCCCCCCACCCACCACATTGACATGCCTGGTCTTTTTGTAATTTGCAATAACATAAGTAATCACACAAAGCTACCAACAAAATGTCTTAACCCTTATTGCAAAATGTTTTCTTTATCAATTGTAGAATTCATGTAATATTTACTTAAATCTAAAATAAGAAATTACTTGAATAGAAGGAATGAGTACTCTCCAAAGAGTTCATTTGGGTCATAATTGTTGTCTTTCATTTTAGCTGAGACTGATGTTTTAAAGTTCAGTTGCAATTCTTTTAAAAAATCATTTTGTGAAAGAAATGCATAAAACGAAAATGTCACTTTTTCAAACGAGAAGTCTTAATCAATAACTATTGCTTTTTTAATTAAGAAGATGTTGCAATGCCAATTATAGATCTCACTGTGAACCTTAAAGGCATATTATGTGATATTTTCCAGAGAGTGCCCTCTATTCACGATTTTTTTTAGAAAGTAGATTTTCTTGCAGATTTACATTACTGATCATAAATCCATACATTCCAAGTTACAGAGCGATACGATTCCTTATTACCTCAAAATCATGGTTTTAGAGTGAATTTAGAGTGAAAATATAAACTGTTGTGTTATTCCGACAGTTTATTTTCACTCTACAACCATGATTTTGAAGTAAGGCCAAATTAAAATAATTGTTTGTCTCAAAGCTCCCGCGCGCGTTAGTTTATTGGTGCGCATTAGAAAAACAAAAATCTGAAAAAAACTTCTTCTTTTTTTCTTTTCTTTTTTTTCAAAAAAAAAAAAAAAAAAATCCCAACATTTCACCGATTTTTCAGATTTTCATTGATCAGATCATCTTAAATACAAAAGTTCACTTTTACAAGGATTTCAATATTTTATATTTAAAAAAAACAAAAAAACTTGAAAAAAAACCGCATTCCGCATTAGTTTTACAACAGGAGAGGAGCTTTGAGACAAACAATTAATTTAATTTGGCCTAATTAAGAATAGTATCGCCCTGTAAACTTGGAATGTATGTATGATTTATGATCAGAAATGTAAATTTGCAAGAAAATCTGCTTTCAATTTTGTTTTCGATGTTGAGGGCGTTCCCTGGAAAGATCACATAATATACCTTTAAAACAGCATAGGAGTTCATATACTGTCAATGTGGTAACTTTCGCCCGAATAATTATTTTGCGCTTAGCAGACTTTCAACTGTTTTGTATTTTTAATTCGCAAGTTTTAGCTTTATCAAATAGATCTATACACATAAGAAATATATTCATGTCTGATTACTTTCTCGGTAGGTGGTTCGAGCGCGAAAAGGGTAAAAATAAATGTAGCAAAACATTTTTCACTTTTAGGCAACGAAAAGGGAAAAAAACCTGATATACAAGTTCGACCGACCCATATTTTTAGAAATTGGTGGGGAAAAATTTCACATGCAAATGAATACCGACCCAAATAATTTTGTTTGGCATTTTAAAATAGGGTAAGATTTGTACAGATGTGTTTGATTTTTACGGTCAGTTTCAAGGGTGGGGGGGGGGTAAAAAAGCAACAACAAACACCAGACCGACCGACCAATCCTGAGAGGTCCGTTAGTCTGTAGAACAAGATTTCTTTTTTCGTTCTTACAATAAAAACAATAAATGTGCGCCATATATTCACTCAGACTGTGATATCATAAAAACAATTTCCTAATCCAGTATCAGTTTGCTGTGGTAAAGAATTAATAACATATTGAAGTAGGTATTAACCCATTTCTTCTTAGTACAAATCATGCATAGAGTGTATGCTAAATTTTATCAATATAATATTTAGCTACAAGTTAGTATTTTCAGTACAAGGTATAACGATTTGAAAAATGGTTCACGTCTGATAATAATGTATTTGGAAATGATCACGATTTGATAGAAGGCAATCTCAACAGGCAGACCGCGGGCAAAATCTGTCCCATCAAGCAATGTTGAATGGCCCTTGAAAATCTCTAAAAACAAAGAAAAACATAACAAAAAGGAGGCAATTTGGCCCCTGAGATATGTTTCTTTAAACATTTGTGGCCCACAACCATAATTAGTTGAAAACCCTGTGCTAAACCATCCAGCCATGGGCCAAATCAGGCCCTTTAAACATTGATGCCTGACCCTTGCAAACCTCTAAAATAAAGACATACATAAGAAAACTGGAGCCATTTGGCCCCTGAGCAGGTCTTTGTGAAAGTGTACAGCCCTTGATGGCCCTCAATCAATAAATAATTGAGAACTGCTGATGTGACATGTTGTATCTTCATATCAATCCGGGGCATTTTTTCAAACATCAGTTTGCTATTTTCACTGCAGAAAATAAGCGGAATCACCACCATGTGCTTCTACACTCATTATGACAAAATGACAGCCAGAAAGATGTACAAATACTGGTCCAAAAATAATAAATGTTCAGCTCTACGTTACCTGTATTTAATGTTATCGTCCCTTTCTTTTCCCCAGCACCTTACATAAAATGAACCAGATTTCTTCTTCCAGAATCAATAAATAATACATACCATAACCTACATACATACATACACAAAGGACGGGTCGGTCAAATCGGGTCAGTCAAATCGCTAGACTAGGGCTTCCTGACAAGGTTTGTGAACTCTACGAAAACGAAAGACAATGCCAGGTTTTTGCTAAAGCTTAAACGCAGTATCCAAAACCAAGTATGAGATGCAGAGAAAAGCATACAACCAACCAACAACCAACAACCAAATTATAGACACATAGGGTACCATTTACATTGATTCACATGATCTCAGGATCGAAGTAGGCCTACTGGTAATATGAAAATCAATCTCAAGACCAGAAGGAAATATAGCAAAATGGACAGTTCTTGACCATTTATATTTATGGTGGGAAATCTGTTTTGGCACTGTCTAGTAGTGAAATCAAGCTGGATAGCAAATTAAGCAGTTTGTTAATCATATTAACCCTTTTTCATTAAACATACAATATGTTCAATTTACATAATTGTCTTAATTGTGAAAACAAGAAATAAATCACATTTAGAATAGGTATCAATGTTTATCGAAACTGTTACAAATTAGTAAATGTTATGAAACAACACTGTTTTCACCAGTAGCACTTCCCGTCCAAACATATTTGGCATGCACTAAAGATAACTTATAATATTTCATATTTTACCTTAGCCAAAAAACTGCTTCATCATAATAACATGTTCAGATATAGGCTTTAAACATATTGTTAGATTGTTAAAAGATTATGTTAGTCTGTATAAAATAAAGACCACTAGAGACAAAATATAAACAAAACAATGATGACTCAGGAAGGAAAGCTATATTAGCAGTAAGGATATGGCCATTATTGTTCATATTAAGACATAGGTTTTCAACACAATTACAAATGCTATCGACAACCTTATTACATACAATATTGCATATAATATATTAGCAAAGTTCTATCAAATTTGATGGGCCAAACTTTAATCAGGGTTTGAATAATATGCTCATCGTTCATTATTCAGATTAGGGGAGGGGAGAGGCATATTAGGCAATGGTTGATTAGCAGGGTTTTCTTTAATGCAATACATGGGAAATTGTCTTTACATTAAAAACTGGCTGGGTATACGTTGTCTATAATGTTTTGAGTGTGTAGGCAAAATCTTCAGAGAACTTTTTAACATTTTTATGTCTATAACCCTAACCCTACCACATACCACAATATACTACGACTTGGCACGTTGGTACCACTCGGCGTGGAAGTTTTTGGATGAAAAAATGGACCCAGCCCATAAAGTTTGCGCGATATACTGCGCAAACTAACCTTGACAGCTGTGGTGTAGTGGGGAATTCTTCGCCTCTTGTGCGAGGGGTCCCTGGATCAAATCCTGGGGGGGATCGGTGGGATATTTTGGTTGATTTTCCATGTTGAAAAACAAATTCTGAAAAAAGTGGGGTGGGTGGGTGGGTGGGGGGAGGGGTAGAGTTAGGGTTAAGATTTCTTACGGAAGTTTTGTTTCGCAAAGGTCGTAATGTGTGGATTTCAGTCAAATTGTTCCCAATTCATATGATAATCAACTGCTAGGACTGAATATATCAGTAATTGCAATTGTAATATATCCAAGATATGCTTAAATAATAGATGTCCATTGAACGATTGAACAAAGCCGGGATGCCTGTGATGTTTACATGAGCGCTAGTTAATGACATTCACTGGTAATTGACATGTCTTATACTGTGCATATAGGTAAACTTATGAGATATGTAATGCATACATCTATAGTTCAATGACTGAACTATGTGTAATAGCTGCCATTGTCGTATAGCTAGAGTTTTTAAATTAGAGGGGCGAGAAATAACAGTGAACCGATGACAATTTGCGTTTTGACACATATTTTGCCATGATTAAGGTATACTTTATCACTAAACGAGCTCCTAAGAAATTAATTTTGGGGGCACGTGCGAGCAAAAAAATGCTATTTTTGTACTAAAGAGACCTTCATAATTACATGATTCCCCTTGTAAAATGAACCGAAAGTGTCAATCTCAACCGACAGACTCAAAATATTGGTGGGGCGATAGACCCCTAGCTGCTAGATGCTGTATGTTTGATAGTCTTTACATAAAAATCCTTGATTTTAAGTCCAAGTAGAACAAATCAGCTATTGAAGATTAGGACCCTTTTGCACTTATGTTATAGAAATGGGACACATCTGCATAAGCTGTCATGTGTTAATATATACAGTCAACACAATAAGTAACTGACCAGGTAATAAATGTGCTGATAACTCTAAAAATATGACCCCTACATAGACATAAAGGATGTTGAGAAATTTCTCCTCTTTAATTTGAGATATTGCACGATAAGAATGGTTGATTATTGAGGAAGTTACAATCCCAAATGTAATGTCAAGTACGATTTTCATTTTATTATTTTGATTTTCTACACACGAACTCGAACCGACAATTTTTTTGATTGCTGGTAGTGGTAGTGCTAATTCACGGGACGATGATCAAAACAGCACAAGCTTTATACCTGTCATACTCTCCCTGTTTTGAAAAGAAAAATGTGAAAATGAAAATCAGACTAGACTTTACATTTGGGATTGTAACTTGCTCAATAATCAACCATTCCTAGCGTGCAATATCTCAAATTAAAGAAGAGAAATATCTCAAGAACTTTTAGAGTTATCCGCACATTTATTACCTGGTCAGTTACTTATTGTGTTGAATGTAGTTGGTGCTCTAACTCGTATCCGTGTTGTAAGAGCACAATGGGCTACCTGGCAGCCATTGCTGTTATGGCTATGTTACTACTTATGTCTCTGTATGAATTCTCATTTTAAAGATTGACCATTTATGTGGTTTTCTATGACAAATACAAATTTCTCCACAGATAAGTTTAAAATAACTAATCAAAATGCAGAATTCATTTGTTCTTATTTGATGAAATACTTTTTGCATGTTTATTAAACATAATACATTTATGCCATATTTCAGGGATAGTGTTTACAACTGCATTATTAATTTCTCCCACAGCATCTTCGATAAGTTTAAAATAACTAATCAAAATGCAGAATTCATTTGTTCTTATTTGATGAAATGCTGTTTGTGTATTTATTCAATGTAATACATTTATACCATATTTCAGGGATAGTGTTTACAACTGCATTATTAATTTCTCCAACAGCGTCTTCGATAAGTTTAAAATAACTAATCAAAATGCAGAATTCATTTGTTCTTATTTGATGAAATACTTTTTGCATGTTTATTAAACGTAATACATTTATGCCATATTTCAGGGATAGTGTTTACAACTGCATTATTAATTTCTCCCACAGCATCTTCGATAAGTTTAAAATAACTAATCAAAATGCAGAATTCATTTGTTCTTATTTGATGAAATGCTTTTTGTGTGTTTATTCAATGTAATACATTTATACCATATTTCAGGGATAGTATTTACAACTGCATTATTAATTTCTCCCACAGCATCTTCGAAAAGTTTAAAATTACTAATCAAAATGCAGAATTCATTTGTTCTCAGGCCGCGATGATTTTTTTTTTTAATAGCCTGATCGGGCAAGCTGTTGAGCAAAATTACTTGCCCGAACTTTGCCCGAAAATATGTAAATATTTTGGAACAATATGCAGACATTTTAAACATGAAAATGAGGCAACAAGAATGATGATGATGGAGTAAAAAAAGTTTGAAAACTTACCAGATTAAATTCCAATGTAATGTGCGATTGTTTCCCTATGACCCACCCACACAAACGGCATTAAAATTCTATTAAAACAATAACGATCACTTTAGTATGCAAATGAAGTACATGTACTGTCAGAGTAGCCGCGCAACACCACGTGTTACAATTACAACTTCACGCTATACACTCACTCGGACATAAATTATGCAAATGACTACTGACCCCAGGTTCAACTTCCAAATAAGGTAGCGCTGCCCTGGAATTTTCAATCATCACACGACACGACAACACTTACGATCCATAAATTACGCACTTTTTCGTAACACAAGTGATCAACATTATCTAATTCACCCATGTAACCCATGTAACCCACATAAAACCAAAACTATCAAAATACATGACTGATGTGCAAATTCTACGGAATGTGATTAATGAACCGCTCTTCTTCGGCATTGTAACATTGGTCAATATGCTGGTTTTAGGGCGCTAGTGGGCCGGCAAAGCAAATTAATGCAAAACCTTAATTGCATGTCATACTACAGTGGGCTTACTCCCACCATACATAAAAAAAATTGAGTCAATTTTGTAAAGTAAAATCACCACAAGGACTTACACACATAGCCTTTATAACGACACAAAGTGGTTTATGGTAAATTAGGTAGTCAAAACGCAAATGTGCCCTTTCTAAATGTGCCATAGGCTCATGTACTTGACTCCCATATTGTATGTATATTCTTTGCAGATATTTATGTAGTTCATTAATTTTCACACATGCCTGTAAAAGCTGAGCGATATTCATGAAATAATATGAATAAATGCTTTCATATTTCTAAATTGTATGTTTGTACTGTACATGTTATCTTTTTTTAAAAATACCAAGTTTCTTGTCTTTCTTCTTAAAATTGTTAACAAATTATATTCATTGTTAACACTTTCCACGCGACAGGCGTCTCCAGACGACATTCTAAAATGGCACAATATGTTTCAAAAATGTCAAAATTCTTGTATTTTATTACCATATCACCTTGAGAAATGCATTGAAATAAGTACAAACATGCCTAGTATCGGTTCAGTAATCCTTGAGATAGACAAATCTGTTTTGTAATATTATGGTTAACTACTATAGCTGTGTGGAAAGTGTTAAATTTGGTTTTCAACTTACAGAGCATGACAATCAAACATGTGAAGTTTTACCTGATGCAGTTCTCATGTATATATGCAATTCATTGCCCCCGCCATCTCAGCTCATGTTTGAACTGATTTACCTGATTTGTAATTCAAAATATCCAATTTTGTGGGTCAGGTCGTTTGTGATTTTTGCGACAAATTTACTGTTTCTAAAACAAATATTTGATTTTGAAATAGTTCCTTTTGTTTTAGATTTTGTATTTATTAAGCAAACACAGTGATTTTATATAATAAGCATTGATTGAATATATTTGTTTGAGATGATTGTGATCAGAGTTGACTTTACCAATGGATAAGTACTGTAAAAGTCAATATTTTCGCGCATTTGATATCATAGACATTTTGCAATTTATTTTTTTTCGCGGGCGACCTTCTGGATGCACTGCATGAATGTGAAAACAATATTTTTGTGGAAAAAATATTTTGCGCGAAAGGCGTGAAAATAAAACCTCCGCAAAAATTTCAGATTTTACAGTATATTTTTAATAGATCACAGGCATGCTCAGTACAGGATTGAGTTCAGTGACAGCCTTATGACAACGTGCATGGGATCTGCATTAAGAAATGAACAAAATATTTTGGTGACTATTTGAAATGTTGCATTTTACATTAGTTTCTTCATTCAATATTTATATCTAAACACTGTCACCCACTCTCAAATGCATTAGAGAATAGCAGAAAATTTGTTTTGTGACTATTTGAAATGTTGTTATATTTATAAGTCCTGCATTTTGCATTCAATTCTCTTACATTTTGAGGTTGGATGTTGTGGCATACTAATACTATAATACTCCTGAGTTATAAATGTTTCCATGGCAACAGTGGGTTTTACGTTATTCATGTTACCTCCTCCCCGCTACCTTAAAACTTTCCATGTGGCAGTTTTCTGCAGACGGCAGTTCCAAAATGTCATAAAATGTTTCAAAAATGTCAACATTATTGAATTTCATCACCATATTTCATGAAGATTGCATTACAATAAGTACAAACATAGTAATAATATTGGTTCAGTAATTCTTGAGATAAGACTTTGAAAGTTGGGAAAGATTTCTGAAAAATCTGATTTGTATATTGGTAAAACTGATAGTAATAGCCGTGTGGAAAGTGTTAATAAATACATTTCAATCTTCATCTCTAACTATCAAAAGTGTGTGCAATCTAATTTCAGATTCCTAAGCAAGGGTCCTGGGATATAGCTACAAAGAAACAGTTAGGAATGTTTAAAATATTGCAAACTTGAAAATAGTACAAAAAGGCATCTGGGGTTTCACAAGATCACATTAAATGTAAATAAATACAGCATTAACACAGATCTGAATAACATACATTCAGCATTGAATACCCCCGCTCACTCTTCACGTATCTCTGATGAATTCTGAGCTACTGGCTAACTGTGTTATCCAAGACACTACATTAACACAGATTTGAAGTATAAAAGAAGAGCATTGATTTATTTTCACTACAAAACGTATGTGTTTTCTCTTGTGCTTTCTGTCTTTCAGTACCCACTTAAATTGCATGTTGTAGGGGGCGGGAGGGAAATCAAAATTATTGTTTTATTTTAAATTTTGTTATTGATATGGTTGGTCAGTTTGTCTGCCAGAGAGAGGGGGAGTTATTAATGTTGAAATGGGGGTGGGGTGGGGGCAAGAATATTTTGGGTTTTTTACTCACTCTGTCGTCAAATTTGCCAAAATGTGAAACAGGAGTCAGCTGGATCATAGAATATTTTCATTTCCTAATTTGTTATTTCAAGTGAGTTAAGAAAATCAGCAAATTACACCCAAAAAAATCAACCTTGTCATTTCAGTAGTTCTATAGATGAGGTGACCGTTGTTTACAACCAATGTTTATCAACAAACGCAACGGGCGAAGGGACTGGACTGTCGATACACGCTTGAGGGAACAGCATATGACCACAACACTGTCCGCTATGCCGTATTGCCCTTTATAATGCTTTGGCGCGAGTTTTAAAAGCACGGGTCCTAAACAAAACATGATGCGCGCGCAAACTGCCGGGCAAAGAACAATAGCAACTAGCCATGTTTTGCCCGGTGTGACGTCACCTGTCACCATCTATAGTCAAACTTGATAAAACTCCAAATATAGACCAATACTCCCAGCCTAAATTTGCATAAAATCTACATATCATATCCATCCTACACCTTACCTTTTCAAAATGTTCAAGCATGTGTTTCAAGCTAACATTGATCTCGATCATCATATCCCACAGTTCATAAACCGTCATTTCTTGCATCAGGGATTTCAATCGGCCGTAGCTATCATCCGTCACCGACACTACGAATATCCTCATCGAACCGACATGTGACGCAAAATATAACATATATCGCCTCATTTAGTATTGCTTTCATTTACTATGAAGAAAGTGTCTGCTGTCCTTAACTCAACTTACTTCGAAGTGTGTGTCCACTGTTCTTGTTTAACTCAACATTCCCCATTGATTCTGATAACTTTTCTTATGTCCCTTCGCGCTCTTTACTCCATGCAAAATTGATATCATACACGTATCCAAGAATAAATCAACAATAATCACGCCATCAAGTCGGCAGGTTTTTGCTCAGCAAGTCCGGTAACCATAGCAACCATAATCCAACATTTTCTAACACATCAATTTTTCAGCAGTAGTCAATTCACCGAGGTCAAAGGGCATGGCCATCCCATGTCCACTGCTAGCATTGTCAGACTATCACATCCCTATCAAATATTTATCCGAACCATATTATCCTTGGAGCTTATATATGATGCAGTAATATTGTATCTATTCCCCAGTAACAATATTAAGACAAGTCAAAGAAACACTCGTTTAGGAAGAGTGCCAGCATAAATCAAGATGGGAATACTAAGATTAATTAAAAGATCCAGCAGTCAGTCAGGAGTTATCTACTCATCATGAAGTACCTGAAGTGACAACTTGTCCTTTACTTTTCAAATAAAGTAGATACTGGAATCTTGCTATCTTCTGAAGATGGCAAAAACTCTCTAAAAGCTTGGTATGATTCTATTTGCTGATGCTAAAAAACAAGTAGTACAGTAACTACTCCAATATGTTAGTTTGATGTATTTCTTCTACCTTTTTGCACACCGTATTGTAGCAAATACCTTATTGCCGTGTGTACGACCGATCCTTCAAACAAGAGTTAATCACAGTAATTGAATGTGTCATACACATTTACGCCGGCGATACAGCTAATAACACAAGATATATCCACGGCTGGTAGACCATGCATAAAGCATGAAGAGGCGATACACTGCATTTACGTGTTAGTAGCCTTACACATTTTGTGCGCGGTGCACTGTAGTAAATCCTGTCTCTGGCTATGGGCACTCCTACTTGGTATTCCGCTAGCTTTTTTGAAAATTGCGAATTAAATCACCACATCTCCCACTTGCATTGTAGAGTCGTGTAACAACAGCAGCAGCAGTGTAGTGACGGAAAGGACAAGCACCGATTTGGCATTTCACAAATCCGATTACGTCCGGTAAACAACCGACGGAACATGTGCTGTGTTTATTCCCAGTGAAAAAAAAGGCTTCTATGATTGTTTGAAAAATAAACATCTGGCGTATGAAATCGGAAACGACAACAAACTTTGGAAATGCTCTCTCGTTCTATAACACATAATAAACGGACATTGTCCCGTTAAGTTGAAAACAGGTGCGTGCTCTATCCACTGTTTGAATGTCATCCACGTCTAAGAGTCCGTTTTATCCCGACAATATTTTCTTAGAATGCCACCCCGGCAGACCGTCTACACGTCTCAATTTCATCTACTGTTTGACTATTTTGTGGACACCATCCATATTTTCCTATGCGTTACCTGATAGAGAAACAAACTCTGTTTTGACAAACGCAAATATAATAGACAGTTTAGCGGATTGATCCGCTTTAGTTGCATTTAGATCAATAATCCCACACAGTCCTTGTATAAACCGCTTTACTACTTTGTTGCCATAAATAGCCAAAACGAGAACACTTATACAAAACGTTACGCATACAATGCCATCAATGCGATGCCATATCTCGTCTCTGTGTTATTTTAAGTAATAACCGATTCTAGGTCTATGCCAATGCCAAGATAAGAGACATTCCACACACAATTGAAATAATTCACAACATCGAGCTTCAAAACAGCAACAACCAACGTGGTAAAATATGCAAATTGTCCACCACAACTTATTTACTCGTACACAAGAGACGCACTAAATACGTGTAACACATGCTTGGCCATGATTTCTGAACACCTTGTATCTTTTCCCACATCTCAAAGAGAACACTCTAGTTCTGCCGTGTCTGTTTTGTAATAGCCTGTTTGCCACATCTCTGCGTTATGTAGGTGTTTCACCCACGACTTATTCACAAGTAAATTTGCCGAAAGAAGTAGTATATTTAATCCACTTAATACATTGCTCTGCTAGTCTACAAATATTACAAATTTGTTTAAAAATGCCTGGATATTGATGACTTTATTTAGCCTTGCTGTGAAATGTGTGTTCAAATAAGAACAATCATCCTTAGTCTCGGTCCAGTTCTTGCAATAATATTCATCCCACAGAAGAATTATGCCTCAATCCTGCACATTTGTAATCCAATTAATGGGAGCCGTTTCAATCGTCTACTTCGGCAAGACAAATTAAATTATTTTGGTACAAATCTATCCAAAAACTTCTTATTTCAAGAGTATTTTTAGAATCAGTTTGACAGAATTATTTGAAGAAAACAGTCCAGACTTGCACAGCAGAGGCTCAGCAGTCCGTTAAATGTCGATCCCACATAGCAATGTTCTTCATACCCCAAAATGACTCCTTCATTCTGTGTCAAATACAACTAGCACTGACCGACCTACTATCAAAAAATGTGCTTAAACTGTGTTAACAAAAAGCGTATATAGAAAAGTATCTTTTTCCTGATTGTATGCAGGATCAGTGACACATACTCTTAAATGAGTACAAGCATGCTGAAGTATAGGCTCGGCGATTCCATAAATAGATTCCGAAAGTTGTAGTAGTAATAGTAGTAGTCTCAGACAATCTTCTTTGGATACCAATCCACTCAATGTTTAATCCTAAGTAGTCTTGATACACTCAGTAAACTAGTGCTCCAGCTTATGATAAGACAAAGTTCCTGGATTCCACTAAAGTAGCCATAGACCATGAATTATCTGCTAATCAGTTCAAAGTTGCTCCCAGAGTTCCTCTAGAGTTTCTGACCATGACATTCATTCACCCTCGTCCCATCTCTAATTCTTCCTCTTCTCCCTCTGGCTGGCATAGGATGAGAGAATAGCATTACACTATGTTTATACAGGTATCTTGGCTTGTTATGTGCAGTGTTGCCACTAGCTCTAAGTCATGGGTATATGTAGCCCAAAATGATGGTCAAATGTCGCCCAATACTATGTAGGTCATTTTTCCAAATGCATAAATCAGGCACAGTGCTACAGTGGATTCTCGCACTCTCATTCGAAAAACCTAGCACTTACGAGATAACCATGGTAAAACTTGCAAACCGACATATCTTTGGGGCACCCCTTATTTGGGGAGAAAGCTACCCATAGCAAAAAACATAGGCTCCCGGAGACACTCTGGAGACGCCCTGGAGAGCTCCTGGACACTTTTCAGCCAAATCTTGTAGTATCCAGGAGTATCCATGTAATTTTGCTTCCAATTTTACTAATGCCATGTTCCAGGAGGTCTCCCGGTTATCTCCATTAAGTATCCAAGAAAAAGTAGTACTCTCTGGAGACTGAATATCCAAGAAAAGAGATGCCAGCAAGTATCCAAGAAGTTCTTGGATACTCAGTATCCAATAAAAAGTATCCAAGAAGTATCCAACAACCAATAACACTTTTCTTGGATACTTAGTATCCAATAAATAGTAACCGAGAAGTATCCAACAACCATAGCACTTTTATTGGATACTTGGTATCCAATAAAGAGTATCCAGGAAGTATCCAAAAACCATAGCACTTTTATTGGATACTTAGCATCCAATAAAGAGTATCCAGGAGGTATCCAACAACCATATCAACATGCATGTCACATGATCACCAACTGCCAATTTCAAATCTGCTGTTGTCTGCCCTAGCTGTGATCATGGCAGTTGTGATGTGGAGCATAATGATGGATATTTTGGTTTCTTTCAAAGGTATTTAACATTTGTATGTGAATTGTAAATTCCTGATATCTACAGAACAGTTATGTGGATGTCACTCTAGTTGTACTGCATTCAGGTGGCTGAAATATGTGTAAAACTGAATATTGCATGGACTCTTATACAGTCCATAGATAAAGTAAGCTTAATAAAGCTTACATATTATATAGACCATATTAATTATTATATTATTGTTTGAAACCTCGGACACTTAAAGATTTAGAGGAGGAAGGAAAATAGGGACTGTGTTTTATGTAAGAGCATATGTAGGGTTAGGATGAGGTGAGTTTGTGTGTACAAAGTGCTGTGAAATGCATGCCTCAAATTAGTATAAATCTGCAATGTCATTTGAAGCTATTGAGCAATATCTATCTGATGTAATGTACTTATTTATTATCTCTAGGTTCTCTCCAGGAGCTAAGTGCAAGAAGTATCCAAGAACTTATAGGATACCTTTTGGCACTAGTGCCAAGAAGTCTCCAAGTCCAGCAGCGGTTCATGGGAGTCTCCTGGAGATATCCATAAACCTTGTTGGATACTTCCTGGATACCTAATTTGCATGTGAAATAAGTCGGAGCGCTCCCGGTTATCTCCAGGTTCTCTCCAGGAGCTAGTGCCAAGAAGTATCCAAGAACTATAGTTGTTCTTGGATACTTACTGGAGCTAGTGCCAGTAAGTATCCAATAACCATTGCTGTTCCTGGATACTTAATGGAGCTAGTGTCGAGAGGTATCCAATAAGGTTACCGGAGATCTCCAGGAGACCTCTATTAAGTATAATTGCTGTTCTTGGTACCTTACTGGAGACACCTAATTTGCATAAATTTGCATGTGAAATAAGTTGGAGCGCTCCAGGTACTCTCCTGATTATCTCCAGGAACGCTGCTATATTTTGCTATGGGTACACAAAGAGTCCAATAATTGGGTTTTATACATAAATATTAGTTATTTTAATCCCAGATGACTTTTTTTATTTTTTATTTTTTTATTAAACTGTCCTTATTTATTTTTGTATTTTGTCTCCATTTCATTTTTCTGGAAGCACATTCTATGAGATGAGTCATGTTTCGGTAAAATCAAAAGCCGATGTTGCCCAAGTATGGCGCATATTCAAGGATTTGGCAACATGTAGCCCAAGTATGGCGCATATTCAAGGGTTTGGCATCAACTGGTCCTGTTTATTATACTAATAATTTGTGAACAGCCTCATCCCAAGAGAATAAGTCCCATTAACAATTCATGGAACATCATAATTAAAGATGCCCTTTCCACCCTGTAATAATAATTAAAAACAACACAATCAGTACAGTGCACAGTTCATATACATGCATATTATGTGCTTGGGTGCTGAACTTGGTCAATGGCAATGAGGTTGCTGAAAGGGTATCCCCATTCTCCCTTGAGCGTTAGTGTATCAACTTCAAGGCAAAAATGGCAACTATAATATTCATCAAGTAAATTACCCATACAGTTCAGGGGTATGTCATTAATTCAATACCTAGGCAAACACCCACAAATAGTAATGACTAGAGAGCAAACACAAAGCTATAGTTCATTTATTATAATATGAAACAAGAGATGTAAATTGCAAATTTGCATTGTAAAAGTTAGCAGTCATGCACCATGTTGGGGTAAACGCACTATAAAGTCAGATCTGTAATCTTCTACATGTAATCAAACTGCGCAATGCCAATAGCGACACATTCCAAGCAAATCTCAATTCTCTAACACACGTCGGTGTGAAGTCTTCCATTACAATTATTGAAATTTATTATAAATATATTCATAACCTCTGCAGTATCAACTCCTTTGCTAGTCCTGTCCTACCCCCGGTCCTACCACAGGACTAGTACAATGTATCTGTGTCCAAAAACTGCTCCCAATCAGAAAACTTCCATCAACCCGAGAACTGCCCCATATTTTTTTCTAAAACTATAATGCCATGACTTGGTGTTTCTATATTCAATCTTATAATTTCCCTAGATATTCTGAACTTTGAAATAGCAGCCTAATGAGGAGGGCTTAACTCCCTTGCTTTAACTCCCCATGTCTGCTGACGAGCTACACAAATATGAGCTAAGATATATCGAGGGCTGAGCGCAGGCCCGTCGGAAGGAATTTGAAAGTAGTACGGCACGAGCGGGGGTTTGGGGGTGCAACCCCTAATTGGGTTCGAAGGGCAAAGCCCCTCGTGGGGGTCCAAGGGGGCGAAGCCCCCTTAAGCTAGCGTTTTTTGGGAAATGAAATAAAACATTTCATGGTAAAGTTAATAGCACTTATAATAAATGATATGGAATAATGAACAACTGTTAAACATTGTGTCCAGTGCAGTAAAGTCATAGATTACAGTCTATGATATAAATAGTACAGTATACTATAGGTACGTGTTATGCCTTATTATGTTCTCTCGAATCCCGTCTCGAATATTTTTAATTTTTTTTTAAATTTAATTTAATTTAATTTAATTTTTTTTTTTTTTTTTTTTTTTTTTTTTTTCCCTCTTCGGAAAAGTGGTACGGCAGCTGCCGTACCTGCCGTAGCGGTTCCGACGGGCCTGGCTGAGCGCCAGAAGGCCGTAACTTAAGAAATGCTATTTTGAGATAATCAACTTTCAAATATTTGGGACTCATTACAATACACTGTATAGCACCCAACTCATAACTCTAATTTTAGTCAAATTCAGAGTGTTTATGAGTTATCTCTTTTTATATATTAGGGTTCTGAAAATCTAGGTTATGGATTATTTTTGTACCAAAATATCAATTTGCCCAAAAGTTGAGTTACGGCCTTCTGGCGCTCAACCCTCGATATGGTAATGTTCACTCTGATTGAATATTCACACTTTCCACGCAGCATTCTTCTGCAGACGACAGTTCCAAAATTTCAAAAATGTTTCAAAAATGTCAACATTATTGAACTTCATCACCATATTTGGAATCATCATTTGTGAATTACATTGACATATAAAGTACAAACATGCCTAGTATTGGTTCAGTAATTTTTGGATAGACTTTGAAAGTTAAGAAAGGTTTTTGAAAAATCTGTTGTGTATGGTTAAACTATTTAGCTGCGTGGTAAGATTTATTGTACACAGTTGCAGTGCTCTATATTGAAACTCAAGCAGTGGATTGCAAATTGCATCATATATACTTGCAGTACATTACTAAAACGTAGAATGCTGACTGCACCAACGTACCTTGCGACCACAGAACATGTGTGTACTGAAAACATCAATGCATTAACCCCCTGAGGTCTACTGTCTATCTTACAGTGGTTCTGATTGGTTTATTACAGATGTATTCATATGAATAGCCAATTCAAATGCAGCTTGTAAAATGTTTCACTCCCATCTTTATCAGGGATACAATTATTCTAACAATGTCTCTCATTGGTGCAATAAATGATGTATCCATCTTTTTAACCAATCGGCCGGTAGATCTCAGGGGGTTAACTCTCCTTTTAGAAAATTGCAAGAAGCATGGCTGCAGCTAATGTTTTTCTTACCTTACAATATTAACCTAAAGAGGTACTCAAGAGTTCTCTGTGGTTAGAACATGTCCTAATAAGGACTATGTTACCAATGAAAACAGGTTTAAAAAGTTATAGAATCAAATGTTGATGCGTTTAATTTTTATCGAGCAAAAACATTTCTAAACCTAGAGTCCATTCACAAAGGTGCATTCATTTTTATACTCTTATGCTCCCTGTAACATTTACCCAAGAATGTAAATTGCAACTTGTGATTAATAAAGATGTAAAGGATATGTGCTTAAATCTATTTTTTCTATGCATCAGTTGGCTTGTTTTGGTTACATATTAAATTTCCGTTAATGTTAGTACAAGGTATTTGCTAAATGTACATTATACACATGAAATGTATTGACTTTGTAAAGAACTCTTGACGAAAGATAAAGCATTTTGAAAAATGAATTCCATTCAATAGTTTTGATAAGTAAGTGGTACATTACATTAGCCACAATGGAATATTTGATTAGAATATTGGGGGAGGGTGGGACTGCAATATTCTGGCTCTGAAAATTGAGGAATTGGTAATTTGTTGCAATATTGGAAATTGAGAACTTCTTTTCTCCCACAAACGTTAAGGACAATGAATGCAAATATCCATAAATTTGAGAAACAAATGGGACTTTCTCTTCAGAACTTACAGAATCTGCCAAGTGATATACTTCAATAGTATGTGCCACCACAAGTAGGCCCATGAAAAAGAAGGTATAATATAAGAAAAATCCTATCTATGTATGTATGTATAATGTACATGTATATGAACTACTAGTACTAGATGTTACTGTAAGAATCAACTTTGACCATTCTAAACCAAAATTAAATACTTTGCAAAGTAAGGTATCATTGATATAATTTTTAGCTAATCATTTCCTAACAGGTCATATTTTATGGGTTAAGTCTATTGCAAACATAAAATGAATTTAAATAATACACAAAATAATATATTCAGTAAACTATACATTACTACATGTAGTACATGTACATAGACTTAATAATCAAGTTCCTAGTATCCCATCATGCAATTCTCATAAAACATGGGTTGCCAGGCTGCACATCAAAACAAAAACATGTAAACAAACCCATAAAAAACTTAAGAAACTCTGTTAAGAAACACTGCATACAATCTAATTCCCTGAGCACAAACTTTCAAATAATCCTAACACCATCGACTGAAGTAATAACAAAACAAAGTGTCAAATCCACCAAAATTAATGTCGTAACGGTCAATCTGGTAACAGCCAATCAGGAACTGCTTAATTTCCCGACAAGCATGACATGGCTGGGTTTCACATACATTTTTCCACAGTGAAGGGTAACTAGATTATGCATCTGGGCAGAGTTGCCAAACTCTGTATTTGATTGGGCTACTAGACCACGTTCAATTTCAATCACATACAAGAATTGGGCTGCTTTCAACAGTAAATTGGGCTCATTGTGGACCATTTTACTTTGGCAACCGTACGTCAATGGACGCGTCATCAGACTATAGATACAAATGTACACAGTGTCTGAAAACAAATTAATGAGTCGCATGCACATCTTTCTCTATCCAATCGCCAACCAGAAATCTCCATGCAATCAACACAATTTGAACTTCCAAAATTCGCTGGAAATCATGAAAGCTTTCGTACAGAATCTACAGAATCATCTGGAACCTACCTGAAAACGTACCCTCTTGGTGTTATTCCTGTGTGAGTCCGGCTGATGCATGGTTATTCCACTCTGTACTATACATAAAACTTCTAGACAGGACATGGCGTCACACGCACGGTCCGTAAACTATGACCCAAATGGTAACTTCCCCCCATACGCCAAAGACAAACATGACCCGAGCTAGCTCAGGGAAGTCACCACGCTATGCTATTATATGACATCATCGATCATTTCCTAAAAATGCTACCGAGCCAACCAATAAGAGCTGTCTACACGCGTGTGTTTAGAGGAAATCATTTATAAATCCAAGATCTGAAATCGGTGTTTGATTGTGAAGTATGAAGTTTACAGCTTCACATAATGACCATCATCCTATAGTGGACAAATTGGATAGGCTCCTATACATTGCTACCTTTGAATGAAAGATACCAAGCCACACCACGAGTAATAACAAGGAAAGGTAGTACCTCATTTGAGAAAAGACAAATTTGAGAATTAAACATTATTGACCTAATAAGAAGACAATCATAGAGAGTCTTAGGGTCAAAAGTTGCATCTTGTGAACAAAATTTAAATTTGAGTCATATATATCAACAAAAAGATCATATTTTAAACTTCATAATTATGCTTTTTTGAAGGTAATCAGACTTCAAATTGATGATTATATTATTGAAAGAACAAAGTTTTTCACTAATATTTTCTTTATAATTTGCTACGTTTTTCGAGCTATTGCTTCAAACAGTATTTACCGACAACGCATCCTTTTTCACTGTAGCAGGTCTTATAGAACCTGTCACTTCTCCCCATGTCACGATAGACAAGGCAGGAAATTGCATACGCTAATAGGGCTTATTCTATTATCATGTTATGGCGGCAAAACACATCGTACTGACCAATACCTATGACAAATTCTTGAGGGAATCCCACCCGTGAAAGTGCCATAAAATTAAGAACAAATCCGAGGGGGGGGGGGGGGGGGGGGGGGTCACAGGGATGTGCCTCCAAATACGGTCTACGGTCCCATTTTTCACCTGTGTGGTAAATGAATGACCCCTTTTCATTGCCATTTTTGGTAAATGTAAGGGTCTAATATCCTTAAACTTGCTGTTTTTACCAAAATATGTAGGAACATTATTGGTATCTGGTAAACATACAGGGTGAGTCAAAAAGACTGCAATAGTGGAAAGAAGCCATTTTGTTTTCAAAACCAAAATGAATTTTAAAACTTTTTAAATGTTGCAAGAATGATGTATTTAATCGTAATTTTGTGTGAAAAGATGAAGTCGATTGCATTTTTTGTTTTCCTTTGGTGAACCTTTTGACCAGTGCACCCATTTCACACGTTTGTCCACGAGATACCCAAAATATGCATCAGATCGCAAAATGTGTTTCATTCAAATTTGGAAACTTGAGTTCATTTGTGATGTTATTGGAATTTGATGCATCCTTTCTTGTTTACATGTGAGTTAGCATAATCAATTATAATCATACCCATGCTATGAAAGCGTATAATGTTCTAAATTTTAATAAAAAACTGAAATTTTCCATTTTTTTTGTTGGCGGGATATTCAAATATGAAAATGCAATGTGTGCCATTTCCAATGCAAATCACTGTGCTCGTGGACAAACAGGTAAATTTGGTTGTGCAGCAAAGAGGGTCACCAAAGACAAACGAAAAATGCGATCGACTTCATTTTTTCACACAAAGTTAGGATTAAATACACCATTCTTGCAACGTTTAAAAAGTTTTAAAATTCATTTTGGTTTTGAAAACAAAATGGCTTCTTTCCACTATTGTAGTCTTTTTGACTCACCCTGTATGGGTCATCTCTCCCCCCCCCCCCCCCCCCCCCCCATCCCTTCCAAAAATATATCTGAGTGACCTACCTCCCCCCAACAACAACAAATTTAAAGGGTTTATCAGGTCACAAATATGTACAGGTCAGGAGAATTTGGGTCATTCAGAAAGCTCCTGGCAAGAAAAGGGGAATTTTAGTTCAGAAAAAAACCCACCATAACAATGTGGGGAGAACTGTTCTCTTTTTGAAGGACATTGTTTCATTCTTGCCATAAAATGTGGTACATGTTTTACAACTCTTTTCATTCAAACTTATTTTTTACAAATTTTTTCTTTGAAAATATTTTTATCTGTTTCAAATATATGACATTTTCAGACTTGTTAAACCTGAATTATTGGCCACATATTTTCTCTTCAATATAAATATCAGGGAAACCACCGACAAATTACCTTCCAAAAATGAGAATAAGAATAAGCACCTTATATAGCTATTATTGTTTTTTAAGAAAACCCACATAATTATGCTCACTCTCCTGAAGCCCAGACCCACACAATAATTCTCCCACATGCAAGAAGATTGAAATTATTACAAGGATTGTAAATACTGCCCTCTCTAGTCACTTTCAAGTTAAAACTCATTGAGAACATTTGGATTGAAGGGAGACCTCTATTGTCTATGCTTTAGAGTATGATGGCTGACAACTCATACAATGTAGTTCTGGTTCTAGATGTATACTCCGACAAAGCGGGATCCCTTTCTCATGTCAGAGCTCTCTTACACCTAGAGAGATGAGATTTTGTGTACAGGTTAACAGACCTGGGATGATCTTCTACTCTTTACGATGAGGTCTGCAACTATTTAACGTGTTCAGGGTGAGCGTCGGAATACACGGAACCAATGGCTTTACATGACTCTTACATGACAGCGCAACTGACATTCACTGTATAGACCTGCATGTTATACACAGCGAATGGGGTAGAGGAGAAATTCTACAATTAAATCGATCATCAGCTAACCACGGAAAGAAGATCCGATAAACTAAACTAACTGAATTAAGACTTGATTGTAGAATTTCCGACCTAGATAGGAACTTTTAGGGATGAACAAAGAATCCTGGTTTCAAGGCGACTTGAACCCACGATCCTGTGATTGAAAGAATATTCCCGACCGACGATCAGCGCGCTAGACCGCTCGGCCACCTCTACCTCTAGTTTCCTGGTCAGAGGGTATAAAATCCTGGTCAGAGGGTAGAATTTTCTAATCATGAGATAAAAATAGGGACAGATTTGACCAAATATTTGTTTATTTAGCATTGCCCAAGCATTTTGCTTGAGTCTGGGTCCCCTAATCTGAACTCATGCAAGTGCACAGACTGACCGTATATTCAAAAATGACAAACAAACAAGTTAAATTTGCTCTTCCACACAAAAGACGTCAGGGGGCATCTTCTACCTTCTGTACCCTCCTCAATTTCTTATCACATTTACATTGTCAGGTTAAATTTGTAACATACATACATCTACAGATATGATGCTAGACTCTTTAACAAATTCAGAAAGTGTAACAATACCAGTGGTAGGGTATACCAAAGGCACTCTTACTAGTGTGCTGTAAGTAACCCTCTATATGATACTCTGTTACAAGTGCGGTCAAAGACTGAGTGAAAACACACAAGAAGGGTCATTTTTGCCATGGAACACTGTACACTGACAATGCAAAAATCCCCTCCCACCCAGTCAACACAGAGATCAAGGTGTCAATCTCTACAACAACATCCAGCTCAACACAGGTCATTTTTTCTTATCAACCAATTTATTAGGTTTCTTTACAAATCCCAAAACCCCGCCTCCCCCAATCAAATATCAGATTTCCCTCGAAATGTCAAAATCTGAAGTGTGTACTCATGAGAAATATTGCCTGTCTTGATCTTTTAAAAGAGGTTATAAATGGTGTCGTTTAAAGCCAGACTGATCAATGGTGCGATTATTCTTGGTGATTGAACTTGATAATTTGCATGGCCCTTGTGTATACAGCCCTCCGGGTTTATTTTTTGAGGCTAATATAGTGGGAAAACTGAATGGATCCATTGATGGAGATGTTGCATTGTGGGTATGGAATTGATGCCGCAGTGGTAATGATGTGTAACCATGACAAATGCTGGAGGGCCTTAGATACAACCTGTTGCAAAACATGTTGGGACATTTTTAGAAATTGTACAACCAAAGTGGTTATTTTCACACAAATTATTGATTTCTGCCAAATTTTGACAATAACTTGTTCAAGAATTTGCAATAATTTGTTTACACAGATCAAGGCCTACATCATAATATACTTAAAGACAATGTATACACTAACATTGATGACAATAATGCAAATTCATACAGTATACAATTTCTACTAATTTCCATCTGATCAAGTATCTGGAAGTTTTTGATATTTGTATACAATTACAGTAAATAAATAGTCTCTTTCTATGTTGCACTAGCACTAATAAGTGACTGTAGTAGGCCTACATTAACTCACTTTATTTAAAGTAAATGCAAAGGTAAATAAATATTAAGAAAATAAATAAACAGGACAGGCCTATACCAAATCCTTCCATCTGCTGAAATGGTTTTAACCATCATATCTTTCATCACCGAAGAGACAAATCTCCTAAAATAAAAATAGTACTTGGATTTCAAAATGATTTGTAGGCTTAGTGACTTGCCTGATGTGATGTGACGATTGAGATCCGTGAATATTTTGGTGTTGGAAATTTCTACGATCGCAAGGGTAAAAGTCTGAAATTAAGCACTGCAAGGTTCCCCCATTTAATAGCCATTTCCTTGAATGTCAATAGAAATGTAAAACCTATGAGTGTCAAATATGTTGTGAATCTTTAGCAGTCACAAAATTTGGCACATTTTATAAGCGCTAACAATTTGATCAGCTTTGCAGAGTGTACATGATCCCTGATGATGATCCAGGGAGATGATCCCTGACTATCTTGTCCCTTAAGGGCAGGGTGCAAAGATTAAATAGTGAAAGTTGATGGCAGAGTTCAATGTCAAAGATTACCAAGAAGAATGTATGTTATATGTAGACATTAGGCCTCTAGCATTGATAATATCAATAAACATAGTGGCGCATCACTGCTGGCTAGGGTGGGGATGCATGGGAAACACAGGAAGACAATTTATCATTGACACAAACAATTTACAGGGCAACTAAATTTGACAAATCCGAACCTCCTCTCTCTCTCTTTCTCTCCCTCCCTCCTGTAGGCTCCTCAGTGGTAATTGCGATGATATTCTGCACCCAGTCGATATATCCAGCCTTACCCCATTTCCATCCTTCCCTCAACAACATCAATCCCTTTAGGCCCTTCACAATCGATTGTGAGTTTCCTGTTGCCGTCCTGGTCCGAAATTGAGAATTACAAAATATTTAATTATTTTTATTTTTATTTAGAATTTTTGCCTTTAAAATGACTTTCAATAATCTTTATTTGCTACTATCTGACTTTAATCATCAGCTATGACGATGTACAAACATAGAACATGATTAATTGCATTATTACTTGGGTATCAAATTGATCATAATTAAATGCAGAGTCCTCGATAAATAAGGGGTTGAAATTGGTTGTATGTATGTATGTAGGTTGCGACCACAAAATAATTAGTTTCAAAATAAAGAAAATAAGAGATAATTAATAATCCCTTTTTTTAAACCTGCAACAGGAAACTCAAAATAAATTGTGAAGGGCCTTATATAAGGTTGGTGTCATTGAGGAAGGCACTTACACTGAAAGTTTACCAATTTCCAATCCACCTACTCCTAACATAAGGTAAAATAAACAATTAATGTGTTTAGCATCCCCTCCCACTTCAATTTTCATTTTCTTTTTTCCTTTATTTCAATCATAACATTTTTTTGTTGTTCAAGGTGTTTCAGAGTTTCAGATATTTGTAACAGCTATGTTTCTTTCTATGCATTTCAAACAAGTTTTGTGGTGACCAACCCCTAAGAACCATGACATAAAAACAATTTAAAAAGGCCTCCTCCTATTGTAATGTTTGCAAATGTTATCGCCAATAAGGGTGATTTTGCGCTAAAAGTTAAACAAAAAAAGGGCCTCCTCCTTCCATTTTTTGGGAAAAGTCTGGATGCTAAACATGTTCTTTTTTGGGGGTTTTTGCCTAACTTTACATTAAATTGTGTGTTGGGAAATTTTACCTTGGTGACAAAAAAAAAGAGAAAACCAAAACAATCAAGAATCAATGGGGGCACACAGCAAACCTGAAACAAATTCAGAGCAAATGCCTGCGGTTTATTTCTGCGTCCTGCACCCCACCCTTCCCCCTCCCTCCTGATGTTTTCCTAATGATTTTGTGCATAATACAAATAATAACATATTAACCAGTTACCTGGAGGTCAAAATAACACACATAGTTTAAGAAGCTTATAGTAAAACTACATCATTAGCATCATACAGTAGCCAAATTCTCACTGTAACCAAAACAGTTGCATTGTTATACCCTTACGCAAATGTGCATACATTATGATACAAAGCGCTTATTATTTATTGTATGGGAATCGCTTGCAGATTATGTTACTTCAGCGGTGTGATGTTACTGGTATTGTGTGTTACCAGCCAAACGATAAACATAACGCAGAGGCATCAAATTATCACATTTCAGAAATGTGTCCATGCATAACCATACGTGCTTGCCCTCACCATGCCCTCAATTCACTGTTCCTATTGACATGTATTACACACATACGATAGACAAGATTTGACCAGTAACAATTGGAGAAAATAAACTTTGATATCCTTGAACTTCTCTGCTAAGACTTCACACCCTTTATCAAATCAGTCTGTTGTCAATTAAATGATGACCTTAAACTTGCCCTACTCCACACACCTCAACATTTTCTTATAAAACACTGTTCAAAGTAAGGGGAAATTTGGGTGTACATGCACTTCAGCTATCACAATAGTTGCACTGAGTCTGATATGCATTTCTATGTCAAGAAAAACAAAGAAGCAAATAATGACAATCAAATAATGTCTAACATATTCATTGTGTTTTCCATAATTTAGAGAATCTGTAACATTTGATCAGATGGGAGACAATTTTCTTCCAGCTCCTGCTTATTTCAAATCCTGCCCTTCCCCAGGGTTTTTGTTTTTGTTTTTGTTGGCCTACAATGCCCTACATAGAGGGGGATTTTTTTTCTTCCAAAAACTTCCTACCCCCCCCCCCCCCCCTTGAAAATATAATGGTGCGTCCCTTATTGATACAGAAAACAGAATAAGTCCCATGCGTGTGCGGGGCCCGGATGTGGCATAATGCACTTGCATGAAAAAGATGTGGGTTCAAGTTTACATATGGTGCTTGGGCACATTAAGTGCACTTTTAGTACAGAGATGGTGGTCTCCCATTGGTCAATGTTGCCTTATGCATGCCCACTATATTTCTTCTATATATTGATTCCTCGTTGTAAGGTGACTTCGCCAATTTGGAGCTGATCAAACCAAAGACGCAGGGGTCGCATTCTGACGCGTCTGCACGTCCTGGACCTCTCACTTTCTTGTAGTGACGAGTCAGGTTTCAAATTGGAAAGACTTGCGGGTCCCGATCAAAATTGAAGGGACCCCTTAAATGTGACGATGTATGGAAATGGAAACCTTAAGAAATTCTGTAAATTACATATCCATCCTTTGCTCACAATATAAATTCATTAAAATTGTCCGTAAAAAAGTAACATTTTGAAATACCCAAACTTCAGGACCCCTCAATTTCTCGGGGGACCCCTTAAATTTGTTTTTTGAAGTCCTACAGGGTCCTGAAAAATTTCATGGGACCTCTCACATTTTTGATCCAGTGCTATCCCTGCAAAGACGGTACACAGTCTTTGATCAAACTATAGCCATATCATATCTTCAGCAGCCAGTCAATCATGCGTATAACGAGGGCTATAAATCATGTAATGATTTCCTATTGGTGCAATAGATGTGCCACTAGATATCATCAATAGACTGATACCCATCAAACTCCTTGACATAATTACCCATAATGACTTGATCAAGTACTACTGTTAAATAGCTAATTTTGGTGCGAATAATATTTCGCACTTTGTAGATTTTCAACTGTTATGCATGTTTTTAAATTTGGGATTTGTAGCTTTATCAAATACATACCTACACATACTTGTACCTACACGTAAATATATATTGCATGTTATTATTCTGTGCGGGAAAATAACGGTTGCTTGAAAATGTCCACTTTTACAGTTAAATGGAAGTCTCACACTACCAAACAATGATTGTCAGGTGTGTTTTTTTCTCCAATTTTGCATCTTATAAAACAAACCCATCAGTTACATGATTATGAGCATATTTTCTGTTTGAAAATACACACATTAACCTTAACTCTCTTTAAAAAAATTAACCTATTATTAATCCGATCAATGCACGAATCTTAGGTTAAAGATTCGTGCATTGATCGGATTAATAATAGGGGTTTTTTTTGGGTTTTTTAAATTTTATATAACAATGTTGAGTTACAAATTTTGTCTTGACATGACCCACTGGCTGTCAATAATATTTGTCAGCAAAATAAATAAATAATAATAATTGACGACCCAACTTCAAGATTTTTGGCACTTTAGGGCTGGCGACACAACAATGTTGTTGTGCCTAATGATGGCATCAACATAGCCAACAGCTAAAGATCAGAATCTGGTCCCACGCTCCTAATTCAGCAGCATAACGCACACATGGAACTGTTTTCACAAAATTACCAAAAAGGTATGTTTACATAAAATGAAACTGCACAAAAGAGCTAAACTATTCTATTTCTATGCTTTCATTTTTACTCTATTGGTACATGTGGTGGAGAACTATGACGATTTTATAGCTAAGAAAAATTTGCGAAGGGCAAATCATACTATGATAGAAGGTTGATTCAAATAGGCATATCATTTAAAAATTTATATGTAAAATAGGCATGGAATAAAGAGCAATATAATGCCGTTTTAATAGGATACAACTATTAAACTCATTAAATTTACAAGCAGGGTCCTCCAAATATTTAAGGCTTGGAAACTGAGTTTTGCTGAGAGCTTTTTTAAAAAACCTCAAAAGGGTTTTAAAATCAGAAGTGCAGTTGTACGCATTTTGATATAATGTGTGTGGGGTGGGGGGATATGGGGGGGGGGGGGGGGGGGGGTGGGGGATATGGGTCATGAGACCTGAAGCAGGATGAGAGGATGTCCATATTTACTCAAAGAGTTCAATTTAAGAAGGTGTTCAAGACAGTATACTAAAACCGATCGATGCACCAAGATTTTATCTAGAGACAGAAAAAGTACTCCAATTTCATAGCTAGTCATGTGACAAGCCCTGAGGAATGTTTTACACCTGATATAATGGTACTTGAAATCCTAGGAGCACACACTCTGCAGAATGTTTGGACAGAAACCAAATACCATGTCCAGTAATTACCAGATAAAACTGTTTCTTTGCAACTGCTAAAAATAACGCGTTGATTATTACACAGGTGACTGTTCCCATTATTGAGCCAATTACAGATTGTAAGGGTAAAGACTTGATTTGACCCAAGTTACTGATGAGGGCAAAGACTTGATTTGACTCAAGTAACTGAGGGCAAAGACTTGATTTGACTCAAGTAACTGAGGGCAAAGACTTGATTTGACTCAAGTTACTGAGGGTAAAGACTTGATTTGGACTTGAGTTACTATGGGCAAGGACTTGATCTGACTCAAGTTACTGATGAGGGCAAATACTTGATTTGACTCAAGTTACTGGGGTAAAGACTTGATTTGACTCGAGTTACTATGGGCAAGGACTTGATCTGAGTCTGACTCAAGTTACTGATGAGGCAAATACTTGATTTGACTCAAGTTACTGGGGGGGGGGCAAGACTTGATTTGGCTCAAATTAATATTAGAGGGCAGACTTGGTTTGACTCAAGTAACTGAGGGCAAAGACTTGATTTGACTCAAGTAACTGAGGGCAAAGACTTGATTTAACTCAAGTTACTGTTACTGATTAACTTGAATTGACAAGCGACTGTCTAAAATGGTTTAATGACTTGGAAATAATCTATAGAGACATGGTAAGAATTGCTTCAATGATATGGGTATGACTACAAAATGGTCTGGTAAAGGTGCGTACTTGAAAAACAAAAGGATGAATACATGATACCTTTGAAGCACTTTTAAGTGTCAATTTATATTATCAAATCATAACCTCAATGATGATACATTTTGACAGTTAATTTCATTAAAAAAGAAAGAATGAATAACATTCCAGCCAGTAGCCACCAAAAATACAATGGATGTACTTTTTGTCATAAAAATAAGGAAACCTTGATAGGATAGCAGTACATGTACCTGGATGGCTAGCCCAGATTTTTACTGAACAAAATTGATGCAGGAATTCTCAGCTATGATGTGTTTTCATTATACTGGTTTTTAAAGTTGATATCCCACCACCAATCAAGGAAAGTACACATACATGTAGGAGAAGTTTTAAAGATCATGCAACATTAAAGGTAGATGACCCGATCACATTTTCGTAACACAGAATTATTTCAAACATACAGAGATTTTCATATCATATGAAAGCTCGTATTTTTCTCATCATCATACTGAAATTTGAAGGCCTAAATCGGTATCATTACGGAGAAATCGATGAAATAACGTCGAATTACCGCAAATGGTGGTAACCACCGATATAGTTTGTGTACATACTCAATGGGTACAGTTCACAGCATCTTGTGCGTCTAAAATAAGAACCATTAGAGCTATGCATCAAACTTTGGAACACAACTTTTTTAAGGATGACCTTTCATGTAGAATAGAAAACTTCAAGTTGAAAATCGGAACATCTACCTTTAAAATACATTTTAACATACATAACCTTTTTTGTTAATTTTTGAACAGGTAGAATTTGGATTTTTTTAATTTAGATAAAAATCAGGCCTTGTAAAAAATCAATGATTCCAAGGGTCCTAACTTATTTTCAAGGGTCTAAAACATTTGAAATTTTACAAGATCGGGGCAATTTTTGAATTCAAGATGTCAGGATTTAACAATATAACATGCATATAATGTATTATTTCACCCTACTGTATAAAATCATAGGAAAAGTTAGCATTACATTTCAAGAGAAGAGGTGTTGCATGTCATGTTGTCGTATTATATGTATAACCAATAGGCCTTGTCGTCAGCAACATCTTCCTTTTAAAAAAATGTACACAATTTTCTGTGTTTGCCTTTGATTATTGTGGGTCTCAATGACCCCTATGATAGATGAGTCAAGGGTCCTCACCAACTTTTAAGGGCTTTTGACCTGCCCTTAAATATTTTGAAGCCTGATAAAAATGTTAAGTTACAAACAAAATTCACGGAACCTTATATCACCAAAGAGTAGGATCCACAAGGCATTGACTTAGGAACGCACCATTAGATACTCGGAGGGAGGGGATGGAAGTTTTCTGAAAGAAAGAAAAATCTGACTCACCCAACTCAATGTAAAGAAAAACATTTAAACCTAAAAAACAAACATGGCCGCCTTTGCCAAAAACAAAACAAAAACGGCGAGAAAAAAATCTCCGCCCGACCCCAACTTCCATGCCACCCCCCCCCTGAAAATCAAATGGTGCGTCCCTTACAGGCCTGTTGAATTAATATTAGGCTTTACTTACACTGGTCAATCAGAGTTGGATGCAACTGATCAATTAATACATGATTTCAGGAGCAAATGTGTCACCTTTTGAAGATATAAGTCATCATTTTATCATAGATTATCATGATGATATGTGAAGATATGCTACTAGTACTACCGCTACTTGTAGGTTGCCCCATACCTTCAAAAGATAACACATCCGGTATCTGATACGAGTAAAAGATATGTGACCTATGCACATGAAAAATGCTACTCAATTAGCGTAAGAAGCGATGTAATTTGCTCAATGGATAGTTTAAGTACAAAGGTCAAATGTATAGTCCTACACACTATTCAATTGACCGTTTTATAGCTTGTATTATGCGAAGAAATGTTGACAGTGAAACTGATCAAAGATCCAAAGTGCCATGTGACTCACAAGTCACAACCCATCCATGAATAATCGAGCTTTCAAAACAAAAAAATAATAATAAAAAATCAAAATTGGCCATTTTTATCACTGGGAGAAATCCAAACAACATCCAAATTGTTTCTCTCATGATTTGCTTATGACAGTTGGCGAGTTTAAAGAAGCTATAATACGGACCTCTCAGGTAGGGTCGGGTGTCTCCCCCCCCCCCCCCAACAACCAACAACCAAAAAACTCTTGACAATTTTCCAAATGAACAACAACAATTCAACTATTTTGTTTTTTCAAATTCTAAAAAATTTCTTAAAAAAAGAAGAAAAAGAAGAAAAAAGAAATAAAAAAATTTGAAGAAAAAAATGGGTCAGTCGGTCAGACCCATAGAACATGCTTTTTTGTGGCCTTATCAACATTTGCCATGCATTGTCAATATCTTATTTTCCAGCGATTTTTCCTTCTACACACGCAGTAAACCTATAAATATGAGCAGATTATTTTTCTTGCTCCCCGAATCTCAAGGAAAACATGAAAAATGTGTTTTAATCAGGGACAAATCTTTCAAAAAAAAGTACAAGAACTTTTCATATGGTATTTTTTGCAGAGCCTGTTGTGTTGTGCTCTGCATGCAATATTTTGATATTTTTATATAAATATTTGGGGTGAATGCAAGCATGAAAGACTCCATTGATTACAGGATTAAATAAAAATTGTAAATAGGGGTTTAAATTTGCTAATGGGGATTTAATGAGATTTCCCAATGTATCACATATTTTATCTTTTTTGCTTAAGGGATTATGATTGGTATTTGATGGGATGTTTTACTGATGTAGGGAGGTAATTTACAGGTGACATGTTACATAGGTTTAGAGAAATGCCCTGAAAGGAAGATGGCTGTGATCTGAGACAGATCTATTGGAAAATGAAAACGGACGGTGAAAATGTTACAGAACTGGCCCTCAATCATCAAGTGTAAAGTACGAACATCCTAACATGTGTTCAGAGGCCAACTCCATTCAAATCCATCCATACAAAATGAAGGCCCAACCACCCACAAATTTGGGGTTAGAGATTTTATTTATTTTCAAAACATTCATTATCTGTAACCTTTCAACTTTAACCACTTGCCCCTTTAGATTAGATGGCATGGGTGGTATAGAAATAATAACAAATACAGATGAGTTGAACAAAAGTGAATGCTTATTTGTAAAGCTTTTACAAAAAACAATTTGAACTTTGCTCAAGGGTGATTCGTTTATTAAACATATTTGAATTAGATATAATGTTTAATGTTTTCAAGGAATTATTGGGTATATAATGAGAACAATGCACTGTAAACATATGAATAGTTAACAATAGAAGCTCGAGGAGCCCATGCATATAATTATAATATTATTATATCAATACATTTTGTGAATAAAACCTCTCTTATTTGATGGGCACTTTTGGTTTTTGTTCAAATCAGGAGCTTAGAAGAAAGTGAAAGTTGGTTACATAAATACAACTCCCCACCATCAGTATTTAGAATGAGAATGTTTTCAGAATTTATTATTTTTACAACCCTTTTGTTTGGTTCATTTTATTTCCTGAAGAAATGTGTAAATTGATGCAAAACAAATTATTTGAAAAAACATGATTGCAGTTATTATTTTATTTTATACCAACATTTGCATTTTTTATGTGAATTATACATCACCCATTTGTAGCCCAGTTTATTTTCTATTTTTGCATCAGAAATTCTGTACTTTGCATGACATTTTATCTGGCTTTGGGCGTTGAGCACTGTGTAACCTCTCACCATAATTAAACATAGCATATTGTTTAATAATAAACATGATCAAGTCAGCGGGTCTCTAACTTGTACAATTTGTTTGAAGGTTTAGATTATGTAGTCACCGCAAACCTTCGGGCAAATACAGATAGGGGATTGAAACATTCCTTGTGAAGCCATATAAAACTTTAACTTAAAGCCTACATCAACTTTCTGTAGATCTATAAGCTTGCCTAAACATGTTTAAAGGGGGAAAAACAGTTATCTGAGATGAGACTGAGAGTGCCATACTTGGAGGGGGGAAACTCATCTTTTAAACTTGCTGGGATATGCAGAATCATTTTATTTTACATTCAGAATTGAGGTCCTCACTATTTCACAATATAAAATTCCCTTTAAAAGGGAAAACCCAGATTCAAATAAAATGCCATGTGCAAGCAAGGAGGTTCAGAAACTGGAGGAATCAAACTATGGGGAAATAATCGAATAGATGGGGAACCTACATGTACTTTTTGACAGGTGCGTGCGACACCGACCTTTGTAAATTATAAAAGTAAAAGAAACGGATCTCGACAGAACTTATCATATTTTTGACATGAACTTTTATGTTAAAATAACTGCAACACTGCCCCCCCCCCCCCCCCCCCCCCCCGATATGAACAGCCTTGCTAAGAAAAAGAAAATATTGTGAAAGTGGCAATTTGTGTGTGATTATTTTTTTCGGGGTCAACAAACATTGAACCATTTTGCTTGGTTTTAAAATATGTAACTTCACGTTCATTTTGCTTAATTTTTTCGCGGTATCTGCTTCAAGCATGACATGCAAACATTGATATCCTTTTTACCAAAATATCTAATGAATGTATACACATTTTTGTTCTAAGCAGACTACAAATATGTTAATATTTAAATATCTTAAAACCTGCATGATCTGTTCATATAGAAACCCTTGTAACCCAGAATAATGTTATTAGCCTATTTATTAGGCAAATACTTGTTTCAACATCCCATCTGAATTGGAAATCATTGTATGTTTATTAGATAAATAATAAGACCATATATTGGAATGAAAATATTTGTAATCATGGGATAACGTTATTAGGCAATTATTTGAACATCCCATTTTCTGAATAGAAATCTTTGTATACGATATTACACAAATGTTCGGAAGATATCTAAATAGAAATCTTTGTTAACTTTATGTTATAGTATATTATCAGGCATTTTAACATTATACTGAATAGGAATCCTTGTAAAATGATGAGCTTTAATCATAATACTGGGTAATGGCCCAAAAAGACTCCCGAAAGTCAGATTTTGTCCTTCATTGGGGGAATTTAGAATTGATCATCATACACTTTCTCATTGTATGACTTGTATATGAGCCTACCAAGAAACATTCTGTTTAGAACATAGATCTGGGTTCAATAACTTCTAAAACAATTTCACATGCTACAACATGGCCTATATGCAGGCCTATATAACCAATCAAATCAGAGGCATTTTGCAGGCCAATAACCTGCTCTGGGGATGTTATTGACCTGGTAATTGGTCACTTTACAAGGACATCTTCACAACTTGTTCCTCATATCAATCATAGTCCTTCATTACATGATGTTATTAATAGGAAATTGCATAACCAATTATCTTTCAATTGTTGTCTACCCAAGTGCCACAATTTCATCTTCTTTAGAAAGCCTGAATTTTTAAGAAATTTACGATTTTACAACTAAAGATGACCATTTTTCACAGAGATGCAAGGTTTCCCAATATTTCCAATGTATTTCTTCTTAAGAAGGAGCATTATTTCCCTCCAAAAAGGAATGTTATCAATGTTATTACTCCTAAACCTAAAACCAATATAATATAAAATACACAGTTTTTCTTATAGAGCTGCCATTGAATGGAACAAACGTGACCAAAATATTTAAGTCTCCCCCAATCTTATATTTGTCAACCGTCTTAAACGAATTTGTCAGTTGTAATATCTAGATCCAAAATGTGTAATTTTGTTTTATTTATATGCTGTATTAGAATAGATTCAAGAAATATGTTTTTATAATGCTATTTTAGGTGTTTTAAATGTAACATGAAAACATGAATCGACTTAATCACGGCCTCGGTGAAAAACAGCTATTTTATGTTGACCTGTGCATCGTAAATAAAGATTATGTATGTATGTATGTATGTATGTATGTATGTCTCCCAAATTCTCCATTTTCCCACATCTCATATACATGCATCCCCACCCACAGTTCAGTTTCTGCTTTGTTTATAATTATAACTCCACAAGTTTTGACCTCAAAATTGTGTCAAACCCCTTTAGGGCTTTTACTCTCATCTATCTTACTCCATCATTATACATCAATATACATGATGTTATACATGGTCTCCTGCAGGGTAGGAATGCCTTAGCTTCATGGATCATGATGATGATGGAGCAAATGGAGTAAAGGACCATGACCACCACCCTCTGGCCTTGAAAAAACCAACTTTTCATGTCATACTTTTTCAAAATCCATGGGAACTTTGGGTAATTCTTGAATTTTGTATGTCATTTTCAGAACGGATATATAGATACATTGAAGATCTAATTGATACTTTATTGAAGTAGATGTCATGTGGATGTATTTGGTAGACTACAGTTTTCCCATTCCACATCCGAAATCCTTTTCCTAACACAACTATAAATGCACATTAACAGAAAAACAGCAAAATAATAAGTCGTCAGAAAAATCAACCTTGACAAAAATATCAACATTCATGCATCTAATCACAGATTTCCACTATCTGTGATCTAATAATATGGATAACAATGTAGCAATTTTTACATCTTATACATGTAAGTACAAGTAGGGAAGTTGGTTTACATTGTACATTATACAGGTAGGATTATAGTTTTATCCCAATGTTTAGCCCCACGAGGTCACTTTGATTTGATTTTAATTGGCCACCATGATGAATTTTGCATTTTCTAGGATCCAAAGTTTCACTGAACATGTGGTAATGATGAATATAAACATGTAGGTACAGTACTGTGTACTGTAAAAGCCAATATTTCTGCGAAAAGATATTTTTGCGCATTTTGATATCATAGACATTTCACGATTTGTTTTCTTTACGGGCGACCTTCTAGATGCCTGAATGCACTGCATGAATGTTGAATACATTTTGTGTGTGTTATAATTTTTGCGCGAAAAGCATGAAAATAAAACCACCGCAAAATGTCACCCTTTAATACAGTATCATACTTATAAAATAAATATAAAGCAAAATGGCAGATGAGTGGGGGGGGGGGGGGGAATACACTGAATATAATAAACCAGATCTCTTTTTGTACAGAAAAATCAACAAAATACATACAATTTGATGAGAAATCATGATTTTATCTGTTGAACTATTGGCAATATTATTGCATGGTGAACCAAATTTGCTATAAACCATGCAGTCTTGTTTATGACTGCATTACGAATATAAAACTTAAAAGCTAGAAAACAGCTGGACAATTTTGGATGCTGAAAAACTTTTAAAAGTCAAACCATAGATCCTAGTCAAACCAAGGAATGATTTTGATAGAAAACCAATTGCCTAGAGAACTCATGATTAACATTTCATATGTCAATCTCCAAATAGCGTATTTAAGTTGTCAATAATGACATACATTATTGAAGCTCTATTTAAACTTTTGAATTGACTCTTCACCTTGGAAACCATATCTTAAAGGGTCATCACATCAGATCTATGTCTTTTACCCTTCATTTGATTTCTTCATATGACCCTGCAATCTGTCACCAGTTTTCAGGGCTTGAAATAAGCAGGAGCAGGGATCAAATTTACCCCCCCCCCCAACCTCAAAATGCCCCCTCGTTCTTATATGTAAATTGTGTCACCAGGAGCACCTTTTACACTGAAAACTACCCCTGGTTATTCCATTGCATTATCTTCAGGATGAGCATATTTCTGCAAATTTGTGTAAAAAGTAGCTCTTGGTTCTTAATGCCAGTTTGTTTTTATAGAGAGTAAACGAGATAAGATAATGACCTTTGACCTCAGATAACATGGAAATCCTCACTTACTACAATGACACCTGACCCTAGAAACCCATCTCGATATTAATAAGCTTACCCAAGAATCATCAAATTCCTTTTCCAAATCTAGTCCCGCTAAAGCATCTGTATCTTCCTCCTCCTCCTCCTCCTCCTCCTCCTGCTCCTCCTTCTCCTTCCATTCCCATAGATCCAAAGGACTAGTACTATCCTCCTCATCCTCTTCATCAGAGGACACCACCCTCGTGATCAAATCCCCGCTTTTTATACAAGGGGCAGAGGTCGCCGACGACAGAGGATAGGCTTTCGGTGACGATGGCAAAGATACTGCCTGCTTATTCAACTTAATATCGAGCCTTGTGATGTTGTTATTCGACTGCTGCTTTCTCATCAGCAAAAACGGCATTTTGTTCAGAATCTGGTCGCTCAAATGAGCCGGCATAAGTGTCGAAAATTGCACAGACACACACTTTCACAAGTAGTAAATTTCCGACCGAGTCACAGACTGCCAGGTATTCCACTTGTCAAACTACTACATCAGGTATTTTATCAACAACATTCCGTATGATAATAATTCCAAGGTAATTTCCACACTTCTCTTTCAATCAACTATGGTTTCCCACAAACAAACAATTTCAATATAGAAACACTCCAGAAATATACTTGTCCTTGCGCTGTATAAATCACAGTCCACTTCAAAAACCTGTTGAGTGTTTAATGATATAAAAGCAATTTTTACAAACTACTGATTACTTCGCTGTACTAAGTGATCCAAATGGACTATTAAGTAGTCAAGCAGGTAGAAGTTTATCACTGCCTCGTGCTACGCATTAGCAGATGATTCAAACAATATTAAAATGTCTTCCGCATATATTCCTCTATATTCTCTAAACCTGTTGAGAATGAGATGTGACGCAAAACAACCAGAGTCCAGATTCCGGTAAATAGATGACCAGTCGCTGAAAAAATCACCGTCGGCCCACGGCCATAGTAAGAAATTATATTATCCACGCAAAATTACGAAATATTGAGTGGTTCTGCTCGAAGGGGAGCATGCGATTCACACTGTGGTCTGGCATGTATAGGGTAATGCTTGCACTGTGCTCACACCATGTGGTGTATGCTGTTATCCTGTAAACTTGTGTGTTGTTATACCATAAACACAGCTATATAATCACAATGACTCTGGTATGGCTCAGGTTGACCTCCTCCACCAACTTGCATCCAATTCACACTCAAACCAAAAATCTGTCATCACAGAATTTTGTGTAGAAACAAAATATTGTCCTAAAAGCTGACAAACAAGAAAAATGTATACAAACAGGCCTGTCCTATCCACATGCCAGTCAGTATTAGTTTGCTTATACTCAGCAGAATCAGCAAAACAGTCTTTGAGGGGATTTGAAAGACTGAGCACACATGGGAGGTGTGCGCAGTATACACAGCGAACAATAGTCCATTTGAGCAGCTCAGAGTTTCAACAACAAAATATTTTTGTCCAGCCAGAAAATAATTTGTGTCAGTCTGATCCCATCAATACATTGAAGTAAAGTGAAGACTAGGGTTTCTGTGAGAAAACACCTAGCACGCCCACTCACAAACTATGATATAACTGGGGTTGTGTCATCAGCTATTATTATCACATGCATAACCATGTGTTTTAGATAGCAACGCAGTTGTTTCTATTTATCCTGTGTTTTAGATAGCAACGCAGTTGTTTCTATTTATCCTGTCTATATGTGAAACATCTGTAAACTTCTTCTCCAATCTCAAATTTAAATAACTTCTGAGATTTTCTGCTTTAAGATTGGTCCCAGTGATCTGCATTGGTGAGCACACACCCACATACAGCTCTCTAGCACTGCTCTCTACCAAACCAATTCTGTGCACTGTCACTTGATGAATGAACTTTTTCAAAGCAACACAGCACAGAACTATAATTGCGAAGGTTTGTCACCCAATATTGCACCTGGTAGCCCAAATCTGGTGTAAATGTTGTCTTCTCCCTCTCAACTGTAGTTGATTCTTTGATTCTTTGACAGTGCTTATAAATTATTAGCCCAAGTTTACACAAGCGGTAATATCTCCAATGCTTTATAGTTACACAGCTTTAAAATTAAAGAACAAAATAATTTGGGCTATTAAATTGAGGGTAGGCAACACTCTTACCAGTGTAGTCAGCAGCAGTATTCCCAGTTATTTATCATATCAAACATTTCTTATACAAAAAACACATTTCTCTGCCATAGTACTAAATGTTAGTTAAATAAACATTTCAAAGTAAAAACATCCCAAATGTTATTTAAAGTTAAATACATTTTTCAAAAATGAAGGAAAAACATATTTCATCTGATAGCCTACGTATAATATAAACTCAACAGATTGAAATGAAATAAATATTTGATACAAATGAATCATTTTCCAAACAAAAACAAAAACACTCTGGGAGAGACAATGCAAACAAAAGCAATCAATCATTTTTGCGGCTTCCAGCAGCCAAAAAATACAATATTTATATATTTCATCTTTTTCATGCTCCACCAGCTAGCTATATAATGGAGTTTATTAGCCGCCCAGCATTGCTAACTAATTCATTATGACATATGCAGTAAGAATAGATGCAATGAATCACTTAACATTTAACACAGTGCGTCTGTATTTTATGTAAACGTGATTGAATTGTCCGGGGAAGACATGAAATTGATTATTTTCACTATCGGGGAGAGAACTGAAATTTTATTTTATTTTGTATACATGTTCTCCCAGTGCCTCCTATGCGGTATACCCCATATCTGGCATTACACTGTATAAGTCAAGTCCCTCTACCCATTCCTTCCCTCCTCCTCCTCCAATAAAACATTGTATTTTCCATTTATTATTTTTGTATCATTAGCCTTAGACAACAAGGCTGCTTCAACCATCTTGATTTTTACACAGACAATTTTCAAATAAAAATAATTTTCCTTCAGATTTTGTTCCTTGTAAAACAAAATTATGGTATACTTTTAGGGGAGAGTTGAGGGGGTTGTCGCTGATCGATGAGCTAAACAAAATGGACCCAGAACCTAAAATTAATTATTTTTCTTCAGGTATTGTTCCTTATTATACACAAACAAAATATACTTTTCAATTTTTAGGGGAAAGGGGAGGGGGGAGGTAATGCTAATCTATGAGTGAAAAAGCAAACCCAGAAGCTCTGATGAAGAAAATATGGAACAGTTAAATAGTCATTGCCTGTATTGCAATACCACATGGCCTGGTACAGAAATGAATGGATCTCTTTGTATTTTGGGGTCAGGAATATGGGGGATAAAAAGCTTTTTATAGGATATCATTTGGGGATTTATGAATCTTAATGGCAAGCTGTCATGACCTGTGCTAAAATCCCACATAATTGTAAATAGTGGCAATTTTCACGCTACATTAATTTCCCCTCAAATCTGTTAAGCAAGGCCAACATGCTTTTCAAGAGTTTTTGAAAATCCCGACTCAGGCCCATGAGGGCTTTTCTATGAGGTGAGGAGTTGAGATTTTTGTCAAAAATGGGCCTTTTCACCATACAAAATTAATAATAATATGGACCTCTTTAATAATCGTAGGGGAAGGACAATAGGTCAAAAGTTGACCTTTTACATCTCTTTATCTTCTCAGTCCTTACAAGTTACATTCTAAACAAAAAACATAAAAACGTTTGCATTTTTTTCTCGCTTGTTTAACAAAAAACATTTTGAAATTCTATTAAAACCAAAATGGGAAACTTTTTTCTCTTATTGTCTTTTCCCCTAACTTTTTCAGCAAAAAGCATCTTAAAATTCTTTCTAAAACCAAAAGTAGAGATATCTTAGGGACACCCTCCCCTCAAAGTAAAAATAAATACTAATACTATTGATAGTTAATGCCCATCACTCAAAAAATAAATGTGGATCCATTGCACACCTGCTTTATTGCAAGAAACCATACACTACAGAAACCATCAACATTTTATTTATAAATAATGATCAAAGAGAAATGAAACCATTTTCGTTGATGACGTACACTGACGATGGTGGTATAAGTTTCAACTCATCAACATCATTAAAAAATAAATCATAAATAGACACAACAAAACACTAATTAATTCTAAATATTTATTCTGTAAGAAGATGCACATGGTTGAAATGATTAAATATCCTGTACGCAGAACCAGCTGCAGTTTCACAACATCTTTTGTCCAAATAATAAAATAATAATTCAGTTTCTCCGCTCTTTAAAGCTTAACTTTTTTAATTTCAATTAATTTTTTTTATGTGTGTATTTCGTTTATACTTTTTCTGATGGGCATCATATTTGTATTAAGATCAAACATTTGGGAAGTCACTGATTTGCAACAAATGAATCCCCCTGTCACCACTTCCCCACACCATCCCCAAGTTGAAATTGAAGACAAAACTCTACTAATGTGAAATTTGTTGTATATAAATTTAAATGTAGTTGTATGATGAAAAAATGACATAAGACATATTTTATAAGAATAAATTGAAAAGATTCATTTTTATATAAACATTTTTCTATATACAAGTTGCTCAGCTCTATTTTGGTACACAGTAGTTCTTTTGTTTCTCAGCAGTTGTATGATGAAAAAATGACACAAGACATATTTTATGAGAAAAAATCTAATACAAACGTGTTATAACATTTAAATAAACATTTTTCTATACACAAGTTGCTCAGCTCGTATTTTGGTACACAGTAGTGCTTTTGTTTCTCAGCAGTTGTATGATGAAAAAATGACACAAAACATATTTTATGAGAAAAAATCTAATACAAACTTTTTGTAACATTTAAGTAAACATTTTTCTATACACAAGTTGCTCAGCTCGTATTTCGGTACACAGTAGTTCTTTTGTTTCTCAGCAGTTGTATGATGAAAAAATGACATAGGACATATTTTATAAGAACAAATTGAATAGAAACTTTTTATAACATTTATATAAACATTTTTCTATTCACAAGTTGCTCAGCTCGTATTTTGGTACACAGTAGTTCTTTTGTTTCTCAGCAGTTGTATGATGAACAAATGACATAAGACAAATTTTATAAGAACAAATTGAATAGAAACTTTTTATAACATTTATATAAACATTTTTCTATTCACAAGTTGCTCAGCTCTATTTTAGTACACAGTAGTTCTTTTGTTTCACAGCAGCAGTAGTGTTCTATTTCCTCCATGTTTAGCTATTGAGTCACTCACCATATCAATTGCAAGGCACGTAATTAGATTTGCTCGGTATTTGTAGCAACAGAGCATAATTTGGCATCATCACCAGGGAAATCAAGGCGGGAATATGCAATGGCTGATTTATCGGGTTGTGGAAAGCATTTGACAGGGTGGACCGGAATTCCTTGATCTTTGGGATGCGCAATTTTAATAGGACATCCAGGGTTTGATTTTAATAGGCCATTTGGGGTTTGCTTTATAGAAATAATAAGATATGAACGTGACAAATATCATGGACTGTTGACAAATATTGGATCACCTGCAGTCCTATTTTTGTATCAAAAAGAAAATATTGTTTGCTGGGAATGTGTTTTAATATTGACCAAATTATATAAAAAATAGTTTTTACTATCTTTTAAAAGGGAAACTGCAAAACAAAAGTTAATCTACTAATATGCAAACATAATTTGACAGGTCACTCACTGAAAATTCAATGTATAAAAATAAATTCATCAATAATTTAATTTAAAATGATTTTTTTTTTAAATAAGAAAAAGAGAAATTTGAGTCTGATAAACAAGCAAACAAACAAGCAAAACAATTGTTGGCATTGGCCTTCACTTGGTTTTACAAAAACAAAAACATGACCTACTTCTCAGGAAATGTTCATCATTAGTGTTAAAACTAACATTTTCATTTTTGTGGAGGTTAAAATGTTCATCATTACTGTTAAAACTAACATTTTTGTGGAGGTTATATTTTCACATATATATATTTGAAATAGGGCCAACAGATATGAATCAATGATTTATCACATCAAAAATATTATCAATAAATTTCAGAATATTGCTAAGTGTACAATACACAAGAAACTAAGCAATTCAATACATCACATGAGACTTTCTCAATTTGTGAAATAAGCAAACCTGTGTCATCATCTGTATGAAGGTTTTCTACAAAGTTCAGCCTTCATAGCTAATAATAGATAGCTAGTATAAAGTTGAATAGGCCTAAATCCCCTTATAATTTAGCCTAAATCCCAAGATATCCATAGGCCTATCTTTACTTAGTAAACAACAACAAAAAAGGGGGTGTGGAATCAAAAGCACTGGGTACAAAATTAAAACAAAAAATTAAAATTAAAGCAAAAATTAAAATTAAAATTAAAAACAAATAAAACAAATAAACAACAAATCATACAGTTGTTTGAGAATTTCATTAAAATGAACTAGCCACATCCCACGCATTTAACCACTATCATTTCTTAACCACAAAATATTGAAAAACAGTGGAAATATGAATTGTGCTTGTCCAACACCTTTTGAAAAAGATTTAATCAGTTGGAAAGGTTAGACCGTCATCATATATTGTTGAACAAATCACAACTATAACAATAATAATTACTTCACAATTGAATCAAAATACATGGTTCACAAAAAGTTCACTTGCAAATGAAATCCAATGTTAATCTAGCAAGATATCATATTACTAGGCATACACCCGGTGGGGGAGGGGGGGGGGGGGGGGGGGGGGGGGGGGCATACATAACTCAATTATTGTGTAGCCTATCAGTGAGTATTACCATTGATTTACAACAAAAGTTTCATTTTTTCATCCTCTTCCTTTATTGAGTCAGATGTTTTGAAATTAGGCCGACAAAAATATAAAAAATTGTGTTGCCCTTAGGGACCGAACCTAAAATCTCGACAATCTGGGTCACTTTTTAATTTTTTTCATTTAAAATTTAAATTTTGCCTGACTTGTCAAAATAATACTATTTTCTGCTTGAAATGAATAAGTTTGCTTGAATAGATTGCTTTTAAACTATTGTCACACTAGTAACATTAGTCAAATTGACGTTTACCAATTTTGTATTGTCATGAACCACAGTATCTGTAAGTAATATTTGTCAGCAAAAAAAGAAGAAGACAATCGACCGACCAACAACACAACAACAAAAATCTGGCCTTAGGGGCACAGAAGAAGTTAATAATTTGATTGCACCTAAATCATGGATTTCTCTCATTAGCATATTGTAAAGAAGGTAAACATTGCTGCGAAGCAAGTGGGGGTAAAGGGTTCAAATTGGTAGCCTTCACCAACTGAGTTTGGAATTGTTATTCTTTTTAAACATTTCTAATGAGAAACTGTGTAATTTATTGTCATTGGCATTTATTGTTGGAAAAAAGATTCTCTGAGTATAGAGACAATTAATTTTATTTTAAGAATTGGTACAAGTATGAGGCCAAACAAAAAATAGTTGTGTTGCCCTCATCCGGCCGGGTCAAAATTCCGAGAATGTGGGCCGGGTATTTTTTAAAAAATTTTGTTTAAAAAGAATTTCTTCTTTTTTTTAAAGTTTTTTTAAAGTTTTTTTTTTAAGTTGGGTTTTTTTTCAAGATTTTTTTTCACAATTTTTTTTCAAGATTTTTTCTTCTTCTCAAGATCTTTCAATCTGTGAAAATTGCACAGAGATGGGCAAGAAACCAAAATATTCACCATCGGGTTGAAAATACATCCAGTAAGCGTTTTCCTTAGTATCTTCACACATCGTTGATTTGGTAAAATTTAAAAATCAAAAAAAAATCTGGCCGGCCGTCCTTCCCGATTTTAGGCTTGTGAGGGCAACACAGGGCAACACAACTAATTTTTTTTTGCCTGATGATGACGTCACGGAATAGATGGCAGATGTTTCAACAGATGAGCAAGATCCAGCGGAAGTCTCCCAAAACTATCTCCATCATGAGTCATTAAACAAACACAGACAGTGCATTTATAGGCCCCCTACCGGCCCACTCCATGACCCACAATTGGCCCCTGCCATTAGGCCGCCCATAGGCCGCTGGTAGGATGACATTCCTGGTATCATCAATGTCATGTCCACTGCCAATTGCCAGGTTACGATAACTATCTCTTACACGTATTGTAATATTGCACTTGGAAGATAGACATGGTAGTATAGCATATTTTATGGATTTGCAGTTGTGACAGAGATTGGGGCACAAAGTGGATAATAAGCACACAGCGCAGTCTGACCAATTATTAGTGGATATTTAAGAATTCTAAATGATTGAATACCAACAATACATTGCAAAATGGTATTGATAGTTCATATTTCAGGCATTTTGAGTTTAAGTGACCAGCATGAGATAGTTGACATTGGTTCAAGGTTGGGAGGTATGGCACCGCAAACGGACCTCTCAAGTAGGGTCAGTCGGTTGCTGTTGTTTTTTGTTGTTGCTTTATCCTAAAAAGTTCATGGACATTTTGGTAAATTTTCAAAATTGTTCAATGGTTTGGTTTTTTTTTTTCTAATTTGTTTTAAATAAAAAAAATAAAAAAAATAAAAAAAATCTAAAGTTTTCAAAACAATTAAATAATGAATTAAAATTAAAAATTGGGGGGGGGGGGGGGGGGAAGAAATTGCAATCGGTCGAGCCCGTACAATAGGTTTTTGGTATTCTCCCCTTCATTTAGAATTTTGTTGGATATCATGATTACATTTAAGGCAAAAAAGAAACTAAGGGACGCACCTTTAGATTTTCAGGGGGGGGGGGGGGGTAGGAAGTTTTTGGAGAAAAAAACTCTATGCAGGCAAAAAAAAAAAAAATCCCCCCTGATGAGTAAAAAAAATCGCCACCTTCAAAGGCGCAAAAAAACAAAATTCACCCCTTGCGGCGGCCAAAAAAAAAAAATTCTCCCCCCAACCCAACTTCCCTACCCGCCCCCCTGAAAATCAATTGGTGCGTCCCTAATAGTGAGCTTAAACCCTGTATGCATCCTGAGTCTGCTCTGACCAGACAAATCAAAACAATATACCTTTTTGGGGAAGAGACAGTCTCCAACAGACTATATTTATTTTGATAGAATTCTACTATTCAGACTATTTCATTCTTCCAGTTGAACTGAGTTCTACCCCTAAAGGACACGTCACACAGAAAAATAAACCTGTTCGTCACAGAGAAATCTTACCAGAGTTTAATTATTTTTTTATTTTTTTTAGATTTAAATTTGATTAAAGTTTAGAAAGTTAAAGTAAGCTTAAATAAATGTTTGTTAGACTATTGTCACACTAGAAACATTAGTATACCTTACCACTGCATGTCTTCAATGGGGACTTTTAAAGAATGACCCATACACTTACCCAGTAAGGAATACAAATGGTAGGGTAATCTAAAGCTTACCCACATATGGGCCTATACCAATTTTGTCTTGACATAAACCATATATTTTTCAGCCCAAAAAAAAAAATTAAGAAAAGAAATTTGAAAAAAAAATTGTGAAAAAAATAAATTTTTAAAATCCTACCGTCCGACCCGATTTTTAATTTTTGGCACTTGAGGGCAACACAATTTTTTTGGGGAAGGGGGGGGGGGGGGGGGGGGGGGCCTAATGTAACTTTTCAATGCACTGCTTCAAGGTAGATTGGAAATATTCGCAGCATGACATTTTTTTGAGAATGTAAGTGCTCCTCACAAATTTAGCGAAATTTAATTGCACACAAACATTTCTGGTTTACAGTACTTCACCAAAAGACTTGTGAGATCTGTCCAACAATTTCTAGGTTTACAATGTTCACATAATATGAACATTAATTATGATGATTTAGGGACTTTATATTGCATTCATAACACAATTTGGTTTAAAAGACAGAAGCAATAATGTCCAGTAGTATTCATCAGAATGCATGAATTATTGTTTTGAAGAGAATTTTTTTAAAATTTTTTAAATTAGAGCGGGTAATAGTTTGACAAATTTCACAAAAATATTAAAAATACTTAGTTTACCAAAGACAATATCTACTTGTTTTCCCGACATTCCAGGTATATTATTACTGTATACTTCATAACAATACCCCACAAGGAAAAACCTGACACCTCACTGTGAGTCTATTGTCACAAAAGACAATAGCAACACACAAAGTTGTACAATAAATTGAACTCCGAGTGACGTTTCACGATCCGCAAAACATCCTGTGTTTCTTTCAGCTGATTAATCAGTACATGACTTTTGCTGGTTTTGTTGTAGTGAGAATTAATTGCTAGCCGTTTTAGTGGTATATTACTGAAAACAACAATTTAAATTTTATTGCTAGCCTTCTAAAGTGGTAAATTGATGAATCGAGCAGTTTAAATTTTGAGTGTTGATCAGACCGCAGACTGTAGTTATTATTCCAACACCAAAACAAACTATTGTTGAAATGCTCATTTCAACTCTCTGATATGCTATGAATGCCCTTAAAATATGGTACAATGGTAGCATAACCACGATAAAGACTTAAGTGTTTATTGTGGTTATGCTACTAATGAAATAGGTAACTTTATGATGTCACACATAAAAAAAAAGTTGCTTGTATATTGTATAACTCACTTCCTAGAACCAATTTACACACAATAATAATTGAATTCATAACAAAACGGTGAACAAAAGAGGATTTTACAACTTGTGTTATTCTGATGATAGTTTTCTGCACCCCGACACCCCTCCCACCACCATCACCACATACTACATCACGACAAGAGTGGAAGGAGCTTTAAGTTTAAAACCCCTACCCATATTATTAATTTCCTTTCTTCCTCTTCTCCACTTTTGTTTGCTTCATAATTGAGAGAATAAGGTTTATTGCAAAAAGGTAAACATCAATTGATTATCCTATTCTGATGCATTGTGGGATCGCAAGTGTACAAAAGTTCGCGAGAATTCGGGAGAATTTGTACTCTTTGCGATCCCAAAATGCATCAGAAAAGGATAATCAATTTGTTTTACCTATTTGCGATAAACCTTATAGACAGGGTGTTTCTTTTACCCATTTGTGACATGGAAACAACCTGCAGAGGTCTATGGACAAAAGCAGGACCCATGTCTGACAATTCTTGACATTAATTGACCCTGTAGAGGTGATCACCCCTGTCTAATTTACTTAGGCATCCCTAAGGCCACAGTGTATCCCACGATTGGCAACAAGTGGGCAACTATATATATATAGATAATTCATGACACAGAGATCCACGAACAGCCCCCTCTATTGGCAGATTGTATTGTGAGAGGCTGTTGTTATAAAGATACTTAAAAACATGTGTGCTTACTTTCTTACACATCATAATAGTTTCATATATTTCATAAATTCCTTTTTTGTGTGTGTAAAAGTAGTTAAATCTGTATACCACAAACAAATCATACTAACCCAAATGTGTACTTTTAAATAACATTTCTGTCAATAATACACCCTAATCAGCAACTGAAGTCTTTAAAAGTAGCCCAATTATTCTACTCAATTACATTTTTGGCAACACTGGTCCCTTCCCAATAACTATGTATCAATTTCAAGTCGAAATAACAAAGTATCCCAATGTAAGCAACTAAAACACCTCTGTGGCAATACTACCCCCTCCCCATGGCAACTGTATCCAGTTCCAGGTAGCAGTAATATTTTCATCCACTCAGTCAGCAGGAACACTGAAACTAAATTCCCTATGTATAAAACTGCTACTGACATCATTGGCATTATCATGTTTATATGATAAGATCCTTCCACATTCCAAACCTGGTGGGGTTTAGGATGACCAAACTATCATGTATACATTTTTAATCATATCATAACTTTCAGTTTGTATTTATGGTATCCTATGCCTTGGTGATTCGACTTATCAAATTTCATATTTGTAAATTAATCAAAATTTCAGTCATGAAATTATGACCTAATAAGGTGGATCTTGGCATCTCATAGGTTGCACCATTGAATAAATGTTGATGCTAATCTATAGTTGTTTCTACTAACTTTGAGGGAGTTGAAGACTTCAAACAGCATCAAAAATACCCATTTGAACTTTATGAAAATGGACTGTTAAGTATTTATTGCGCTCAAGTTGTCATTTATGAACCAATTTCACTGCACAATTTTCTATGACATACAAATATGTGACATGTTAAACAAAATGTGTTGTGTTTCATTGATTTTGTGATGTGTACAAAGTTTCCTCCACTGAAATAACTATATTTCCAACCAAACACACGAAAAGGAGTTTAATGCATAGCATGATTATAAATTTCACATTATATGTTATATTAGTTTTAAATGGGTAGGCAAGCACCTGACATTCATTGCATCCGTGCATCTGAATTTGTATAAGGCTTTCGCTGAATTTTATATCATGTGCTGTAGATCTTATCAATAAATCAAACTCTGCATCTAGTATAACCTCTGGAGAACTCAGCATAATACCACTAATACTAACAGAGATTTGAACCCATCACCTTTCAAGTTGACTTACCCTATGATGATTGGCCCACATCCTGACCTGATCCCGATCCTCGAGCGACGCCTGATTGGACGAATCCCGAAACAAGGTTTCAATAGGTGTTTCTATTTCATCAAGCCATAGAAGGAAATCGTTCAGTTGACTATCGTAATCCTGCATGCCTCTCAGAGCCTCTTCAATCTCATTCAATCTAACATTGGACCTGAGTGGGGAAAATTAGTTATGAAAATAGTTATAAAACCTTACATTGACATCACCAGGATCATTCCTTGCACCAGATACCATCTTGGAGCCGAGATATCTAAATTATATTGTTTGTTTTTGTGTGTGTTTTTTTTGGGGGGGGGGGGGGGGGGGTGGTCATATACACTCTATGTAAAAGAGTGGATTTCCACTCTTTCAAGGAGTTAAACGCAGGACAACACGTTTTTGAGTGTTAAACCACTCTAAAAGGAGTAAAAGGGGATTTTATATGACATTGTTCCACTCTATTGAGAGAGAAAAATGAACTTTCACACTAATTTTAGAGTGGACATTTTCCACTCTAAAACGGGTTGTCCTGCGTTTCACTCCCTTCACTCCTTTTCGAGGGAATTTCCACTCTTTCCACTCGTTTTACATTTAGAGAGTACTCTGTTTCGGATATGTTAATGATAAAGGCAAAGATCTTTTGCTGCTGCAGCGGTATTTTTCAGCAGTGTCTGTGAATCAAGCACAGCAATGTCATCAGCATATTCCACTTCATTGAACAGAAGGATGGTATCTGGATTAATGGTTAGGTATTATAATCCCAGAGTCTAAACTAGATGATTGTTCTTCACTGTCAAATATCCTTTTAATACATTCCGAACTCTCCGAACCATGCCGGCTCGGCCATTCACTGCTTAGACCTGCACATTCATGACCAAGCTTTGTCGGTAATTCTACTGTGCTCACATGATCATGCTCAAAAGCCAATCTCATCACTCATGCAAACATACTACATCTATCACTGGACTACACTCTGACATCACTACACACAGGAATGCAGAGTTTGGAAGGACGACATAACTTTAGAATACCTTCCATCACATGTTTTCAACAGGGACTTTAACCCCCTGGGATCTACCTGTCTATCTTACAGTGGTTCTGATTGGTTTATTGCAAGATATACTCATTTGAATAGCCAGTTAAAATGCAGCTTGTAAAATATTTCACTCCATCTTTATCAGGGATACAATTATTCTAACACTGTCTCTCATTGGTGCAATAAATGATTTATCCATCTTTTTAACCAATCGGCCGGTAGTTCTCAGGGGGTAAAAAGAATGATGCATACTCACTCAAGGAACAATACAAATAAAGGGACTTCTATAATAGTAAAGACAGGAATAATTGCCTCTATCGCTCTATCAAAAAACAAAAACAAAAAGTAGAAAAAGTGCTTACCTGTCGCATATATGCGCCCATCTCTCGCCGACCCTGTACAGAATTTGCCTGATCCGACCCGTGTCATCAGTGCTAAAATCTGAGATCAGTCTCTCCCCCGACTCATTGACGGCTTCAATGCAAGGTTTCCACTGCTCGACTTCCTCCAAGAAGGCCTGTGTAAGAAATGGATCCATAGATACGTGTGATGAACTGTTTTGTTAGAACACCTTGAAAATTGTTTGAATTTTGGGTTGAAATGGGCTCAAAGCTTTTGACATTGGTTCAGTCATCAAGCAAGCTAGTGTCTTGTACCTATGGAAGTCTACTCAAAATATCCACTTCCTGGCTGAAGTATATACCACATTTTGGACTAAAATTGAATACAAATCTTGCCCAATTTTGAACTGAAATGGGTTGCCAATCATTGACCTATGTCCCATTGTGTATGATGAAGACATGGTTGGTCTCGCATAACGTATCGCATTCTACATGGAGAGCCATGGTTTGAAACCAATTATCTCATTCCATCATCGAAAAGAAATAGATTGTGCAAGTGTTCATGCCACTGAAACTGTGTTACCAGGGGGTAGCCCTATCTAGCATTATGTATTTCTATTATGGTAGAGATTTCATCAATCATGTATAGTAATGCATTCCCTTTTCACGTCACTTACATTTCTCTGAAGAAAAAATGTGGACAATTCGTTGACATAGAGTACACTAGTAACACATGGTTACCAGTTCAATCCGAATAATGACACTGACATAGGCTTTGTGTTATGATCAATGCGATCAGTGGTTCGTAACAAAGTTAGCTTGAGCCAGATGAGCTGGCAACAGTTATATTTGAACGCGGATTACGCCAGAAAATTAGCATTACTGTGAAAAATCAATGGGGTTATTTTATGCCCAAACACTATAGTACCTTTCACAAACAAGGCAATGAGAATTCATAACTTATTTTCTATGAATTTCTTTTGCTTGCATTTTAACATTTGGGCGCAAACTAACATAATGCTCTGATTTGCATTTGCAAGGTAAACAACTAGTAATATTTTTGAAAGACATACAAAAAAGTTGTATTTTTGAAAGGAAAAAATGTAAAGCTGAATGTGATTTTTGCTATATTTCTGCAGGCCAATTGTGGAACCCCTTCCCCTGGCACAGGTTAACACTCTTGTAACCTCTCTGAAATGTATGTTGGTATAGGATTCTAAATCATGTCTTGACACATTCCACGCTGCAGTCGTCTGCAGGCGACAATTCTAAAATTGCACAAAATATTTCAAAAATCTCAAAATTATTGAATTCCACCAACATATTTGGAATCACCATGAGGAATGCATTAAAATAAATACAAACATGCCTAGTATTGGTTCAATATCCTTGAAATAAGACTTTGAAAGTTGGGAAAGATTTCTGAAAATTTCAATATCTGTATTGTATATGGTAGAACTAATAACTGCATGGAAAGTGTTAAGATCAACAAGCATGGTTTAGTACCATGACTTTGTTATTGTTATAAGGCCAATATATCCCACCCTCCAATACCACATGGCATAGGTTGCATTTTATACTCCATTTACCTTTTGCTGTGCAGTGACATCAGAGTGTATTCTAAGACATGTAGGATATCATCAAAGCTATGTCTCAACACATTGAAATTGGCCTATGTACCTGCACAAGACACATCCCTGTAATCAATCGTAAATGCGGCATCTGTGATGCACTAATGTCACTGCCCAGTGTGTGGTAAATGGAGTATAGTTCATTTTAGGATTCATCAATCAACACAACCACTATAATAGTGCAATGACATAAGCAATATCTTCTCCCTACAGGCCTAACTGTTTTTCTTAGAGTGTCTCTGATTGGTTATTTTGATGATAAAATCATCCCAATAACCAATAAAAACAGAGCTTTTTGTGTTAGATAATGATATATTACCAGATCCCTTATTGGCTTAATTTGAGATATATTTCTTGTTGCAATCAATCCAACAAGTATAAGTTTTGACTCTATAGCATCATTCTGACCATATTCCTTATTGGTTCAATTCTAACTGTCCTAGCTACATCCCCACCTTATCGCCAACCCTCAAATCTGTATCCGCTCCATCATGGTCCTCATATCATTCTTACAATATCCCTCATTGGCTCATTTGTAACAATAGCCCTTTTTGCAGCCAATCAAATCAGTTTTTAGAGTTGAATCACTTCAGCCCTAGTGTTATTATTACAGTATCCCTTATTGGTTCAATTTGTGATGAGGCCATGTTTGTAGCCAATCAAATAAGGCCTTATACAACAAATTACCTTTTGTGATTCCAACTGTCCTTGTAACACCTCCACCTTGTCTCCGACCCTCGAATATGTGTCCAATGTCTGCTCCATCTTTCCCAGCCAATTACAGAGCTCGTCTGTTAGCTCATGGAACTGTTGCGAGTCCGTTAGCATGGTCTCAAGTTGTTTGGAGCGCTGCTCGGCTCGCTGAGAAACGTTGTCCCATAATTCTAGCAGTTTGTGCACTGAAAGGATTTAAAACAATGTATGAATATGAGTGGCATGGTTATAAAAATACAAAGATAATGTCAAAGGCTGATAACCTTTCCAAGGAAGGTATGTGGGTTGGGTGATTTTCCCCCTTTCATATCAATTCCTTGATTTATGACATTTAAAGCACTTTATAATTAGGCCCTATAGCTTTTTAGTTTTGTCTTGATAAATAGACAGATAATACCAATAGCATATCAGTTAGATATGGGGTGGGGGTATTGTTTTACAGAATTCTGATAAAACATTGAGGTATTTGTATCATATTTATCAGATATTTAAACATGACAAGTTCTCAAAAGGTCATAACAAAATTTAAAAACATTTGAAAAAGAAAGTTTGTTTCATGCTTTTAAGAATCGATGACAGGAAACTACATGTGGCCTAACATCAACGCATGTGAGTTTTGACATTTGTAATCATGTTAGTAGTGTTCAAAATGAACTTTTATACATAGAAATCTTGGCGAAATAGTTGTTTTTTATGGAACATTTTATGCCTGTAGTTTACCCCGTAATTTCGCTCAATATTCTAACATTGTTTTGATACATTAGAATGATGATAAAGTTACTTTTAATTCACTATATAGCTCAAGTGTCCTCTACTACTTGCCATTATTGATCCTACAAAGATCTTGGGTCAGGGTGAAAAGGTTTACACAACATAGCCATAAGCCTCATTTCTACAATCCCGGCCATTATTTAAAACACCCTGTAATAATAGTATTTCTATGTTGTATTTCTATGACCGCCAAAGGCAAGAAGCCGAGCGGAGCCAGGCGTCTTTGCCAAATAGCTATTATACTGTGTAAGCAGTATGTGTCGATCAAACACCGTCGTCATCATAACACACGATTAGCTCCGCCTAATTCTATTGACGAAAACATTTAAAGATAGCACTTGATATGTCAATGACGTCTCCCGATATATCATGACATCATTAATCAGCAAGCGCAATTTTTCCAGGGAAAATCTTCCATAAAACAATATAATACATAACACAAAGAATAATTGCGGAAAGGCTTTGAATTATACTTTTTTCACAGAGGGCACTAATCACACTGTTTTAAAAGTGGTTGACACAAAGTCTTGATGAAAGGCTAATAGCATACATTCTCTGTTATCTTCCATACCTTTATCATGTAAAAGTTGCTTATTTCCTTCCGCCTGGCTCTCTTGTTGTAACGTCTTAGCTCTGCTCACCAGCTCATCCAATTGTGGGTGCTTTACTTCGAGATCTTGAAGCAAATCCTATCAACCAATCAGAAAGAATAAAAATAGTTGTTATGAGTTTGGGGTCAAAGGTTAATTAAGAGTTCAAAGGTCATCAGGCTACATACAGGCACAGGCACAAGAGTACTATTAAACATTCAAATCTGAAATACTTCACAAGCGTAATTTTTGCGCTCTGTTTTTTTTTTCGCAGCAAAACATATTGCCTAACTTTTTATACATAAACAAAACACCTATACAAAGTAATTGAAAATTATAAATCTAACAACACTATAAGTTGTACAAATATCAACAGAGCACAAAAATAACCACTCATAGTACTTCAGTAAATCATTAACATCGAAAATGCCAACTTTTATTTATTTTACAAACTGATTTTTGTCTACAACTTTTATTCTACAAAGTTTCTTTCTTTCTCCAGTACCAGTATAGTATAAACAAGACAAATTGCATTCCCAGTAAAGAGATACACAGATTTTTCTACTTGCTTAACCCCCTGAGAACTACCGGCCGATTGGTTAAAAAGATGGATACATCATTTATTGCACCAATCAGAGACAGTGTTAGAATAATTGTATCCCTGATAAAGATGGGAGTAATACATTTTACAAGCTGTATTTTAATTGGCTATTCAAATGAGTATATCTTGTAATAAACCAATCAGAACCACTGTAAGATAGACAGGTAGACCCCAGGGGGTTAAGAGTAAGACACAAACTAATCTAATTATAGAGGTAAGTGCCGCTACATGAGTCTTCCATCAGCGAGGGTGTTTTTACACTATAGGCAGCTGAAAATAAACTAGAAATGCTTTCTGTTTTAGGTGCATATTAATGAATGTCCTGATCTCAGGGAGTGAATCAAATGTCAGCCATTTTCAAACTTTTACCTCAAGTCAACATTCTTCACTAATGCTTCATTACCACCTGAAACCCCCTTAAAATAGAAGTGGTTACCAAATACGAGCATTTGATCGTTAATCAAAAACAATCTCGAACAAAAAGATTAAGCTTATTTTAGGCAACATTTGACTCAAGTCCTCAGATCAGTTTCGCATCTTATAACAAAACAAGAGGGGATGGGCAAATACAGAGTGTCTCAGGAAAAAAATCACACCAAACTTGGAAACACCTGTTCTTTCGACTAGTGTAACATACATCACTCATTTCTATGACAACTACACCCTGATTTGGTTTTCACACAAATAGCAAATTGATCACACTGTACATTCCAAATGATTTATACAATTTTGATACCTATTCTTTAATCACTTAAACCCAGGGTGCTTTTTCTGAGACACTCTGTAATTGAATCAAGGTAGACAGCTGAGAAGGTGCTAAGTGGCTGAAATTGAAACTGAAATTCTATTAGTGCGAGGGTTAAAACATAAAATAAAGGTGCTTTAATTAGGCAAATTGCATCACTAGGTATGCATGACCAAGAGTGCTGACATGACCTGCTTTCTAAAGTAGTAAATGTGACGAGAGAAGACCTAGATTTGGTCTCTTCTGAAGCAAAACTGGTGCACGAAAACGTCATGTATGAATAATCCTTCAGACCATTCTTCAACCAAGACAATGATTTAAGGGTCCGCTCTTTATAAGAGTGAAATTGAGTGAACTTAAAAACTGAGTGATATTTACTCTCAAGAGTGAAATTCAACTCTTATGGATATTTAAATAAAAAGTGATTCCACTACAAGGGTGAATTTTCACTTTTATATTAAACGACTATAAATACCAAACTGAATTTACCATGCAAGCAAACATTCACTATGTCCAAGAATCTATATAGTCACTCAATGTAAGGCAAGCTAACCTGCCATACAGTTACAAAATGCACTAAAACGTTATAACAATCTTTGGCAACTATCCATATTTACAAATATAACTACTTTTAATTCATCATTACTTTATGCAGTATTCAGTGACAGTCAAAAAGTTGGCAAAGCATGGGTCTATTTATAGACAAGAGACCAAATTCAGATTCATTAGAGGCATGGACAACCAAATCTCAGCAATACAACACTACTATACTTTGATCAGTTCCAAATTCGCAAGAAATATTTGTTTTTTATATCTCAACGCGCATAAGTAATCCAAACATACATGCGCAATTATGGCTACATGCACACGTTATGCATATGATGCCCAGTTCGCTTGTTGCCTTCGTCCGTGCCCACGTCCTTCGGTATTCATTCGCTGATGTGAGAAGGCTTTGTCAATTTAAAGCTGATCAAACTATAATGAGATGTATTACCCTTCATCCATCTATACTTGGTTCATCCACTAGCTCTGGGCAGTGATTTCAGACAAATGCTAGTGATCAATGGCAACAATTCCAGATATGAACATCTTGTGCATAAGGTTTCACACCACTAAATAACGTCTGGCCCTACCCCCTTTGAGGCAAAAGTCCAAAACCGGCCCGTTTCTATGCCGAAACGGGAGACCTATTGTAAATTACAGTTTAAAATTAGGGTATTTACTACAAGTTATGGCGAAATTAATATAGTGTGAATTTTGACAGACACATCAGCGTTCTTCAGGTCCAAAAAAATTGATGCAATGATGATTTTTTAATATTTTAACAGAGACATTTGTGTTCAGGTCATTTCCGGTATCTGACGCAATAATCTTAATCAACAATTGCGTGTGACCAGGAAAACTCAACTCGTACTTTTTGAAAAGGCTCTAGCTCAAAATTATGCCGGTTACCCCCCATATATGAGTTGTTGAGTTAGTAGTCATGGCTTTCATCTTCAAGTTGAAACCAAATTTCAAGTTACCAGTTTCTTATAACGTCAAGAAATATCCATTTTAAAAGTGTGCATTTCACGTGTAACCCTATGGGAGATGTATTTAGTGGTGTGCAACCTATACAGAGGGTCAAGGCGCTTTGACCTTCACCCCTGCATTGCTGTCTAAACTGACTTGCCGGCAATGATAACTAGACTTCTAGTTAAAATTGGTTCTAACACATATTATTACGGCCCGTACACTTCATTCTCTTAGTATACACATCTGTTTCATCATGAAAGATCCGTCCGTTTGGTTAAATAAGCTACAATCTGACTAATTAAAGTCATTATCTAGTTTTTTTATCTTTTTTTTTTTTTTTTTTTTTTTTTTTAAAGAAGAAAACCGTATATTCCCTGCCCAAAAAAGTTAATTTGAAAAAATATTATGTTTGATTAATGATTTTCTTTTCGAGATATCGACGATTATGTACATTTTTCTCCATAGAGCTGTGTATAAATGCTCATTTTCTCCACCCCACTGTCTTTTAATGCAAGACCCTGCGACATTAAGACTTCTCGGACACGTGCCATAGACGTAAATGATTACTTTAAACGATTTAAAGTTCATCATGTTTATTTATCGAAATGGCTAAGATATGAGGGTCTAAATTTCGCTAATAGGAACAAAATTTGGAGAAAACCTTTTTTTCTTAAATATCAAAAATATAATTTTAAACGAATTACGCTCTTGTGAGAAGAAAAAAAGATTTGAATACAAGTTTTGCATACTTCCGTAAACTCCCCTCTCAGAACGGCGCGGGGTCTAACATGATCTAAATTGTATTTAAAAAGACATATTTGAAGCAAGAGTTGAACGTAAGCGGTGTGGGGGGGGGGGGCATAGGGTATATGGGGGGGGGGGGGGGATAGGGCATGGGGGGGGGGGTAAATTGATTAAGCTGTGTCTACTGAATAGGTCAACCTCACAGAATGTCCTTGTAATTTCAATACTTCCATGCAAAATGTTTTACAAGTGATTAGCATAGTGCCGTATGCCTTTTTGACGAGGATCATGGTAACCAAAATCTACTTTTCTACTGACATAGCCAATATGGCGCACAATGTCTTTCACTGTTTTTTACCACTTTGAAGTCGTATATTTGATCAAAAATCATAACTACGCATTATGTAAAGTGCAAAAGATTAAGAAAATGAGGCAATAATAAAAAAGTGTCTCCTTCAGGTTTCACACCACTAAATAACGTCTGGCCCTACCCCCTTTGAGGCAAAAGTCCAAAACCGGCCCGTTTCTATGCCGAAACGGGAGACCTATTGTAAATTACAGTTTAAAATTAGGGTATTTACTACAAGTTATGGCGAAATTAATATAGTGTGAATTTTGACAGACACATCAGCGTTCTTCAGGTCCAAAAAAATTGATGCAATGATGATTTTTTAATATTTTAACAGAGACATTTGTGTTCAGGTCATTTCCGGTATCTGACGCAATAATCTTAATCAACAATTGCGTGTGACCAGGAAAACTCAACTCGTACTTTTTGAAAAGGCTCTAGCTCAAAATTATGCCGGTTACCCCCCATATATGAGTTGTTGAGTTAGTAGTCATGGCTTTCATCTTCAAGTTGAAACCAAATTTCAAGTTACCAGTTTCTTATAACGTCAAGAAATATCCATTTTAAAAGTGTGCATTTCACGTGTAACCCTATGGGAGATGTATTTAGTGGTGTGCAACCATAACACTTTCCGACTCGGCGGTCGTCTGCAGACGACAGTTCCAAAATGTCACAAAATGTTTCAAAAATGTCAAAATTATTGAATTTCATCACCGTATTTGGAATCACCATGATAATTGCATTACAATGAGTACCAGCATGACTAGTTTTGATTCAGTAATTATTGAGATTGACTTTAAAAGTTGGGAAAGGTTTCTGAAAAATCTGTTTTGAATATGGTAAAACTAATAGCCACGTGGAAAGTGTTAAAAATTTGGTAACAACTATTTCTAAATGTTATACTTTATCAAGTTATATTTGCTGTATTACATATCAATAGACTATAACAAAGTAGTGTTAAATTGGTCAATTGTTAATTTTTCCTCCAGAAGTTCATGAATAAAAATAACTACATACTACATGTCAAAGAGAAATATGTTATGCAAGAACTATTGAAGAGACGCATTTTTTGTTATTGAAAAGGTAGAGTGTTACCTGTTATATCATTTACTTTTCAATACACAAGAAAAACATGGAAATATTCAATTCTGAAGAATGTATATAATGTATAGGTTGCAAAATTAAACCCTTTTATTAGCTTACAGGCAATGAACCTGGATGGGGAATTTAAGTGGTTTTACTCTATTCTATTCAATTTCAATACGTCATTCGGGGGAATCGAAACCAAATTAATATTAGCAAATCTTTCGCGCACTACACACGCACATATGTCCAGGAATTTCATTTTAAAGCCCGTTTAAAACCAAAATGTACCTTAATTATGGCTGTAATATCTTTAATTCGCGCACGTTGGGAATGATGTGAAGTAATTCAGGGGAATGAAGATCGTGCCCCCCCCCCCCCCCCCCCCCTCAGAGAAATCCTGGACACACCACTGGAGCTATAGGATAAAGGAATCCATATAAGGCCCTGTAGTACCCTTGAGTAAGGCAAGATTATCTAAGAATTGAACTGTCAAATAACGATGACATACAAGCAAAATTTATAATGAAACAATATAGCTCAAGACACAAACAAAATCAAAATGGCAAAGAATTATATCAAAAAAAAACTCAACACAATTCCAACTACACCATGACACAAGAACACCCTACTAAAACAGATCACACTACTATTAACCCCTATAAAACTGCAAATCTGAGAGTCTCAGTTCATTTATCAATACATTTAACTATGCTGTGACCTTTGACATCCATGGGTATCTGGGAACACATATAACACTATCCTCCAGTTGCAAAGTCAATCCTTATTCACAAAGGAACTTTGCCTTCTAGAAACTGATGATACGGAAGCCTCATACAATGCCATGATAAGGAGGATATCCAGGATAACACAATACAAGTTGCAAAGTTCTCTTCCATCTTTTCTCCATCCTTTTAATGTGGTAATTTTCCTTCTAAGAGTTGAGGCTGTAGAGGCTTTAATACATGATGGGGATTTGCTCTATTGGAGTTGCAAGCTAGCCACTTGGGGAGGGGTGTGCCAGCACTTGGAGAGAAGGGGTAGGGGCAGACAGGTACATGTATGTTGCTCTGTTAGAAGACAAAATGGTAACCCAAAAGAATTATTTAAAATCCCATTTTCAAGTTCAGTTATGATCAAGTTTAATCTTCAAAATTTCTCAATAAATGCTGACAATTATGTTTTTGTTTACAGGTAGTTTTGTTTAAAAACATATCTGATATCAAGAATTCTATTAAATGTTTTATTCAACTACAAGACAATCACAATTAATTCAGCTTTAAAATAAATCCTGAAATTGAAGTTAGTGGGCTTTTTGTTAAATCTAGGGCATGCATACTTTGCTATACGTTAATTACAAAGTGGTATTACACGTGTGTATTTTGTTCAACATAAACATGCTTTTTAAACATACAATACATGCAATATACATTAACATGTTAAGAACAAATCATGCAGTGCAATTAACAATGAGCAAGATGGCTAAAATTATGCAACAAGTCACATTACATATTTGTTATCATAAATGTGTCAAACATGAATTTGCATAATTGATTAAATTTACATAATTGATTAAATTGGCATTATTGATTATCTAAAGTCTAGCCTTTATTTGCGGTGCACAATGTTTGGTGTATACAGCCCTCAAATATTAACTTGCTAAGTAATTTATGCTCATGATTCTAAAATTATAACTTTAAATGTTGGATTATTTTCTCCTCTTTATTTTGAGACATTGTGCAAACTAATAGTTTCCAGCTCATGAAGCTATGGCTCAAAAACCATAGCAAAGTATGATTTTCATTTTGAAATTGTTTTTAACATACAGCCTCGGTGTAATACAGGCAAATTATTAAATGGAAGAGATAATTCACTGGCCAATAGCGAGATGGGAATGGTAGATGTTTCCTTTGATCAATATGGCTTAATAATAATAATAATAATACATAATGCTTACAGAGCGCCATACAACAAGTTCTCAAAGCGCTTACACATGCACCTATTACACTATCCTGCATGATCAAAGGCCACATGGAAAACTTGTACTTTTGTCTTGCTTTTTGAACCATCGCTACCATTTGTGTGCAATAACTCAAAATAAAGAAGATAAATTATTCAACAACTTGAATGTTGATACTTTAGCGTGAAGCTATAATGTTAGAATTATAAGTAAAATGTATAACCTGACAAGTTACCTTTACAATCACTATGGCTGGGATTTAGTCTTTCCCTAAAGGAGTCTATCTTTAACCCTTACCCCAGGGAGGTGGGGGAACAGTTTGGGAATAAAACTATCAGGAGAGAACAACAAGCCAAATATGGGAGGGGGGGGGGACATCGGCACTGCCAGCGTTGGTGATCGAACCTGAGTCGCCTGCATGGCAGTCTGGGCCCTATCCAACTGAGCTAAGGGGGCAGCTTGCAAAATCTTAAGATTTCCCTGTGCATATGTACCACACACTACCCGCACTAAGTAGAGTAGTATTTTGCAGCATACAGTGCTTATATGCTACTTGCACGCAATCCCCATTTAATATGAAAGCGAGGCTCTCCCCCCAGCGCGCGCCCAACCGCGTAACACGATGCACAAACCTGTATGAAACCATGACGCAGTGTGGCATGATAGTGCGTGGTGAGGGGAGAGCCTCGCTTTCACTGGTTCCATCTGTGCCGTGCAAGTAGCGTACAGGGTTAATAGATTAGACTCTTTAAGGGAAAGACAAATGCTACTCATACAAACATGGCATTAACTGATGATACTAATACAACCAACAATACATGTACACCATACTGCTTGCTTGCATAGACTTGACATGTTTAACATAACGTAGGAACACTTTAAACATGCAGTGTTTCTTACAACAATGATGACAAATTAGTTTGAAATTGCCTGGATGGTGTGGTTATGGTGTGTGGGTTTGTATTCCCGAGGAGATACCCTAGTAAATGAGTGGCCACAAACATAAATGAGTGGCCACAAACATTGACTAGTGTCAGTAGTGGGCATGCTGTGGGGTGAGCGTTTTTGCAATATTAGTTAAAAATCTATGAACATCTTGGATTTTTTTTTAAACAAATAATTATCCTCACAAAATATTTCAAAATGTGTTTCAAATTTGGAAAGGAAAAAATAGGTACAGTGTGGCTAAAATGTGAGCAAATCTTTATTCATGCATTTTTTTCTAGTTAACGAACAAATTTGGAACATTTCAGAAAGAATTATCAATATCAAATCATAGGCAAAAAATTAACAACAACAAAAAAATTAAAATGACTCAAATGAACCCAATTATGACCCATCAGTGGAGTAAAGAGAAAACATCAATTGAACAAACAGACCGACCTCCAGTTGGACAAGCATGGTGACAATGTCAACGACCATGCCACCTATCAACTGACGGTCACCGGGACTGAGTGAGTAGAACGTTGGTAATACGCCCGACCAAAACTCCTGTTGACAAGAAAAATGGGAAGGAAAAAGACGAACAAAAGACGAGAAGCATTGTTTGTATGTGGCTTTACATATGACACAGTTGACAACTTGGTACAGTACAACACGTAAACTCTTTTGGTTATTGATATCACAATACATTACAGTTCAGGTATTTATATTGAGTTTGTTCCTCTGTCGGGGTCATGACCTCTGACCTATATGTAGTGATATGACCTTTGACCTATTCTTGTTGCAATCATGACCTTATGCTGGTTCCCTACACCCTGGACCCCATGTCAACTCATCCATAGGTGCAGGTATATAGGCTTCTCCATCCCAACTGATAATCGATTCTTATGTTCACTCTGTTATAACTTGCTGCAAACAACGATCAATAAATTGTAGTTGAGGGGACACGTTGAATACCAAATGCATTGTCGAGCTGCCATAGTTTACAGCGCAATGGAGAGCGCGCTATGCCCTGCATGTGAAATCTGATGCTGTTGTGAGCACAGACACAGTATAATTGTTTAAAGCGCAATCCTGGTACTGACCAAAGTTATTGTGGATTATTTTAAATCATTTCACGCATATGCATGACTTTTATGCCAGCAAATCAATGTGATGACATGATGTGCGCGCATCTGCATCTATGGATGAGTTATGTGGAGCTCATTGATGCAGGGAACCAGCATAGCATGACCTATGATCTACATCTGGGGTCATGGCCTGTACATAACTTGGGTGGTAACAAACTATGCAAGGAATCGGATTTCAAGTAGTCGGATTGTTGATCTCTTTGATGCTATAGTTTAACCAGTTCCAAATTGGCGAGAATTTTGTTTATCTTCCGCGAGCAGAAGTAATCCAAGCATATGTGCGCAATTATGGTCACTCGCACCAATTTTGGTCACATGCACGCATCAGATGCATAGTGTCTCGTTGTCTTCATGCACGTCCTCGTCCTTCTGTATTCATTCGCTGCAGTAAGGAGGCTTCACCAATTTGGAACTCATCAAACTATAGTATTTGACCCTCTATACTACATTCATTGAACTCTGTGCAGTGATATCAGAGTGTATTCTAGCGATCTATGCAGTATTAACGCACAAATCCCAGGATTCATCTTAGATTGAGTGAGTATCTAAACCAGCGCCTTACATCATGCGCATGTTTATGGGTTGCATTCATTGTAATACGCTCTAACATCACTCCACTGAGTTAGATGAATCAAGTATAATTTCCCCCAGGGCTTGAAATAAGCAGGAACAGGGAGCAAATGTACCCCGCTAAACCATAAAATTCTTATGTAAATTGTGGTACCAGGAGCAACATTTATATTGAAAATTGCCCCTGGTTATTTGTTGAACTCATCTTCAGGGTGACGTATATCTGTGGTTATACACTTTAACAGTCCCTGGTAGATGACAAATTGCCCCTGGTTCTGAAGGTAAATCTGTGAACCTGGGGTAAATTGTGTAAGAAGTAGCTCCTGGCTCTTTATTCCTTATTTCAAGTCCTGATTTCCCCCCACTTGGATACTTTGTGTATCTTCCATTCTCCTGCCTAATTCATAAATCTAATTGAGGCAGGCAATTGAGGGAGTGATTCTGTTATACCCATCACAGGGGTATTCATCATACTCATAATGCATGATTTTTTAAAAACGACGCATACAACCGATGTTGGTGTGTAGGGTATAACAGAATTATGCCCAATTGAGCCTGTTAATTTCAACTACATTTATTTATTTATTCTCAATTTGTATAGATTGATTTCGCCTTAAAATAAAAATTATAATGTAAAAGCTGAATAAAATAAAAATACTGAACATGCTGTGCTTTGATCAGATTAAAATAGAAAAAGTAAAATGTGATCATAACAAATGTGATTAAATATAAAATGTTATTCTGCAAACTGAAAAAACAGCAATGTATGCCATGGTAAATGTGCAAGGAAATTGTGTGTAAGTGTAAAAGTATTCAACAAAACTGTGTACCAGTGATACTAGAAGATATCATGGTTCTGGAATAAATCAGTGTTTCTAAAAATAGCGTTCTTTTAATTGTTGCAATTAAGAATATCTCTCAAAACATTTATGCTTTATCCTTGAAACTACAAAATCTTTTCCCATCGGCAGCATTATATACATCATCAATTCAACGCAACAAACATTTTGAGAGATAATTCTTTAGCGTACACAGCGGTAACGTTTAAAATCATATAAATCAATGTTGGATGTGATTAAAAGATTAGCATAAAATTCAAATAAATGTTGATGTGCGATCTTGTCCGTAAAAAAAAAAACTTTCTAAAAAAAAGAGTTCGGAAAAGTGTACTTAAGGTCCCAGATACTGGTATACCCGTTCATAACATTTACTGTTCTAGTATTGGTTGATACTGAAACACCACATTGTGTTCCAGTATCGCTGATTTGTCCCAGTATTAAACGATACTGGTACATAATTGTGTGCGACACTAGAACATTTTATATGTGCTAGTATCGTCAGATACACACTGACTTTGTACCAGTATCACAATACCAGTATTGTACACTCCAGAATCTGGGACCAAAAGTTAACTTTTCCCAAGGATTCAGCAACAAGTAAGTTTGAAGCTCTGATTTCAATGCAACAATACACTTCAGGTGCAATGTTTTTTGTTTTCTATAAGCAACTACCATTTTTTTTCTTCATTTTAAAAACCAATAACATGTTAGTTGACACTTCATGAAGCATGCATTTTAGTGCTCTACTGAAAAATGGTAGGTGATTTGCTTTCTTTGAATGAAACACACTATATCATGCAGTATTAGTATTCCTACGCTATTATGGAAAAATATAGGTCCCCCCCCCCCCCCCCCAACGAAAAAAATAAAATAAAATAAATCATATTATTGAATTATTTAAACAAAATATGTTAAAGGTATATGACCCGATCACATTTTTGTAACACAGAATTATGTCAAACATACGGAGATTTTCATATCATATGAAAGCTCGTATTTTTCTCATCATCATACTGAAATTTGATGGCCTAAATCGGTATAATTAAAGAGAAATCGATGAAATAACGTCGAATTACCGCGAGTGGTGGTAACCACCGATATAGTTTGTGTACTACCTCAATGGGTACAGTTCACAGCATCTTGTTCGTCTAAAATAAGAACCATTAGAGCTATGCAACTCAAACTTTGGAACACGACTTTTTTTAAGGATGACCTTTCATGTAAAATAGAAAACTTCAAGTTGAAAATTGGAACATCTACATTTAAATGATTGCTTTCAGATTGCAGCTAACTTATGTTTGTGGTCACCATAGCAACAATACAACACCATGTTGATGTCAATTAATGTGGACTGTTTTCCTGGTCAACCCATACTTTGCCAGGATATTGTTTAAGCTCTTCTCACTGGGTAATTAACCAAGTCCCTTCAAACACATTTAGTGAAGGAAATTACAACAACAGTTTTGGGCAGTTTTAATCAATTGACATTTGACCTTACTCATGTACACCATACATTGCAGACCAGTTGTTAGTTCTTATGTGTCAGGCAAATGTTCTTTTTTTTAACATTTTGGTTCTCCAAGGAACTATGCAAAATGGTTGGCTGCTATCTAGTGTAGTCCTATATGCGACTTTTCACATCAAAATGGACATGTTGGAGACCCGAGTCAAATCTGAGTTATTGGTATGACTTCAAAGAGCACATTTTAAGTTTTGAAATGATACCATGTTGATGGTAATCGGACTTGGTAATCACAAGATATGGTTTGAAGAAGCATATTTTCTTCTATTATTTTCTTTATATGTTACCGATGTATTGGCCTCTATCGGAAAACTGTTTTTGCCAACTACATGTCCTTTTTGATGTGACTGGTCACATGTGAAGTTTAATAATATTCACCAAAAATGTGTAGACTCCTGCAGAAGAAATTCCTTTTCATAGACAAGTGATTGATTCCACTTAAACCAGCAATTTGAAATACTGTAAAACCACTTAATTTCACGAGGGACAAAATATTAGCGAATTTCACGAGGGGGGGTGGGGGGTTGGATTCGCAACATGAAATACCAGCGAAACTGACAATTCTGCATTGAAAGTAACAGTAAAATTTCCAGATTATTGAAATTTAAAAAAATAGCAGTAATTTTAAATTCATGAAATAAAGAATCCGCAAAATTATACTGTATACAGTACATAGTGTCTGATCTAAAAATGTCATAAATCACACATATATTTTGATTAACAAACACAACCTGTTTATACCAAGAATCTAGTATGTTGAGAGTGAATTGTTTTAGTTTTAACTTGAGATGGTCCCCGTAACTACCTTGTTATACCAGTGCCATAACATAAAATCATAGTAAACTTGTGCAAGTATTAGAAGACAACCACCAACCAATATGGTAAATATACCAGAATATTTTTGAATAGTGCAAATTATGTAAAATGATATGATGTCAAATATGGGCAAATGCGAGAACTCTTCAATAAAGGGTTGTATTAATTTGTGTCCAAAGACTCATGTAATTAAGGTAATTCATTATCCTCTACTAGATAAGTTGGGTATTATAACATTGATGGGGTATCCAAAGCGTACTCAATTGAAATTGTACACTTTTCCTAACAATGCAAGAGAAAAATTATAAACCAATCAATTTTGTCCACATAACGTGACATAACCCTTGTTAAGGGAATGTCAATTTACCAATCTTACTTGATGAACTGTAATACGTGGAAACAGTGTACTTTAGGTCCCAGATACTGGTATACCAGTATCGCACGATATTGGCACATGAAATTTGCCAGTATCGCTCGATACTGGTACAGTATCATTATTCCAGTATCGATCGATACTGGTACACATGTACCAGTGTAATTTTTCCCAGTATTGTAACACTGACTTTGTACCAGTATTGAACGATACTGGGTGTTCCAGTATCGAACGATACTGGGTGTTCCAGTATCGGACGATATAATAGTACAGTCTGGGAACTGAAGTACACTTTTTCCAAACATTTGTTACAGGTGCATTTTGACTATCATGTGGATGTGCATGTTACCCCTGTGTAAACTCTGTGTCAAGTCAAGTTGGGAGGTCACATCAGTACAATAACTTCTCCAGTGATAGCCACAACATTTCTGCACCACAGCCATTGTTCTTTGAACGTGTGGATGCAAATGCTGTTACATTGCAGTAACATGCACGGTATCATGATGCATTCACTATAGTTTGATCAGTACCAAATTGGTGAAGTCTATTTACATCAGCGAATGAATACAGAAGGGTGCCGGCCCGCATAAAGGCAACAAGCGCACTGTGTGTCACATGGGGTGTGGCCAATACCGCTCATATACTCTTGGATTACTTTTGCGCACGGAGAGATAAAAAACTAATATTTCTCGTCAATTCGGAACTGATTAAACTATAGAATATGCGCTGATTACACCTCCAAACTTGAGGTGACAAAAAGTATAGGGTGATCACTCTTCAGACCAGGGGCGGACTGGCCACTGTGGCGTTGTGGCGATCGCCACATGGGCCGCTTGGTTCTGGGCCTCTCAGGGCCGGTTACTCACTTGTGTAAAGCATTTTTTCGGGCCGTTTTGGACTCAAATTTCTCCTACCCCCCACCCCCACACTTCCGTGAAATTCACGAGGTGACTGACTAGGAAAAATTTGGGGCAACCTTTTACGAAAATTTGAAAAACAATGACATGGTCAAAAAGGGCCGCTTTAATCATTTTGCCATGGCCGCTTTCAGGACCCAGTCCGCCCCTGCTTCAGACCAACTGTATGCCAGACAGATTTTCAACTTGCTGTTTACTGTATAACTGTTTGCTGGCCTTATTTTTAAAAGGTAGGCCATTAAAAACTTTATTAGGTGGTAATAGTACACCGTAGTGTACTATTTTCAAGACCACAGTTATAGGATAACATAGCTGTGCTGGGATGGTTTGGCGACAATTTTAAACCGTAAATATTGATATGTATTAACCTAGAAAAATTCAAAACACATGATCATCCACTACACCAACTCCTACAATTTCAAAGGTGATGGTCAAGATCTTTGTAATAACAAAATATTACTTGCGAAAAATAGTAAACAAATTTGAAACAGAGAAACTGCTTTATTTCTGATGGTATGATTCACTATCAATTCTGTCAAAAATTGTAGATATTGAAAATTATGCTTAACTTCTGATGGTATAAGTATAATTCATTGTCATGACTAATATGATAAATTCAATATTCTATACCAGTACCTTTTGCTTCGCCAGCATGTCTTCCATCTCCTCCAGATCGCCAACGGTAACAGCCTGTGTCTGTAACATGCCTCCAAGTAATGTCAGCCATTCGCGTAACTCCGCCACTACCTTATCAAAATCAGGCCATGGAGAATGATGCGCCGTCCGGCCGTCTGAAAAGGGGGCATCGGAATGCTGGACTTCGCTCATCGCAGGGTTGATTGGCTCGGTGATCACTATTGGAAAATACGATAGAGATGAAATGAGAAAATATGCCATACTGTTCTACTAATTTGATAAATTCCTTAAATTGTCCTGGTATTTGTTGCAAAACTTGGTGGATTAGCTATGTACACTTTTATTCCACTGATATACCATGTGCACTTAGGTAAAGCACATGTTCAACAATTCAGTGTTGCCACAAATTATTCCAATCATAATTAGCCCAAAAATTAAGGTGAAATGTGGCCCAATCCATGGTTACATTTAAAACTGTGTCAAGAAGTAGCCCAATAATAAGATGCCTCACACATTTTCATCAAAACAACAACAACCAACAACAACAACCAACAACAACACGCTTTATATGACCATATCAACAGGAACAACAACAATAACAACAACAGCAACAGTAACAACAAACGCTTTTTAGGTGGTCCTTTTTTCGACAAGATATGCAATTTCACAAGATCCTTTGGGACACAGGACAAGCTCTCTTAAGTAGCCCAAAATGACTCCCAATCATAGATTTAGCAACATTGTGTCCCATAATTACAAAGTCATAGTAGGGGGAACTCCTTCCTTATCAAGATCCTAAATTTGAAATTTCCTGAATATGGTGTACCTGACATTCAGTCATTAAAATAGGGCCATAATTAATTAATAATTGTTTGCTGTGACAAAACTATATAAAATTCATTGGGATTGTGTGTGGTGTTGGTGTTTTATTTTCAAACAAGATTAAAATAATTTGTATTTCCTTTGAATACCAATCTATAACATAATCAAATTCTGGCTCATTGGATCAATTAATTTCATATGCTAAATATATACTTCCTGTTTTCTTCATATGTCAAATCTGGCACCTTGTTATATTAATTTGTCATTATCCCACACTCTACCATGGATAAATACATTAATACTGCCCTGATTTAATTAATATCAAATTATATTTTCATAATGTAATAAAGGTTCGAAAGAAACCAGGGGTGTACCTTCATTTTTTCTCTAACCAGCCAGCCGGGCTAGTAGCATGTAAAAGTTACCAGCCCGACTGTAAACTTACCAACCAAACAAGTAATCTTCATTTACCAACAGCAAAATTCTTACCGGCCAGCCGGGCGTGTATATTTGAAAAGTTACCCGCCCGACGCAAAAGTTACCCGCCACGGGCGTGCGGGCGGGTACTAAGTACAGCCCTGAAAGAAACACTAATCAATGGTTCACAAACCCCACATCTTTTCAATGGGAGAGGCGGTAACAACTTGTTCAATATGGATTGTGGAACAAGTAACCTATTCTTGCAATGCTTGCTGGGTATAATGAATTTACTTCCTGAAAGGTGAAAGGTCAATCTATAATAAAACGACATTGGGTTATTCAATAGCCGGTGACAATGACTCAATCCTACTATCTCATCACACAAGAGTATGCTGCCACCAAGTGTCAGTCTATGACCAGTTTTTTGTTTTTATTTGCTAGTGTGTAATTATAGGCCTCCTCTGAAAAATGTTTGAGGCTTAGCAAAACAAGGTGCTATCTGCAAGGGCTGTTAATAGAGTGTGTTTGAAATGGGTATTCCATCGAGTATATATGTAATTTATACACATGGAAGTTATTAGATCCTGTTCTAGGCACACAGATTTCTTGTGTGAGATAATTTTTAATGATTGTTTTTGTTGTACCTTTTTTCAGAATTTTTCAAATATTCAAATATTGTGAACAATTACCCAACCTTTTGTTTTTAAAATGTTCAGGAATTGTTCACATTTCTGTATTACTTCATTATTATACAAATGATCAATTGAAACGATCAATTACAAAATTCTAGGTTAGTTGACCCAAAGAACAGGTTTTTCCCCTTGGCATTAAAATAATGACCTTTGACCTTACCTTAAAATAATTACCTATGACCTTACCTGACTGTTGTATAAGCATCTTCTGAGCAAGATCAGCATCTGATGTTGGCCTGAGGTTTCCCGCCAGATGACGTATCTTCGCCCAATCATCATTAAGCTTGTCCACACGTTTACGCAGACTATCGGGTAGTGACGCCCCCATTGATTCAACCTCCTCTTTCATTTGTTGCGTATTGGTGTTGATGTTATCTACGTTGGCCTGACGAGCTCTCAAAGCATCTTGCATAGTCTACAATAGTAATAACAAAATTCTGAGTTGAAATTGAAACAAACAGCGGAATGGAAGGACTACATACACAAATAATCCACTAAGAGTGCACATTTTGAATTTGGAACAAATTAAATAGCTCCTAACATAGAGGTCCCTAAGTACTTCCATAGAAACAGCAATATAAATATATATAAAATATATGTTAAAAACAAGATTATTTGACTCAGTTTATATTTGATTTCTTTGTATATACATGTACATGTATATGCAAATCATCCTTGTTTATGTTTTTTTATGTTAATTTTAATTTTATATGTTGCGCCTCGGAATAGTTTTACCTAGATTGACGGCGCATTATAAATGCCAGTATTATTATTATTATTATTATTATAAATTTAAAAAAACAAGCGTGAAACTCTGAGTAGCAATTGGTTTAACTTATATTTCACTCTGCATCGCATTGAGCACTCTGCAAGAAGATTGCTTGTTTACCAGTATTATATGCTCCTATAAATATATAAATAAATACATCCAAAAACAAAGATTGAAAGCCATTGTGAAAAAATTAGTCTGTAGGGATTTTCTGAAAATGATTTAGAGTCTTAACACTTTCCATGCGGCTATTAGTTTTACCATAATACAAACCAGATTCTTCGGAAACCTTTCAATGCATTTCTCATGGTGATTCCAAATATGGTAATGAAATTCAATCATTTTGACATTTTTGAAACATTTTTATGAAATGTTGGAACGTCTTCTGCAGCTGCCTGCCACGTAGAAAGTGTTAAAGTTCTTCACATGAAGTGGCAAAGTATTCCATTCAATTTTGAGTTGACGTAAAAGAGCAAGTAAGTTGTAATTGTGTTGAAGAACAAAGATTGCAGGAAGAGTATATTGAAGATAGATTGGTGAAGTACCATGAAGACATTTATATGTTAGAAGTAGAGTTGTATACATAATTTGATATTTTGATAGGGAGCCAATAGATTGGGGTATAGAATGCCTAATTCTAGGCATGTTTGTGACTTATTCACATCATCCCTGTTCTGTCAAAACCTTGTGTATGTTTATATGGCCCTTCAGCATGTATAAAGTAAAACTGCCCAAAGGTTATGCATAGGAAGTGTTGCTTTATACATATTCAGGGCAACAGTGCTTACATAGTTTTGATAAATGTGTTTTGGCCCTTGAACATGTTTAGACCAAACCGCCCACAGGTTATACATAGGGAGGATAACTTTATACATGCTGAGGGGCCAGATGGAGTCACACGGTTTTTCCACCTACCGTAGGATCTACAAACAAAACCTTGTATATTTATATGGCCCTTTAACATGTATAAATTAAACTGCCCAACAGTTATGCATAGGAAGTGTTACTTTATACATATTCAGGGCAAGAGTGCTTCCATGGTTTTGATAGATGTGTTTTTGGCCCTTGAACAGGTTTAGAGCAAACCGCCCAAAGGTTATACATAGGGTGGATTACTTAATACATGCTGAAGGGCCAGATGGAGTCACAAGGTTTTTCCACCTACCGTAGGATCTACAATGACAGAATCATTTTCTTCACTTGAGGTGGCTGACACAATAGGTCCCTGTTGTGTTTGTAGTAGGTCCATGGTAGCCCGCATCCATACCCCTAATTCATCTAATTCTTCTAAGAAAGTTTTTGTGTTTTGGAGTCTATCTTCTAGTCGTATGTGGAAATGTGGTAGTGTGGGAGAAACCTGTATGCGGAAAGATGGTAGACAGAATGATTATTACACAAGAAGTTTCTTAATGAAGGGTTATACATTAGGTCCCTTTGTGATTATGTGGAATCTATGTAAAGAGATGGTACAAAGAGGTTTATTACACTCTTAGAAAAAATGGTTCGTTTAAGAACCCTTTTTTGTCCCGCGGGGAGCACCTTTTGGCCTAAAAGATTCTAAAAAGAACCTTAGAATGGTTCTTTGAAGAACTTTCAAATTTTAAATAAGACATAAAGGTATATTTACTTTTTTGTTTTATGTAATATGCAAATCCAAGAGAAATGTAAACAAATTTAGTCCTTTTCAACTGTTAAAAATCATTTCTTCTTGGCTAAAAACATTTTTTACCGTTTTACCAAGAACCATTGAGGGTTCTCCATAATTTTTCCCCAAAAGGTTCTTGAAGCTTGAGGAACCATTTTCTTGGCTAAAGAACCCTTTTAGAACCTTTTTTGGTTCTAAAAGGAACCCAATGAAATTTCTATAGGGTTCCTTTTAGAACCAAAAAAGGTTCTAAAAGGGTTCTTTAGCCAAGAAAATGGTTCCTCAAGCTTCAAGAACCTTTTGGGAAAAAATTATGGAGAACCCTCAATGGTTCTTGGTAAAACGGTAAAAAATGTTTTTAGCCAAGAAGAAATGATTTTTAACAGTTGAAAAGGATTAAATTTGTTTACATTTCTCTTGAATTTGCATATTACATAAAAACAAAAAGTAAATATACCTTTAGGTCTTATTTAAAATTTGAAAGTTCTTCAAAGAACCATTCTAAGGTTCTTTTTAGAACCTTTTAGGCCAAAAGGTGCTCCCCGCGGGACAAAAAAGGGTTCTTAAACGAACCATTTTTTCTAAGAGTGTACACACACAAAATTTCTTCTATAGTTTGATCAGTTCTAAATTGGCGAGAAATATTTGGTCTTATCGCTCCGCCCACAAAAGTAATCCAAGATTATGGCTACACGCACACGCGTCGCGCATATGAAGCACAGTAAGATGGTTGCTTTCATGTGCACCCGCGTCCTGCTGTATTCATTCCCTGGTGTAAGGAGGCTTCACCAATTTGGAACTGATCAAACTATAGGGTTAATGATTAATCTTGTGATCGTTCATCATTCTTGCATTGGCACATAATGGCCTCTATTTGGTTTGACTTCCAGGTCTACAGTTTACTCTGAAACTGTTTCCAACATGTGATCAGGGGTGTGCCAGTGAGATTGCCGATCGGGTCCACTTTTAAATTAAAATTTGGTCAGCATAGAACTGGTGGCGCTATACTGATCAGGCGTGATTGTTGCAGACGACACGACGCTGGCCACGTGTCTCTCAGACGACCCAATATGTCAACGGGAGTGCACTATTTTGAATTATTTTTAACAGTCATCGCCCGGTTAACGATGACAATTCTTCTAATTATGATGAATTTGTCAAAATGATAAGATTAACATTCGCGATTACGTGTTATTTACCTTATTCATTACATATTCAACATTTAGGTTTCGCGTGGCCACCGTCGTCTGTGTAAATCCACAACGCCCTCAAACCTATGCTGACCAAATATTACGTTAAACCTGGTTAAACACTGTTAAACGCGTTAAACGCCGGTCACCGACACATTCCGATGATTACCATAATTTATGTAATTTATGCAAACGGCACCGTTTTCGCTACGTGTGTTAGTATAGGACTTTCCTATCCCAAAATTAATAGTATCCCTGATGTGATTTGCTGATCCTATTTGACTTTTAACACATTCTTTTTGGTATTGGTTGTTCATACTATTCGGCTCTCCTAACTTTATCGGTGTATACATGTATATGGTTGTTCATTCTATTAAGTTCTCTTCTGAACTTTTCCATATGAGATTCCCTTAATACATTACCTGTCAATAATATATGACCCATTCAATGACCTATGGCCTTTGACCCTTACCCTTTGGTATTGGTTGTTCATTCTATTCAGTTCTCTCCTGACCTCTTCTGTGTGTGATTCTCCTAACGCATCACCAGCCAATAATATATGACCCATTCAGTGACCTATGGCCTTTGACCCTTACCCTTTGGTATTGGTTGTTCATCCTATTCAGTTCTCTCCTGACCTCTTCTGTGTGTGATTCTCCTAACGCATCACCAGCCAATAATATATGACCCATTTCATTTATTTCTCTGCACACTTCACTACGGGACGGAAGTTCGGATTGTCGATCCTGGAAAGCAACAACAGGTTTGAGGTAGTAATTAGTTAGTGACCTTGATATATTATATGAAAATAACAATAATATCAACATAATGCAACTTTGATTGTAGTCTAGAAATGGGCTTTATTTGATCAAATTAGTATATAAAATGTTAACAAAAGCATCTTATCAATCGTAAACTTAAAGAATACATCATATGACTAATTATTCTCTATGAACAAAACTTTGCCAACTATTTCAGAATAATGCCCTCAATTTGGCATCGAACCCTGTTCAAAAAGATGTTTTGGTAAGAACATCTTTTTGTATGGGGGTAAGGGTGTTTCGGAATGGTCTCAATTTTACAGACAATGTCAAACTATATTACAAATAATATGAATTTGCACATTGCATGTGATCTCAATTCAGTATGAAGTAGTTGGGTTTGCCTCAACTTTCATCAACATCTGAACTGGAATAGCAGATGTTATGATGTCATCAGCAAAGTTAGACTTGATTTCAAGTCTCAGACTCACTACCCTCTCTCTCCCAATTCCTGGTACAAGTCATATTTTCCATTGATTCGAAACTATAATAATTATTTTGTAGAGCTAGTCCATATCTCATCGACCCTACATGTATGTATTTGGGACAATGTGTGAGAGATGCCGTGTCCTCATATAGGGTCATGACCACCATACACCACACACTTATCATTCATGACAATGACATGTATATTTAGTAACTGTTTCAATATATGGATATTTTGACAAAACATAACTTCACCCTAGGCTCTTTCCTGTCAAGCACTGAGCTCCCAATACACCAACCGCTGGCCGCCACTGAAACCAAACTTTCTGGCCTATCAGTGATGGGTAATAACAGGTGGATACTGGATGGGGTAACATCATTGCCTGATGAAAGTGTGAAATACTGTTTTGGATAGTGAAATGGTTTTACAAATAAGAAGGCCTTGATGCAAGGCTACAGCAAAGTGTGCAATTAGCATCAAAACCCTTTTCTCTCTATACTCCACTTGTAAACCTAATTAGGTCATACAAGTTTAAAGACAATACATCTCGAAACATTATAAATCAACACGATAACACACTTCTGCCATTGTGTATTTGAGCATAGGAATCAGTGTTTCAGACACGTACATGTATTGCATCCGGATGTCATTAATATATTATCTTCCATGTTATAACAAGAAAATGCTTGTACTGGCACATACCAAATCAATAACATGACTTTTATGGGATCAACTGGCACATCCATATATATGAGTCACATTGTTAACACTTTCCACGCGGCAGTTGTCTGCAGACGACAGTTCCAAAATGTCACAAAATGTTTCAAAAAATGCCAAAATTATTGAATTTCATCACCATATTTGGAATCACCATGAGAAATGCATTAAAATAAGTACAAACATGCCTAGTATTTGTTCAGTAATCTTGAGATAAGACTTTGAAAGTTGGGAAAGGCTTTTGAAACATCTGATTTGTATATGGTAAAACTAATAGCCGCGTGGAAAGTGTTAAAGAGACTCTGGGTACAAACTCAAAGCCATAATATAGGTCATAACTGTCAGGATTTGATAGAGCTATTACTAGTCTTGACATGGACTATTGGTCCAATCAATACTATGTGAAGCAGAGGAGTGGGACCAATAACTAAATGTATAGCGGTAAAGGTGGAAAGGGTAATCTAGTCAACTTTGGGAAAGGGTATATGTGACGCTGCATGTCAAACCAGGCACAATTGGGCAGGAGTTCAAAATTGAGTTATTGATGTATTATACAAATATAGGCTTTGCACTATACAACACCACTTGTTTTATTGAAATCGGACATTCCTAACTCGAGTTGTAACATTTTGAAGTTGGACTGCCTGAAATGTTACAAATTAAAAAATGTCCATTAAAATTTGCATAAAATAAAGTAAATAATAAAGAAAGAAATAAGAATAAACAGTTAAAAATAAGATTTCCCGATGAAATTTCAGTTTGAAATTTTTACAGCTCTTTTTTGACATGAGTAGCATTTTGAAATCATGAGAATCTAAAAATTGACAAAAATAACCCCCAAAACATTTTTGGCATTTTTCTCCATTCATAACTCTGCCCAATTCCGCCTGGTTTTGACATGCAGTGTCACATATTGCCTTAAAACTGAAAGTGAAGAGCAATACGATACAGAATAATGGAGGAATATTTGTTTGTTGGGAAAACTGAGGAAACACATTCCACTGAAACTTAAAAAGGAGGTTTTTCAGATTTAACTGACAAGACTAGGGTTGGCTATAGCACCCTACACTCCTTAAAAATTGGGTCAAATTGACTATATTAAGTTAAATCAGCTACTATGTACGTTTGAATGACGTCTTTCTTAGAATTGTTGTCATAACCAATAATATAAGGAGCACAAGGGTTGGAACCTAAACCTGAGATGTGAAGGGGGTTATCAAGTCACTTGGTTGAAGACAACGCTTGACTAGATTATCTTGTATAGTTCAAAGAGTATTAATTATATAGAGGCATATGGGTGGAAACTTACAGATGAAAAAATGGGTCAGGACTCGACTTCGCTGGATAAACTTGTCTTGGGTGACAACTGTCGATAATATTATTCTTGATGCATTGGTAATCCAGAGTAGTAACTATAGCCGATAAATATGGGTCGTAGGTATCCTAGGCTCTCAATAATACCGGTTTGTGGTCATATCATTTCACTGTCACGTGTCAGATTGTATGAGGCCATAGAGGTATAGAAACTACAGGTTGTAGTACACCAAATACAAGAACTGCAAAAGTGGAAATATTCACGCTTTGCACAATTTGAACATATTTGCTTGTTTTTATTTTCGCGATTTTGAGCTTCCTTACATAGACCTACATACAAAAAGGAATATATTTGCATGCTTTTATTTTCGCGCTTGCTGATATTAGCGCGAAAATAAATGTAGCGCGAAGATTTCCACTTTTACAGTAGGCCATGCTGGTCAGGTAGTATGGGGGCCATTGAGGTATAGAAACTTCATATGTACTATTGCATTTAGTGAGGACAATATTTTTATCATTAGAGAACATTTCTACAATCCTAGCGAATAGGCTGCCAAGTGATGGGTTCAGTTATTTGAATGGACCCATATTTAAAATGTAGATAGCCTGCTGAATAAAATCAAATTTTACTTAAAATTACTACATTCTTAAGATCGAGCTAATGTAACACAATCTCACAAAGGGAACTCGTGTTAGGAAATAAGTGCGCGCATGTATGCGCAGGACTTGTCACATGTAGCAATGGGTAGTGAATCAGAGTGAATTGTGGGTAAATGTTTAGCAAAAGGGGACAGAAAACTTGGATGACTGACCAAGGGAATGAGCACACCATTCAGTTGTTGCTCTTGCAACAGGTCCTGAATTTGTTCTATTTAACTGATCTATACATCTGACAACTATCTTATATTTGTAACAACAGCCCAAAAGCAAAATCCTGCCTAGAAATGGACCCCTGCAAATATATAGTTCATAGAAACAACCCTATTACAATTGACTCGGCCGTTAAATTCTGTCTTCATACATGTAGATGTGAAACAAACCTGTCATTAAAATTGATGCTTAGAAATCTGTGCTCATAGATAAAAGCCCCTACCTATAATTGAAATGAACTGATTCTGTTAACCTCGCAGTCAAGCCCCATAAAGTAAGCCTCGTAGTGTTTAAGTGACATATGACTACTTCAATCCTTACACCTACTACTACCCAACAGAGTCCCCCTCACACTCAATAACTTAACCCCAAAATGACACCTTTACTCAACCTTCTTCGATCGCTATCAATCACCTCCACAGTATTGGGGGATATATTGCAGTGTATCTATGCTGGTTGTAGCGCCAACGATTTTCAACAGTTTAAAAGGGGGAGATAGTTTAATAACTGATTTTATTTTACTAGCCATGAGATGCTAGTATAGTAAAATAAACAGAGCGATCTATTAACCCTAACCCCCCTGAGTGCTAAAAAAGCTTATCCTAAGTCTTTCTCCAAACGCATGCGCCATCGGTTTTCAATGACGTAGTCAACCGAGCCTATTTAGTGAGCACAGTATACTGCGTGAATGTGTAGCTGAGGGCTGTGGCTTAGTGGGTGGGACGTGGGGCTTGAAAACGGAGGGTCCCCGGATCGAATCCTGGCAAGTTCCCGGAGATTTAGTTGGTGTTTTTTCCTCGAAAATTGTGATCCCTGTCAAAAACCCTAAACCGGGGTTAGGGTTATGAGAGCTATGTGTGTGACTCCCTCTGGTAAAACATGAATAGCGCCCTCATTTTTGGACACATGACACAGTCATGTTGTGCATCAGTTTCTCACCAATTCAACCGGTAAAAACATCATTTTAAATAAAGTATCAAGCAATGGAACTTTTGATAGGTCCTGAAATAGAAAGTTGTCTAGGTCCACTCAGTTTACCTTTAGTTTCACTTATTTTTTAATTTCAGCAAAGTCCTCATTGTCTTTGAATCTCAGTATCACGGTGGAAGGCCGATTTGGAGGAGAAATACTGTCCATACAGCCAGTTGAATATTTGTCCTGTGGCAGGAAGAGTATTGTTTAATGGTATGACCTAATTTTAATCAAATGTGATTTTGTTTAAGAAAACACTGCCTGTAGACTGGCCATACCGGCCACAGAGAATCTCCAACATGATATTAGCTGCCTCATGTCACACTGTCCATTACAATTCTATTATAAGCTGCAGTAACTCAAATAAAGACACGTGGCAGCGACTGATGTAAACAATGTTTGTGTCAATTATTTCAAGATATGCCCTTTATATTCCTTTTAACTGAATTGGTTGTATGCTTTTACATACTCTTAGTTGTACTGAGGCAATTTTTACTGGACCATTTAAAAGCCACCTCAGGACTATCGTGCAAGTGTTCTGCCCCTTAGTGGAAATGGGGAGACCTGCCATTCAATTTGGGGACTTAAAGAAAACATAAGTCCCCTTAACTTAATGTCTTACATTTATAACACAGGGTTTTCTTATAATGCATTAATGTGGTAATTATATTACTAATAAAAGTTTCTTTAACAAGATTCATCTTACAATAATCTCGGATAATCTACCATTGCTGAAATCAGCAATGACTCAAAATGTTGTAACTTGATCACTAGCTTGTACATAGTAGGTATTCTTTACCATGATTTGTGGTGCGTTAACGCTGACGTTCTCCTATTTTGCCACACACTGTTGGCTCTCATCGCATACTGTGACCTGCGTTGTCCTAGCATGACCTGCGATGATTTGCTGTAAACTGCACCACATTACACAGTAAATAACGCCTAGTAATCAACGCCAGGCCATCCGCATGGAAGACTGACACCCAACTGATTGTGCTTACTGGTCAGCTTGAAATATGTATGTTTTTCTAAGCCATTTGATAGCCTACGACTGGGGAAGCACGTGCACCCAGCAGCTAGCAGTGTAGTGGTTTGTAGTGCCCAGGAAGGGTTAGGTTTAACCCCCAGACCCTCCGATCACCATGCCACGTTCCTAACCACTCAGCTAACCTGCCCACACTTGCCCGGGCAGCGATTCCGTACCAACATATCAGCTTGGATGATGACGTAATAGAATCGAATGCTGTAGCGTAGCATGCGCGTGGACATTGTTTTTTGCCGTAGTGAATCGTAGGTTCCAGGGAGGTTAGGGTTAATGGTAAAAAAACGCAGTTATAACATGCTGACCCAGTTGACTTTATAAAGGGACGATGGTGTAAAGATGTTCTATAGTAAATTATTCTAGGATTGTATTTCTGTGCCCTTTTCAGACAATGTAAGTGCTATATGCATCCGTAACATGTTGGCCCAGTTGACTTTATAATGGGACAATGGTGTAAGATGTCCTAATATGGCATTTATGTGTCTTTTTCTGACATTAATGTGTTCATATAGGATGCAAATACATCCATAACATGTTGGCCCAGTTAACTTTATAACAGGACTATATGGTGTAAGATGTCCTAACATGGCATTACAGTGTCCTTTAATGGTAACACTATGTCCTTATATGGTAGGAAATCGCATCTTCTACATGTTGACGGTTGGTTCTCTTTAACACTATTAACTAACATCACCGGAAACAAGAAATGCAATAAACCTAACAAGGCATTACAGTGTCCTTTAATGGCAACACTATGTCCTTATATGGTAAGAAATGCAATAAACCTGTCAAACTGTCACAACAAATTTACGTCCAAGAATGTGACATGTTCTATATAGCACTAAAGTAATTTAAATGTTCCATTTATCTGGGCTATGTCCGTTCTATCTGTTGCCCTTACTGATCTAATGGCAAGAAATTGTGTCAGCACTTGTAAAGTTGTGGATTAAGTGCAGCACTGCAGGTTATGGAGTGTAGGAAGAACTGCACTTTCTTTTGATTAGTTGTGCAACTGTCAAGCCCATAGCTATGATTGTTTTAGATGGATGTGTGTTTGGGGATGTTGATTCTGTGGACTACTGTAAAAGCCAATATTTTTGCGTAAAGATATTTTCGCGTATTTTGATGTCATAGACATTTCGCGAATTGTTTTTCGCTGGTGACCTTCTGGGTGCACTGCATGAATGTTGAAAACAATATTTGTGTGTGTTATCATTTCCGCGAAAAAATATTTGCGCGAAAAGCGTGAAAATAAAACCACCGCAAACATTTCAGCTTTTACATTCAATGCTCCTACATACAGTAGACATATGTTACAGTGCTTTGATGTGGGCAGAATTCCTATATTCCAAATTGAGGAATATAGTTATTATACAAATTATTATGAAGCGAAATCCAGATACTCGGGTCAAGCAATTGTGATGGGTGACATGGCATTTGCATTAAGTTTACAAGAACGCAATACCTTTAAAACGCAAGCCTGATTTCGTAATATATCTCAAGTACCACAATTGTATACATCATTCATACTGGCGATCACCACTGTGATTTAGGGTCCATAATAAACTGGAGTTTTCAATCAAAGCATAGCACTTGTGCGAGTGTGATGTTTCACATCCTGTCAGAATGCTTTTTCAAACAGGTATATGTGACATGCCTGTTTCAAAAGAGCATGATGTGAAACAAAACACACCTAACCCAAAGAGATATTTGGATTTATTATATAGAGTTAATATGTGATGCGATCTGTGAAAACCCGTCACATGGTGGCATTTTTCATATTGGAGATATTTATATCATAAGAAAGCTAAAACTGTGCTGATTACAGAACTGTTTCGATCATTTTTCTACGATCACTACAAAAAAAGTTATTTGTGAATGATTGTGATTGTGATGTCATAAAAAGCTACAAAACAAGAAATCATGAAAACAGGCCAAAAAGATACATAATTCAATAGAATAACATTATAAGGTTAATAATATAAAGTGACTTAAGTAAGTTTTTGATGGTCAAATTTCATGAAAGATGACACAAAGTATTGGAATTTCATTTTTTTTTTTTACATTTTAATTTTACCCATAATCCCAAGTTCGCATTTTGCGACATCCGACAGGTTTTCACAGTTCGCATAGATTAACAGCAGTTATTGTTAGCATCAAGCAGCATCAGCCCCCTTCTAGCTATGTAGTCACAGCGCCCTCTCTTGCTTGGGCTGTATCCATCTTGAATTCAGGGTATCAGCAATGCCTTCATGAAGGAGTTTTATAAGTGGTGGTATATAGCAGATTGGTTTATTATCCTACAATTTTATCTGAATGAACGTATCTAATGGTGTAACCTACAATCTTGGAAAAAAGTGCTTTGAACGATTTACACATTTTGATAATTATGTGAAAGAATTTGTTTAGACAACAATTGTCCCTTCCCCACACCCAACAATCAATGTTGGGACACCTTGAACAACTACTGAAGACATTAACATTCCTCAACATTGCACAGGGGGGGGGGGAGGGGTGGATAGTTTACCGTTGTTAACAAGTGAGCGTTCCAAGACTTTTTTTCCAGAATTGGGCTGATTTTATAGTCAGGCTATATATTTTTTTTATTATTATGTCATTTGATTGGTTAAAAGTGAGTGGATAATCAAGCTACGCCTTCAATTTTAATATGATGTCATACCGGGACATGGTCTTTTTTGAAGATGTCACATCCCACGGTTGATGAGTCAAATGATCTGCGACCCGGTTTGTATCAACCTAGCCGAGTTTCCCCGATTGACGGAATGTAATAATACGGCGAACGATTTCTTTGAACACCCTGTATATTTGTACGCAGTGATTAACACTGCTGACCTTTGACTTTCGCATATCTCTCATCGTCTGTGTTTGTGTCTACATCAGGGTTTTGTTGTGACGTGTAGGCATACTAAATAGCAGAAATGACTGAAAACCAAACACCTCGGTTTGTCCTTGTTGATGAAGAAGGCATCAAATACATCAAAACTTTAATTCAGTTGACAGCCTTAATATAAAGCATCAAGTAAAATATGCTGTTAAAATCTTCAAAGCAGTTTGCGGTAAAGATATTATTAGTATGGTACATGATGAACCTTCCAAATTCGGAAATTGATGATATTTTTGGGCCTATGTGATTACATGGTTTACTGATTAGATTTGACCTACAGGGCTATTTTCTCAAAGATAATTGATGATGGCCTCATGTGCTGTACCTTCATAGAATTTTAGTAAGTGAATATTTATAAAATGTTCTTTTAACCACTCAAATGATAACAATCTATATTTAATATATAAAACAAATATTCATATATTTCATTTGGGTCACTGTTCAAATTATCGGCCCGCAGTGATCTCGAAACCAGACCATGCCCCAGGCCCCAGGCAGATTTTTGAGATCACCTTGGGCCTATAATTTGAACCATGCCCATCATTGCAGTCAATATCTGTATACTATTGCCCTATGGCCAAGCTATAACAATCTCAGTATGTAAACAAATAAATGACTGCTCTTTATTCAGGGGGTATTTAAGCTATCACCTCTTGAAAATTATGAGAAAAGAGGCCTTCTATTTCCCCCATTGGCCCCTAGACAACACAAGCCCTATGCGTATGATTCTAGATTAACTCGATGAAATAGCTTTTACCGTTCCCTCTTCATGAGTAATCAATATTCATTCATCCACATTCAATCTATTTTTACCTTTATTGTTTTAATGAATTGTTGAAGACCATTGACATCCCCTGCTACTGGTTGCGGCCCCTCCATTAGACCTTGGCACTCCGCTAGCCATGACTGTAAATCCTCAATCTCTTCCCGAAAACCTTCCAACTGCTCCCCTCCTGCTTCAAACCTGAAATGATACATAAGTGAAAATGATACTAAACTGAAAATCATACAAAAAAGGAGGGACTCAACACGTTGTTTGCTGTACTCTGATCAAAAATTGTATGAAAACAATGCTTGTACAGTGCACATAAGGTCAAGCCTCTGAATTTGTCACAATTCTGGCGGTGCAGTGATTTTTAGTGAACGCAATACGCAATTTTAATTTGTTAGTTCAATTGAAAATCTGAGTCGAGTACAGAATGGCAAATTTAAACATCAATTTTTGGTTTGCTATTTTGAAAGAAGGGAGATTTATTACTTCATTGAAACACACAGTTTATATTCATTGACTTTACCAATGGAATATAAACCAATCATACCTTAACACTTTGCACGCGGCTATTAGTTTTACCATATACAAAACAGATTTTTCAGAAACCTTTCCCAATTTTCAAGGTCTATCTTAAGGATTACTGAATCAATACTACGCATGTTTGTACTTATTTCAATGCATTTCTCATGGCGATTCCAAATATGGTAATGAAATTCAATAATGTTGACATTTTTGAAACATTTTGTGAAATTTTGGAATGTCGTCTGCCGCGTGGAAAGTGTTAAGAACTGATTTTCAGGATTGGAGATTTATTGTTTTGGAATTGCAAGAGCCTGGGCTTATATTGGCATCTGAAATATATAGTTGTTATTCAATGACCTTGCCATTCAACGACAAAACACTATTCGAAAGCAAATCTTGGACTTACTTTTGAAGCTGTTAATCTATCTATACGAGGAATTCCAGATGATTGTATTTGAGGTTATTTATGCAGATAATATATTGTTCTTTTCTACAGGTTGTATAGTATAGAAAAACTCATCCCAACTGAAAGTTGGATAATAAAGACCTAAGAAGCAACATAAGGCGAGGGGAATAAACACCCTGTTTTACGGGCCCGACCAACCCCTTTTTGCATTTTTCAAGATTTTTTAAAAGATTTTTTCCCCCTCAAATCATGTAAAATCAGCCATTTTTTGGCCGAAAATATGTTCAAACATTTTTGAAAAAAGTCCCGATTTCTGCAGATTTTGGTGACAATTAAGCACCATCCGCACCCAAGTCTGTCCCTCTACCAACTGAGCTAACTCCCTAGCGGCTATGCGGCCACAAACTCTGTGGCCACATATGCCTGCGGTAGGTGACGTCATCGCGGCAATGCAGCAGCACGTGCCTGGAGATAGTTTCTAGCAGTGAGATTTAGTGAGATTCAGTGGGGTTAGGGTTCATCGGGAATCCCATTAAGAAATTCTGGGTTTGCATTAGTTTTGCATTTTTGTATGCATTTAATACACAGGGAGTGTGTTTATGTAGGTGAATTTTCAATATAATTAATCGGTGTGTTTTTTCATAAATTACAAAGATCTATACCATGAACTGTGACAAAAGGAAGTATGCTATTAGAGTAACATATATAAGATACCTCTTTTGTATTCCAGTCAATGCAACAAGCTAATCACTCAAGAGATATATATCATGTATTGTGACAAAAAGAAGTATGCTATTAGAGTAACATATATATAAGATACTTCTTTTTGTATTCCCGTCAATGCAACAAGCTAATCACTCCAGAGATACACACGCACACACCTCATTTATTACCACAGATATCACGGTGCACATTAACTAAGTAGTAACATATTAATTTCCATCTAAACATATCCCAAAAGACTCTAACCAAATGGCATTTCAAAACAAATGAAGAATTGTATATTGAAGGAAATGATACGAAGGATAGATGCTATCACCCAATTAAGAGTTGCCTTGGGAACAACGAGAGAGCGAGAGAGAGAGGGTTTGGTGTGCAGTCAACTTAAAGGTATCGCTATCTCTCACTGCTATATGGGGGAGCAACTACCAGGGTTGCCATAATAAATACTTTAATTGGCTCTCAACAATTTCAGATATCTATCTATGAAGGATAAAATACTGGAGAACAGCATTAGATTTGGTCAAAATGCTCAACAAAGGCCAAAAGAAATCAAACCTGAATTTCACACACAAAATCGAATGTGAAATAAGCTTTCATTATAACAAATTCCTATGTAATGCACAAGGCAGTTTTGCCTTGATGTGGATTTTTCATTAATTCTATAATGTTCTTAACTGTGACAAAAGGAAGTAGTTTACTTGTCAACATATTAAAGAGGCATCCTTTTGGTATTGCAGGCGATAAACAAGCTCCAGAGATATACACAAACCTCATTTATTACCACAGATATCACGGTGCACGTTAACTAAGTAGTAACATATTAATTTCCATCTAAACATATCCCAAAAGACTCTAACCAAATGGCATTTCAAAACAAATGAAGAATTGTATATTGAAGAAAATGATACGTAGGATAGATGCTATCACCAATTAAGAGTTGCCTTGGGAACAACGAGAGAGCGAGAGAGAGGGTTTGGTGCGCAGTCAACTTAAAGGTATCGCTATCTCTCACTGCTATATGGGGGAGCAACTACCAGGGTTGCTATAATAAATACTTTAATTGGCTCTCAACAATTTCAGATATCTATCTATGAAGGATAAAATACTGGAGAACAGCATTAGATTTGGTCAAAATGCTCAACAAAGGTCAAAAGAAATCAAACCTGAATTTCACACACAAAATCGAATGTGAAATAAGCTTTCATTATAACAAATTCCTATGTAATGCACAAGGCAGTTTTGCCTTGATGTGGATTTTTCATTAATTCTATAATGTTCTTAGCTGTGACAAAAGGAAATATTTTACTTGTCAACATATTAAAGAGGCATCCTTTTGGTATTGCAGGCGATAAACAAGCTCCAGAGATATACACAAACCTCATTTATTACCACAGATATCACGGTGCACGTTAACTAAGTAGTAACATATTAATTTCCATCTAAACATATCCCAAAAGACTCTAACCAAATGGCATTTCAAAACAAATGAAGAATTGTATATTGAAGAAAATGATACGTAGGATAGATGCTATCACCAATTAAGAGTTGCCTTGGGAACAACGAGAGAGCGAGAGAGAGGGTTTGGTGCGCAGTCAACTTAAAGGTATCGCTATCTCTCACTGCTATATGGGGAGCAACTACCAGGGTTGCTATAATAAATACTTTAATTGGCTCTCAACAATTTCAGATATCTATCTATGAAGGATAAAATACTGGAGAACAGCATTAGATTTGGTCAAAATGCTCAACAAAGGGCAAAAGAAATCAAACCTGAATTTCACACACAAAATCGAATGCGAAATAAGCTTTCATTAAAACAAATTCCTATGTAATGCACAAGGCAGTTTTGCCTTGATGTGGATTTTCCATTAATTCTATAATGTTCTTAACTGTGACAAAAGGAAGTAGTTTACTTGTCAAACATATATAAGATGCATCCTTTTGGTATTGCAGGCGATAAACAAGCTCCAGAGATATACACAAACCTCGTTTATTACCACAGATATCACGGTGCACGTTAACTAAGTAGTAACATATTAATTTCCATCTAAACATATCCCAAAAGACTCTAACCAAATGGCATTTCAAAACAAATGATGAATTGTATATTGAAGGATATGATACGTAGGATAGATGCTATCACCCAATTAAGAGTTGCCCTGGGAACAACGAGAGAGCGAGAGAGAGAGGGTTTGGTGCGCAGTCAACTTAAAGGTATCGCTCTCCCGGTAACTCCTGGTGGCGCTAATACCATTGTTGCCACAATAAATGCACAAATTTGCTCGAAAAATAGTCAAATTTGGAACAGAAAGTAGGTTAAATGTGATCATCGGGCTTTATAATAGAAGCTTTGCAAACAATACAAGCAAAGAAGAATACCAATTTCAAATATCTGATGGAACAGATATTTATAAAGGATAAGAAATGGAAAAGAGCATAAAATTGGGTTAAAATGTCCAAACCAGGCTACAGATAAAGGTAAATATTTGAAAATGTTTAACAAAATCTTGAATTCAAGTTTCAATGTCTGAAATAAAAGTTGGTTATACATAAAAGGCAGTACACAAAAAAAGTAACCCCAGCCCATTTGAGCTAAGAAAATAACCCCGCTTTTTATCTAACACCCTTTTTGTTCTCCAAAAGTACCTAAATTTGGGCTATAAAGTGACAAGTTTAGCAACTGCATCGGTAACACAAGCCCCCGAAGCAACCACAAGAGATGGGTAGTGGTTTTATTTTCAATGAAAACAAAAGGTGCATGACACTAGTGATATGTATCCATGTAAAACATCATCCATAGGTATGATATGTTCAGGGCAAATTAGCAAAGAGGTTTCACAACTAACATGTGGCTTGAAATAATATTTATTGTTTGCCAAAAACACCTTCCTTGAGAAACCTATGTCTCATGACTTGGCCTCTATTTCACGCCATAAAACAAGATGAATGATTAATACCCTGAAGTTAAAATATTGATTCTCAGATCATTCTGCCATTCTATTTTAACACTTTCCACGCGGCAGGCGTCTGCAGACGACATTGCAAAATTAAACAAAATTATTCAAAAATGTCAAAATTATTGTATTTCATTACCATATTTGGAATCATCATGAGGAATGCATTGAAATAAGTACAAACATGCCTAGTATTGGTTCAGTAATCCCTGAAGATAGACCTTGAAAGTTGGGAAATGTTTCTGAAAAATCTGTTTTGTATATGGTTCAACCAATAGCGCGCGTGACAAGTGTTAAAATATCGTTTCTCAGATCATTATGCCATTTTCTTTTAATGATAGAAAGGCAAAAGAAGTGATCAGCATTTATTCCATACCATCCATAACTGTGATCAAGAATGACATTTATTTGCACTTGAAAACGAATTCACTTTTCAAAAAAATATTTTAAGGGTTGGTCATGGTTTGGATTAAACAAAATTCTTTTTATGCACAATGGAAAGAATTTGTATTCTCTAATTATTAAGGATACAAGATTATACTTGTCGTACATATATTTCCATTTAAAATGTCTACCTTAACCCTAGCACTCTTGAGTACTACGAATTACTACGATGCGGTGTGCTTGTGTCACCCGGTTCGGCAGTTTTTCGATGAAGTAATGGCCCCAGGTATACATCCGGGGCGGAATATACTCCGCCATGTATGGTTTCCCCCTGTGGCCTAGCGGTAGATCGTCTGCCTCTGAACCCAGAGGTCCGGGTTCGAGCCCCAGGGGAGTGAGGGCACTTTTTCCCCTCGCTATTTGGCCGCAAAAGAAAATTCTTTGGAAAAGGTGCCTCGGTGGTTAGGGTTATAGTAACTATTGCAGTTTATCTAATAACCTGATCTTGGAAATCATACAGGTATTCATTCTATCCCCTTTAGACCTATACAGGAATATCTTGTGTTCAAAAACACTGCTGTCTTCAGTAGATAGCATTTGATAGGGAGGGGGTGAAAAGTATTGGGCCATGACATTACATAATACTTTTACATTATCAAGTTTTATTACGCTTTATTAAAAAGAACACTAAGAGTTTGCTTGAATAAAATGTTGATAAATTGAGAATTCCAGGGCTGTGGGTCCCATGCTGTAAGCCTCAAATGGCCAGCAATGCAGATAATCCTGCCAATTAGCTGCTTTACAGATGCTGGAAACTGTAAAAGCCAATATTTTTGCGTAAAGATATTTTGGCGCATTTTGATATCATAGACATTTTGCGAATTGTTTTTCCGCGGGCGACCTTCTGGATGCACTGCATGAATGTTGAAAACAATATTTTCATGTGTTATAATTTTTGCGGAAAAATATTTTACGCGAAAAGCGAGAAAATAAACCCCCTGCGAAAATTTCAGCTTTTACAGTATTAGATGGATCCCCTTAATTATATTTTGTAAACAATGTTTCCCTTTCATTATTAAGCTATACCAACAAAATACACATCCATTTGTTTGTGTTCAGCTATCTCAGCTTTCCCTCAAGACACGTACCAAAGAATTCTCGGACTAAACAACCAAACCAACTTGAAAACCTTAAACCTTTTGCCTGCCATCTAAATTGCTTCCGTCTTTGTCTGTCCCCAAGAGCGTTCAAATTGATATGTTTCTCCGTTTGATCTTTTATACATGGTCATATTGTATTACCCAGTAGCTACATTTGCGACTAGTTGTATTATTGCAAAGGTATAGTCTAATTAGCGGCATGCAGCTAGGAGGGGAATTTACTTGTATGTACCATAGCTGGAACAAGTTGCATTTAGGAAATTTAAATAAATGTTTACAGATAATAAGGTCAGTTTGTCACCAAGACACCTTTTTAGTAAGTGAAAGCTGGTCTAGATCTAGGCACAACCACACATTTGTTTCTAATTTCCTGATCCCCCTCCCCCATCTTTTTATTTCCTTATCGTATCTGCTCTCCAACTGACTCTTTATATGCACTATATCACCATGAAACTGATATTGGTCGACTCTTGGTTGGTCATAATTTTTGGCTTCTCTTTACCTTTTGCTGGCAAATTACCCAGAATTCATTGCTTGAAGCTATGAATGGTATAACATTTTCTGAACATGCGTACCCTTGTTTTCCGAGCACGATTTCCCCTTTGCGAGATCGTCGGCTTGACCTTCAGTACATTGATAGGAAAATATAGATATATATATCTGATCAGAGTCCTTGAAAAGAAGCGTTGGAACTTGATGTCTCTTTTTCATCTCATTTGTGACACCAATTGTATACATCTTCATGTATTGGCATGGATGCATATGCACGAGTGTGAGATGTATATTCAGCATGTGCAATTTTGCTCCAATTTTATGAAAACGTGACACCAACAAGCTTTACACAGTAGTGCCAAATTCACAATTGAATAGCCCATTTTGTGCTAGTTTTGAAGAACAAAAACGGATATGGCACTCCCCTGGGTTTTTTGTGTGTTCATGTGCACTAGCCTACTCTGGGGAAACATAAATAATTGATCATTTTATAGTTTGATCAGCTCCAAATTGGCGAAGCCTTCCTACAGCAGCAAATGAATACAGAAGGACGCGGGCGCGCATGAAGATGAAATTGGACTACTTAGTGCCAATAAAACATTGGCAACACGGTTTCCTTCCAGCCATTACATAGTCTAACTATTCTTGCCACTTTGTTCCATTGGAGCTTTTGGGCTACTTTCTTATCCATTGTGGTGAATTGGTTGCGTATGTCACATATTGGGCTACAAATCTTTCTAGGCAACACTGTTTCTCTACCAACCAATATTCCATGATCACTACTGGCAGGTACTATGTTACATTGCGTTACCATGTGGTAACTAACGGCAACCACACGCTTGGTACACTATTTGCGACGGTATAGGTGGGGGATAGATAGATCTGCCTCATTGAATCCTCTTCATTTGAAACGAAATCCTTGATATGTGACAACGACAGAGAATAACGACATGATTGCCTTCGAAAAAGACTTGACAATTAAATCTTATATCGTCAGAAGCCATGAAACAAGCAGTTGTTGAAAAGTCTATAATCTATAAGCCTACTCTTATAATACGGTGACTATCATTTCTGAGACAGATGATGATATATAGACATTTTCTATCTACCCGATTGTCTAGCATGCTCGATATGTGACAATGACAGAGAATAGCAACATAATTTCCCTCTAAAAGACTTTAAGGACATTTCATCTAAAGCAGTCATAATCTATGAAACAAGCAGCTGTTGAACGTTATGATCTAACTCTTATAATACTGCGGCTATCATTTCTGAGACACATGAAATGCATTGACATTTGACAACTACCCGATTGTCTAGCTCACTTGTGAATGGTCATTGACATTTAGATCAATTGATTCACTTGGAAGTATTCTTATTAACAATCAAGCCAACATTCAATAGATCAGGTCAGGTACCTTAAATTGGTGCAAATGTTCAAGGTTTCACTTGGTGGTCTCCTTTGGGGCAAAAGGATTTCTCTCCCATACACTATCCCAAAAATACATTTATTTAACATATCACTAAAAAATGGGCTATAAATTATGAATGCAGACGAGGGGCCATTCAACCCAGTCATCTCTGTAATCAACTGTTCTCAATGACAGTACTAACTGATAACATGACTACCTCATCATCATCTAGCTGACAATCTTATTTAACCCCCTGAGAACTACCTGCTGATTGGTCAGAAAGATGGATACATCATTCGTTGCACCAATCAGAGACATTATTAGAATAATTATATCCACGATAACGATTACAGTGATATAATTTAGAAGCTGTATTTTAATTGGTTATTCAAATTAAGTAAATTTTGTAATTATCCAATCACAAACACTGTTAGATAGGCAGGTAATGATCAGAGGCTTAGAATAGCATCCTATAATAATGTGTGGTTTGCCGAGTGATTGAGACAGTACAAATGGTGGTTAACTAGAGCGTTCTACATAGTGTAGTCTTTGCTTTATTTACTCCAATGATAAGCCCCAATGATAAACCCAGTGTTTCTATACTATTAACGTAACGCTATATTAAGGGATACTACATCTCTCCCCTGTTTTAAAGTGTTTTTATAGATTGATGCAATGATTCAATAATGCTTTTATGATCTGAATTATTGTAATGCAAAGAATGTTTCTAATTGAATGATTTAACATAAATAATGTTCAAAGTATAAAATAGTCTAAATCTTTAATTTCAACCAGTGTGTAATGCTATGATGTCTCGACCAGTGTGTAATGCTATGATCGTTCCTCTCACCCTTCCTTTTAAAAGGGTTTTTTTTTTTTTTAATTTTTTTTTAACAATTTCTTTTCACAAAGTGTGAATTTATACATAATGATAGTTCTTTTACTCTTCTCTTTTCTTTCTTTTTTTAAAGAGTTTTTTTTCCTCATCTCTTCACTCCGGTGTGTTTTGTTCTTCTTTTTTCTCCAGTGTGAATGGTTTTGTTTTGTCGTCTCACTTGTGTGAATTGTGTTTATTTTCACAAGCGTTGTTTGATGATTTTTTTCTTCACCAGTGTGTATAGTTCATTTTTGTGCGAATCGACTTTTGATTCCACGTGTTGGATATGATTATGTGCGAATCAACTTTTGATTCCATGTGATTTGTTTTTAGAACCGACTTCTGGTTCGCAGTATGTTCTGTGTGAACCGCCTTCTGGTGTTTAATAATCTGCGTGAACCGCCTTCTGGTTCCTATTATGTTGTGAACCACCTTCTGGTTCTTAGTGTGTGAACCGCCTTCTGGTTCTTAGTATATTCTGATTCTTATTATTGAGTATGCTTTTAGAGTATTGCATGATCAATGACTGACAATTACATTCTTATTGTATACACAAATTGTACAGTTATAGTTGGCATTCGCAGAATGAGTTCGTATTGATTTCCATGTGTCTTTATAAAAATATGGAACAGCTTTTGTGCTCCGGAATTTCAACCAGTGTGTATACCGATCTTGCATACGGAACAGCTTTTGTGTTCCTGAATTTCAACCAGTGTGTATCCCTATCTTGCATACGGAACAGCTTTTGTGTTCCTGAATTTCAACCAGTGTGTATACTTATTTGCATACGGAACAGCTTTTGTGTTCCTGAATTTCAACCAGTGTGTATACCTATCTTGCATACGGAACAGCTTTTGTGTTCCTGAATTTCAACCAGTGTGTATACCTATCTTGCATACGGAACAGCTTTTGTGTTCCTGAATTTCAACCAGTGTGTATACCGATCTTGCATACGGAACAGCTTGTGTTCCTGAATTTCAACCCGATGTGAGTGAACTGACTTTGTATAAGGAACAGCAATTTCTACATGTGTGTGTACTTTGTATACGGAATAGCATTTGTATTCCTGAATTTCTACATGTGTGTGTACTTTGTATACGGAATTGCATTTGTATTCCTGAATTTCTACCTGTATACAAAACAGCATGTGTTCCAGGCTTTAACTTTAAGTTCTCACCTGTGTATGGAACAGCATTTGTGTTCCAGGCTTCAAGTTATCACCTGTGTATGGAACAGCATTGGTGTTCCAGGATTAAGTTATCACCTGTGTATGGAACAGCATTAGTGTTCCAGGCTTAAGTTCTCACCTGTGTATGGAACAGCACTTTTGTGTTCCAGGCCTTAAGCTCCTCATTTGATTTATGACTTTCTCACCTGTGTATGGAACAGCACTTTTGTGTTCCAGGCCTTAAGGTCTTCATTTGATTTATGACTTAGTTGATAGCTCTTTCATTCAGCGTGTGGATAGCTCTCAAGTTCCAACTATCTCTATCCCTCGTTTTACTTTAGTATAATGATTGTTTGACTTGTTGTAGTTCACTTAACTATCTCTCTCCCTCTTCTTATGTTTACTTATAGTATACTGATTGTTTGACTAGTAATAGTAGTCTAGTGTTTCAGTTCGATGTTGTTTTCAATCATATTTGGAACAGCTTTTGTGTTCACATCAGCTTCATTGTTTTTGTACATGTTCCGATTTTCTCACGTATGCATGCCTCAGTTTAGTTTGATTGATTGATAGTTTTATACTAGCATAATATAATATAATATCGTTTTCATAAGCTTGCTACTTGGTATTTCTCATGTATGCATGACTAGAAAATTCACCAGTGTGCATCATCATAAGTTACAGTTTACATTGAAAAAGCTTATTTCGTTCATCGCTATAAAAACTGAAGAATTGTTAACACGAAAAGTCTTACGTATTGATGAAGCTCATTTGTTCATAAACTGATGAACTGCTATCATGAAATTCTTACGTTTGTGTGCGATACATTGTTTTGTTGTTTTTGATTTCGCCCACGGCAATCCGCTACCGACAGCTCGTAGTCGTAGTCTGTCTATCAAGGACATTCGTCTCGGTCGTCTCATCATGTTGATTTTGTTTACGACTGTGCTGAATTCTGCATGCAAACTTACGGCATGTGACACATGTCGATTGTAGATTTTTAAAGTCTGATTTATGATAGATTCATGATTTATTTTCCGAGATTTTCGGGTTCTGCTGATTCTTTGTTTATCCCATCCTCGTCGCCAATATAATAATGTGTGGTTTGCCGAGTGATTGAGACAGTACAAATGGTGGTTAACTAGAGCGTTCTACATAGTGTAGTCTTTGCTTTATTTACTCCAATGATAAGCCCCAATGATAAACCCAGTGTTTCTATACTATTAACGTAACGCTATATTAAGGGATACTACACATCCTAACACACAGGGTGTGAAACATCACAGATCTGCTAGTAATATAGTCATAACATAAAAAATATGCTAATTCTGATTTTATTTTTATAAATATGCAACAAAAATGGGGTGAACAGGTAACTTTTGTTATTAGTATCTATGATTTTCATTTCACATTACATCTTTTAACAGTAATAAAGAGATAGGCACTCATGAAAAAATGAAAATCAACACTTTGATAAAAAGCAGTATCCTCTAAGCAAACTCAGTAAGAGATATAGCCTTTTCCCATGACAATGCTGACCTATTCGAGATCACCTGTCTGGCATAGACAATTTCCTATCAGACAATATACAGAGGTGTCAGATTACACGCAAAACAACAAAGTGTGTAAATTAGTTTTGTCTGCATTGCCACAGACATTCTTCATATAGCGAGCGAGCGTGTGACATTTTGATAAGTACGAGAATTGCTTCTTTGATAATGCTTGAAATAAGTCTTTGTATCCTCGTACATACCGGCATTAGACTAGAGATTGGTCTATCTGGATTTTGATTTTGATTTAGAATTGAACCATGTCACATAATTTCACCCAAAATACTCAATAAGACCAAAAAAACTATACTAAGTAAAATTGGTGCAGAGATACAACCTTTTAAAATACACATCTTGGTATATTTCCAAAGCAGAATAGTGAGCATATTACAAGCACATTTATAACTTAGTTAATCATTACAAAAGTAGTATTTCTATCCAAACCGGTTCTGTTATATTCTTTTATTTATCACGAAGGAAGACAAAATTAAGTCAAGAAAAACAAATGATTAAGGAATCATTCACCGGATATTATATAACGACCTTCATCATGACAACGACTCTGCTTGTTATTATATACTCATTTATTTGTTCACAGTATTTATATGACAAGCAATTGAAAAAGGAGCCTTTGCTGTTAGTCCCTTTGACCAACCATGTGGAGTGCTAAATTCTCTTATATGTTCAAGTAAGAAATGATGAGAAAGTAAGGGAAACAAACTGAAATATGAGTAGTCATCTTAACCCTAACCCCAGGAGAAAAAAAATAGTAGGGAAAGTTAGGGGGATCGAACTCGGACCGCCTGCTAATCTCGACACGGATTCCGCCTCAAAAAAATTAAGTTTTATTCTCAGGATATAATAACCTGCTTGAATGCACCACAGGAAGCACACGTTACCAGCACATTGTAGTGTAGCATGTTGTAGCAGGACGGTTAGACTAATTATGTCTTTTCAAGTAACCATTCAGACTGTTACATTTGGTTATTTGTACACGAAAGAATTGACGGTAAAGTGAGGGAAGCAAATCCAATAGGAGTATTCTTCACTACATGTTACATGATACTGACTTCTCTATAGATTCCATTCACATCATCCTACACCATTCAATTGTGCATCAATCCATTACATAAAGTACGTAACTCACCACTCTGCCACACTTGCCCTATGCTTTACTAATAAGCTCTTTTACCAAAACAAGCAAGCACAAAAAAAGTGCTCTTTAAATTGAAGAAAAAAAAGAAGCAACTGAGAAATAAAGACTAATGCCCCGAAACCTTCAAAACTAAACACCCGGTGTAACGTTCCGTTGAAAGACTATCAATTTACGCGGCTCACAAAATTACGGTCGGATCTTTTCGGCAGGGGCCGCCCAGAGGTATGCAGGTCGACTGTGGCAGTTAACGACGCATGTTCTAGTGTCTGTGGTTGTATAATAAGGGTGACGATATTGCATTTTACACGACTGTAGGATCGCTAGCTTGCAGCGTGTATCAGTTAGTGGCTATTGGTAATTGATACAATTCCCAGAACTTTGTTACATTTGTAAATGAGATAATGGAATGTAATTATCGTAAATTTGCTCAATTTCATTGGCTACGTTAGTAGACAGGGATTTGCTGTGAATATGTACTTTAATTTATCAATGTTGGTTTCTGAATCCTAATCTGAATTCCAATCCAAATAGCTCAAATTAAGCATTCCTAAATATTTCTTACCAATTCTTTTTCTAGATTCACTTATCTATGTCACATCAAATGTGATGCGATCTGCGAAAACCCGTCAAATGTCGCAAAATGTGAACTAGGAATTAATTTTTTAGATTTCTTTTAGAAAATTAATTTCCAATACTTGGGGCCATCATTTTTATGTAATTTCACCTTCAAAAACTTATTTACCTTATAATGTTATTCTATTGAACTACGTATCTTTTTTTGGCCTGTTTTCATGATTTTTCTTGTTTTGTAGCATTTTATGACATCACAATCATCATTTACTCATAACCTTTTTGTGTAGTGATCATAGACAAATGATCGAAACAGTTCTGTAATCAGCACAGTTTCAGCTTTCTTATGATATAAATATATCCAATATGACAAATCCCACCATGTGGCGGGTTTTCACAGATCGCATCACAAATATTAACCAACCACATCCAAATCAAAAATTGTACTGAATCGTGTTCTAGATCTTAGCAAGTGACAATTAGTTTTATACCATTTTCAGCACAAAAATATAAGCCATCGTATATCTGTATATTCCATAACATTATCATTGGAATCCCAACAGGAAAATATCTCGAGCACTGGAGGGATTTTATCCGCAGAAAAATCACAGTAAATCAAATCACGGCTATATCTATTCCTAATTTAGTCAGCTCGAGTCTCGCACAAACACACGATACTAGTGTAAAACCAGCGCACCACGATGCATTAAGAGGTCCAATTACATGATTTAAAACAAAATGACTAAATTACGGTGTAATTCGATGATTCCGTTGCGACACTATCGTTGAGTTGAATATGGGACATCCGAGAATGTGAGTGTCGCACTATCACTTGCACGCATGACAAACTATTTTGAGCTAAAAATAGAATTATTTGGGAAATGTTCAAACATTGATCAAGCTGGGTTGATGTATTGAAGTGTCACAATTTCTTCTCTATAGGGTGATCCAAATCAAATGGGCAGCCCAAGTATAAACTTCACATCCACAATATATCTTTTATACACTGATTGCACAATCAAACTTTGATTGATCAGTCATAAAAAGCTGCTATAGGCAATGATCATTAGTTTTAAATCGGGGTGTCAATTTTGACAGGGGGTGCCAATAGAGGTTCATAATCCTGACCCCTTTTCGGACAGTTTTTACCTTAAAAATGGCTGATTTAACTGGGTTTTTTTGTGATTTAGGACCCATGTTTAGGATTTTTTAACAATTTGGAACAAATGTTTAGGGTTTCAAGCACAAATGTTTGCCAAAAAAGTGACCCATTAGAGCGGCACATACTTGTATACCTTATATACGTGAGTACATCACCACCCACCCACCAAGTCCAAACTTCATATCCACATCCCTCCACAACAGATGGTTGTCCAAATCCAGTAAATTACTTAACATAGCTTTGCCCCACATTTTACTTCATTTACAGCAATAATAATAACACATTACTTGTAGGCTAAAGTTCCCCCACTTGACAGAGTTATAGACTGGACTTGAGTCGCTAATTTTGTGACTTGACTTCCAAATATTGGTATTTACTTGTGACTTGACTTGGACTTGCAACCTTATGACTTGTGACTTGACAAGTGTAAAAAATGATTCGTCGCCAACGCAATTTATAAGTTGAGTGATCTTTTTAATGGCACATTTGTTGGGTGTCGCATTCGTAGATCTGAAAATTGTGTGTGGAAATTGTAAATCGTACAGGCTTTATACTGCTTTCAGAAATTACAAGTCTAGCACTTCTAAACGTTCTGCAGTTTACACTGTTCATGATCAAATCGGATAGCCAAAGTTGATGCCTGATTGCTTATAGTTCGTCTGAACAAAATAATGTGTGACTTGACTTGGGACTTGTGACTTGACTTGTGCTGGTGCCAAATGACTTGACTTGCGTGAGTTGTAACTTAACTTGGGACTGGACCGGGTGACTTGTGACTTGACTTCGATTTGCAATAAATGACTTGTGACTTGACTTGGAGTTGCAAAAAATGACTTGTGACTTGACTTGGAGTTACAAAACATGACTTACTGCCATGCATCTCTGCCACTTGAATAGGATAGAATTATTTAATAGCTAACTCCAGTTTTATCCTTTACCAAAAGCATGGAAAATCTTACCTGATGAAGGATTACAAGAATGATCAACACATATTATGATTGGATTGAACTCATTTGAAATGTTCACTTTTACTGTTCCATGGTATAATAGCCCAATTAACGATAATAATAATAATAATAATAATAAATGAGCATTTATAATGTGCCATTTATCTAGAAACAAGTTGTAATCCAAGGCGCAAATAACAAACAAGAAAACAACATTACAGTGAAGCCAACAATAACAGACAGCATTTGAAAGCACAGATATGTGAAAGAACAGAAAACGTGATCTGAAACAATTTCTGATACATTTATATTGAAACAATCCACAAATTGAATACCAGGCTAGTTAAAAATCAAAGACTGCATTCTGCATTCATTTCGGTGTCTTTTCATCTAAGAAACCGTACCTACTATTACAGATTCCGGAAATTACACCCTTGCCACTTAAGGTATAGCATATTATAACTAGTTTCAAATGCTGATCCCGGGGGAGGGGGCAGTACTCTGTAGAAAACGGTAGGTACATGTGCAGATGATATGGTCCCATTTTCATCCTCTTTATGACGATTGGTCAGGATTTTGGTACTTTTATCAAAATGGTGGTTGTTTTTGGCCAAATTTACTATACGCTGCATTGTTTTAATTTTTTTGTCTATTAACACTATATATAGACTCCTATGAAAATGAGTCTATTTAAAGTTATTTTGATAAACACAACTATACAAATGGGTCAATATTTTTAAGCCAACTATAAGATTGGGCCAATATTTTCAAGCAAAATATGGGAATGGGTCAACATTTGAGCCAACTATGGAAATGGGTCATATTTTCTTACAATTTGTTACATTCATTGACCTACTGACGGCACACTTGTACCCATTTTTAGGTCAAGTAGCGCCCCCCCCCCCCTCCCCCCCCCCCTCCCAGGATGCTGATGCAGATGAACTTTCTAAATCCTGGCCTGCTTTTCCCGATGTGCATAATGTAAACCTACCACCACTCCGAACCATTTCATATACTTTTCAATATAAAAGTGATCAACGGATTGACATCCCCATTGCAGTCATCGCGGTTATTAAAAAATAGTACCTTATTTCTGCAGCCTCTGGCACAACATACTGAAAACATACTGTCTTCACGATTCCCGCATTTTCAGGGCTTAATTTAACCCCCATCAAACATGACCGACGAGTGTCAGAATCGTGAGATCCATAATCCGTCTAATATCGTTTAGCGGGATTTAGTGACGGTGAATCGGATAGCTGCCAGGAGCGATACATAATCTGTCTAATGTAGTTTAGCCGGGTTTAGTGACGGTGAATCGGATAGCTGCCAGGAGCGCTACATAATCTGTCTAATGTAGTTTAGTGACGGTGAATCGGATAGCTGCCAGGAGCGCTACATAATCTGTCTAATGTAGTTTAGTGGGGTTTAGTGACGGTGAATCGGATAGCTGCCAGGAGCGCTACATAATCTGTCTAATGTAGTTTAGTGGGGTTTAGTGACGGTGAATCGGATAGCTGCCAGGAGGGATACATAATCTGTCTAATGTAGTTTAGTAAGGCTACATGATGGTGTGCAAAATAGCTGCCAATTGAGAAAAAGCCATGAACGGATGATATATTCTTATTTTAATTCAATTAATCCTAAAATTATGTAGCAGTATCTGTCTGTAATTTTTTTACAGAATGCCTAAGCAGTGGCAAATAGTTAAAACTCTCCCCCCCCCCCCCCCCCCCCCCACACCCCTTCTCTTTGGTATTGTATTTTAATATGCAACTTTCTCAGAATTCTACTATTGTGTTTCTGGAGAATGTGGGAAAATAAAGAAGAAATATTGCCCCTCTAGCTTTCATAGACCCAAAGAGCTTAGAGATATCTATTTGTTATCCTCGCTATGTTTTAAGTCATGTATTTGGGCAGTTAATTTCTTTCTTCTGGTAACAGACCGCAATCTTCATATTTTTTATTTCATTTTATCAATCAAAAGACAAGATTTAACACATCACCCTACCGTTCTTTCCACGAAGCCACTTCGGTGCATACAGAGCGCCACCTAGCATTAAGGCCTTCCAGTTTATCCTTGAGCATACTGCCATCAAGTGAGGCGGATTGTTTGACGATGTCCTCGCCATTGCTGTTCAGTGATGTTACTCGGCTTTGATGGTTAGCGATGCCTTCGTGAAGTTTCTGTTTCAGATAGTAAATCAAATTGTGAGAATTGCATAAGTTCAGTATCAAAATAGTTGTACGTTATCAGAGGGTGGTTGCCAGTTCAAATCCGATTAAGAGCATGCTAAAAGCAACCTCTCGGAGCCAATTTATTTTTCAATTTATTTTTCTGCATAGGGTTATGAGGCAAAAGTGACTCCACATAGGCCTACTTATGCCTGTGGGTATGTGAGACAGATCTTTTTTTCTTTCTTGGCTTTATAAATATTAATATGACATGTTATCATACATAAATAGTCATAATTCTTGCTTTGGATTAATTGGCCAATACATTGCCTTATATTTACAGACAGTTTGAATCAAATTATCACGTTCATTAGTTTGATGAAGATTTTGGTTTAGAATAATTTGCATGAATTTCATGGTGAAATTAGTAGTTTTATGTTTCTTTTTCATGTTGTTGCAAATATGTCAAACATGGATGTCTCAAACCCATTATTATTCATGTATTCATAATATCTGTTGAAAAAATCAATTTTGATTCAATGGCCAACATACTGCTTTAGATTTACCAAAAGTCAGATGAGTTTTGACAAAGTTTATTTATAGAATTATACGTGGCGCGATCAAGATGAATGAGTCAGATGTTGGAAATATTGATTTCGAGTTATAGGTAAAAAGAGGTGACCAATTATTATGGTTTACCTATTTGTCTGTAACTTACAAACTAGAAATTCGATTTGAGTGGGGTTTGGCCCATACTGTGGCATCTTCCACACACTTATAAAATGATGGACAAAAATTTCAAAATTGAAAACTGCCGACATGTGACTCATTTAACTTATTCACGTCACATATAAAATAACAGTAGTAGCAAATTTGAAAATTCTGAGTGCTGTCATGGGATTAATGTAACACTTTGACATGCTCATAATACTATTAGGCAAAAATATGTTGGTCTCAAAAGACATATTTCAGCGCAAGTAAGAGACATACAACTTTAACAAAGTTCTTTTCTATAAGGTGTCAAATTTTGAAATAAGTATTTGTTATCTAGAGGGTCTCACTTTAAATCTATCTTTTAACTGATGTTTGTTGACAAAAACTACATTCATCTTTGAATATCTAATGAGAGTTATTTCTCAAAAATATTTGTTGGCAAGCACTTCCTTTTTGGCCATCAAACATTGGTTTAAAGATCAAAAATATTTAGACAGATTTAATAACAAATACTTCTCAAAAACATTGGGCAAGTAATTTAACACTTTCCACGCTGCAGGCGTTTGCAGACAACGTTCCAAAATGTCAAAAAATGTTTCAAAAATGTCAAAATTGTTAAATGTCATAACCATATTTGGAATCACCATGAGAAATGCATTGAAATAAGTACAAACATGCCAAGTATTGGTTCAGTAATCCTTTGGATAGACCTTGAAAGTTGTGAAAGGTTTCTGACAAATCTGTTTGGTATGGTAAAACTAATAGCCGTGTGGAAAGTGTTAATGACCTATATGGAAGTAAGCAAACAGGAAATGGCTGCTGAAAACCATGAAACACTTAACCAGCTGAAGTTAAAAGCTAAAAGTTGTGAATGACCATAAAATTACACATCATTGTTCATGGTATTGCTTTAAATGGCAGCAATAAGTAGAAAATTAATTCAGAAGTAAAGTATTAACCCTAACCCCCCAGAGTGCTAAAAAATGCTAATCCAAAGTCCCTCTCCAAACGCATGCCCCGTCGGTTTTCGAAGACGTAGTCAACCAAGCCTATATCAGCCAGTAGGGAGGTCACGCTGCATGTCATATTTTGTTATACGCAAGAAAACAATGGAGTCATAGTGACTGCAATATTTGCTAGAAATAGCTTCGGGAAATGGTCTATTGGGCATCTCAAAAACTAAGAAACGTGTTAAAAATCATGTAGAATTTTAGAGGAGGGTCAATAACATCTGCAGAACAGTAAAATGTATAGTTTTAAACACGTTTGGTGACCAAATTTATGTCGTACAATGCCGGAAAAGTCACGTTTTGAAAATCCGTGGTCTTAAAAATTACAGGAATCCTAACTCATTCTAAACCTCCCCAAATCATGAAATGAACCCTCATCTACAAAAAAGTCCGTGTGCGTACTGCTCTATCTGCTTGGAGATAGCGAAGACCACGGAAACCTCATAGCTTTATACCACGGAATGAAATCTGTCATTGACATTACATGGCGAAAATCGTACAGATTTGCACTGCAGACCTCTGTGTAGGGAGTGTTGACAATAGCGTGACAATAGCAAGGTCGTTTGACTATTGTGTTTGTGCATGTTTGTGACGACTGACCCCGTTGAACAATCTTCATAGCTTTCATAAGGGCTTTGGTGACCTAACTATTGACTGATATAATGAGCGCAATATACTGCGCGAATGAGTAGCTGAGGGCCGTGGCTTAGTGGTTGGAAGGTGGGGCTTGAGCACCGAGGGTCCCCGGATCAAATCCCGGCAGGTTCCCGGAGATTTAGTTGGTGTTTTTTCCTCGAAAATTGTGATCCCGGTCAAAAATCCTAAACCTGGGTTAGGGTTATGGTATCATTTTTTTTGTTTTTTTTGTGTGTTCTATTAACCCTAACCCCCCCCCCCCCCTGAGTGCTAAAATATGCTAATCCAAAGTCCCTCTCCAAACGCATGCATCATCGGTTTTCGATGACGTAGTCAACCGAGCCTATATAATGAGCGCAATATGAAGCGCGAATGTGTAGCTGAGGGCCGTGGCTTAGTGGTTAGAAGGTGGGGCTTGAGAACGGAGGGTGTTTTTTCCTCGAAAATTGTGATCCCTGTCAAAAATCCTAAACCGGGGTTAGGGTTAATCTTTAAAAATGAAATTATTTATATTTGAACAGAGACAAGGGGGGCTACCAACTCAGTTCAATTAACATTTGGTCAATACTATAGTTCACCTGTTGCATCGTCCTAGCACGGAAGATGTCCAATCGTCCCTCTGGGGTCTTGCAATCCTGGATATTCCTCTCCGCTTCACCAAGCCATGATGCCACATCTCGCATGTCACAGTGAAACTGACGCCATTGGTCGAAGCATCGACGGAAACCGCTGTAGTAATGATAAGAATTAAAACCAATCTATGAACATATATTACTTTCCACATGACAGACGTTTGCAGATGCAATTCCAAAATGTCAAAATGTTTCAAAAATGTCAAGATTATTGAATATCATCCCCACATTTGGAATTAGCATGACAGATGCATTAACATAAGTACAAACAAGCCTAGTATTGGTTCAGTAATTCTTGAGATAGACTAATAACACTCTAGTACAGGTCACGTTTGAGCAGTTATCCATGAATTCTAGTAAATAGATCATACAATATGAGCTATTGTGCTCTAAAGATTGTGAATAGATTGAGGACATTTGATATCAGCTAATTATAATATTTCCTGGACACATTTCAAAATAATGCACAATTTCAGTACATTAAATAATAGAGGTTAGCCAGGCGGAACAGACAAAACAGGTATTGACACCCGACCTAATCTGCATTCAATAGAGTTGGTTCATAGCATGAATTGTGCTGTCAAAAACACATCATGATGAAAAAGGTGTATCTTCTGCAACTTCTGCAAACAAGATGGCTGCTAATCCATTAAGCCTAAAAAAAAGAAGTTTGATTGGCGTAACATGACCAAAACAAATAGGGTAGGTCGGTCGGGATTTTTTATTTATTTATTTTTATTTTTTAAATCACCTACTTTTGAACACTTAAAAGACAGCAGTACACACAAATGAAGAGACGGCAAAAATGTAATTGCCGGGCAAAAATGTATCGTTGTATTCAGCAATATATCATTTCGATGGGGACTTAAAATAGCCGAAAATGAAAGCAAACAGTCAAAAACTTTAATACTTTGTTCAATTTTTATATATATATATATAATTTTTTTTCCCCTCAAAATAATTTTAAAAATGTTCAGGGTCGGCGATGTATTTAGGGTCGGTCGGGTTACGCCAATCAAACCTTTTTTTTGTTAGGCCTTACATGGATAACCTCTATTATGCACTTATCAATTGCACCCCCCCCCCCCCCCAGCAGGGACCATGCAGGGACTGTAACAAACGTTACCAGGCTATGAGGGGGAGTGTACGGGGATGTACAAAGTGTGCCTAGCCGGGGCGTGTAGCCAGGACGTACATCACTGAAAAAGTGAACTTGGGAAGTTATAACCTGGCGACTATTGTGAATTAGCACTAGTGGATTTATGTTCAAATGAGTACAAAGGTTATAACCACTGGTTAATCTAAAGATATAAGACTTGGTTCTTAATAATGGCTGTAGTCGGGCGTGACACACTATGTCCCGGCTAAGGGGTGGGGGGGGGGGGGGGGGGGCGGGACTGTAGCGGGGTGTCCCAAATTGGGCCCCGCCCTGCATGGACCCTACACGACTGAACCGGGGACGTCCATTGGCAATTTTTACGTCCCGGCCCAAATCCCCGCTAGACCCGAGTCCCCTGGGGCAAGGGTTGCAATTGATAAGTGCATTCATTTTAGGCGATTCCCAATCTGGGCTAAACAACGCTAAAGTTATTATTTTACACAATTGTCTAATATATACCGTAAGTCACCCATAACAGGTGTGGAATGTGTACCTCGACCAATCTCATCTATTCTCTGGGCTATAGTCTACAATCTGTCCTATGATGTTACATAAGAACACAGCATATATAATGGAAATAATGTCAACGCTTAGATTTGCAATTGTGTATTCAAACAAAGCAAACTACTCCTCACAACACCTGCATAGCAGAATATTAAAATAACCCAATATA
>CM069446.1:25140379-25167719 GCA_035610835.1 Ophiura sarsii
GTTAAAGGCTCCAAATAGCATTTACAGTGGTAGCATAGGCCACTTAGATTTTAGTAACCTTGCCGGATCGGAGAGATCGATCATTATTTAATTCACTTTCATTGTAGTTTCAAGCTTTTTAGAGTGATTGTTTGGCATTTTTGAAGGTTTGTTGAAATTATTGCTTATATTGAGATCTTTGACTTGGATTTGTTGATATTGGGAAATGGGAACACGACTTGTGATATATTTGCATCACATTTTTTTGCGATATAATTGGGATATTGAGTAGCAATTTTTCAAAATCAAAACTGTGTCGCATTTCGCGATGCGATACCGGATTGCACCCTGAAACTATCAATGTTTCGATGGGTGATTTGTGACTTTTTTTATCACTTCCGAGGTCTTTCTCTCGCGGGAAATTGCAAGTAGCTTGCCGGGAAAAAAACATTTTTTCAGGCGGTGCAAGCCTATGCAAATTAAAACAAAATCACACAAATTTGTGTATATCAGATTGCGAAAAAATTATGGATGCAAAAAAATTAACCATACCAATTTTATTGTATATGTTCAAGCATTTTACGCAGAAGTCGTAACAGCGACCACCCTCAAGGGATTAATTAAGATTTAGTTGAACTTTAGCTTCCAGCATATTGCTTTCCGTGGCCGGTGGTGCTTATTCATTGGTTCACACGGACATCTTATTTTTTAATCACGCTATCTTTAGCTAGGAGGGCCATAATGATGATGTTGTTGACAAATTATATTTGGTGATGTGATTGTACCGCAGGGAATGTTATAGTATATACAGATAGCAATAGCAGTAGTGTTATCTCATGGTGAATAAGTTGCACTATTTAGGGTAGAGAAGCCAAATTCAAAGCAGCCAAAGCCATGGTAAAAGTAGTCCAATAATACAAAATAGCCCAATAAATGATTCAAAGTAGCCCAATAAATGATTCAAAGTAGCCCAATAAATGATTCAAAGTAGCCTAATCAATAATACAAAATAGCCCAATAATTGATTCAAAGTAGCCCAATCAATGATAACAAGTAGCCCAATCAATGATGATGAGTAGCCCAATACATTATTTAAAGTGGCCCAATCAATAATAAAGAATAGCCCAATCATTGATAAAAAATAGCCCAATCAAGACAAAATGTAGCCTAATTAATGATAACAAGTAGCCCAATCAATGAAAAGCTCAATCAATAATCATGAGCAGCCCAATAAATGATTTAAAGTAGCCCAATCAATGATAAAAAGTAGTCCAATCAATGATTGAAAATAGCTCAATCATTGATAAAAACAGCGAAATACATGGGGAAAAGTAGTCCCTTTCCATGGTTGCCATAAGTTGTACGAGAAAATGATAGATCAAAAAGAAAAGGATATTTGTAGACCCAGTTACTAAATAACCCTATAAAGAGCAAATGTGAACAAAATATGCATAAAGCAAGAAACACAAATGGGCAAGGGTTAAAAATGCCAATGAAATTTCAACAACTTTATCACTCCATGCAGATCACACTCAAATGAGACTTTTATAAAACTAAGATATCACAAATAATTGATTTGAAAACAATTAATAACAAAAATAGGTTGCATCCATGGTAACCGTACTGGTGTGACAGATGTTTAAAGACTGATGGACGAGGTGAAATGGGTGAAACAAATGATGGTATAGCTGACCTGCTTTTTCCTTTCAGTTGCTAGGATTATGATAAATGATATCTACGATTATGTTGCACTGTGAATTCCTCGTTGACAAAAACAGCAAATTGAAACAAAACTCCTCCCATTTTCCATGCTGATTTTATAAACTTGATGTTACATTATATAAGGAGACCAGGTTGAGATATATTGACTGGATTAATGAAACGGTTCAGTGTGATAAACAAAAATCCTTCACTTTTCCATGCTGATCTCATATTGGATTGAATTGGGTGAAACAAATGATGGTATAGCTGACCTGCTTAACCTGATTTTCCCTTTCAATTGATATCTACTTTTATGTTGTACTGTTAATTCCTCATTGACAAACAGCAAATTGAAACAAAAATCCTCCCATTTTCCATGCTGATCTCATAAACTTGATGTTACATTATAAGGAAGCCAGGTTGTGATCTATTGACTGGATTAAATAAGCGGTTCAGTGTGATCTCTCTTAAGTGTTCAGAAGCTTACTGAAAGCGGCAAACTAGCTCAGAGCACCCAGTTTCATCTGTTAGTGATATCAATGATAATCTACAAGTTTTGTTGTGAAGAAATTTAAAAATATTCAGGATTTTGTTGGAAAACATAAGTGAAGATCCTCTAAATCAGGTACACATTAAACAGCAAGTACAATGGTCTGCTACATTGATTGATATTGAAATAGCTTTTACTTTTACATCGGAATTAATTTGAGAACCAAGTGCCCTCAAAGACACACGATTGGTTTAAACAGAGTCAAATTGAAATAAAAGCTGTTCATACATATATCCACTTAGTTTACGGCATACTTTTTATAGATACTTTGTGAACTGCTCATAAGGCAATAAACATTTTTTGTTTGATTGTCCTCGTCCGCCCAACCCTCTAAATCCTTCCGACTCAATTTTTTTTTTTTTTAAATGTAAAAAAAAACAAAACAATTTTGTTGTTGAAGATTTCATTTTTTTACCAATTTTAGTCGAAAAAATCAAAACAATTTGTTTTTAATTTTTTTAAAGTATTTAGAAAACAAAAATACTCATCAAAATATTACAGACTTTGTTCCCCATTTTGGTTACCACAACAAGTACATCTCATTTTACTTCTGATACCTGAAAAAAAGGTAAGTGAGAAAAAGAAGGAAAAAAAATCCCGACCGACCTACCTAACTTTTGGCCTAAGGTGGGTATAGAACTTGGGCAAAGGGTTTCTATAGTTTAATCAGTTCCAAATTGGCGAGAATAAGAGAATCCATGTCGTTGCGCATATTTATTGGTGAAAGTGTGTGCTTGCACATCAAAAGCAAGTATCAATGAATGGTGGGCAGGTAGGTATTCCATTTGGCCCCAGCGATAAATATTAGACTCACAATTTTTGCCAATTTGGAACTGATTAAACTATAGATGCAGTGTGTTCACAAAGATGGAATTTACAAGGAAAACTTATCATTTACCAAACTGAAATGAATCTTACTCAAATGTATCTGGATATTGTGTAGTTGTCTGAAAGCCTATGCTGTTGATGATAGATAAGTATTATGGCAATGGCAGACACCTTAAAAGTGCGCATGTCAAAATGAAAGATACTTACAACGACTATAATAAACTGTATGTGGCAGCTTGTAGATTGATATTGGGTTCAATCATGTTTTAAAGATTAATTTAGATACCTTTTTTGAATCACGGCTTTTGAGCTCCGCAGCTTTCGGGAACATCGCGATCCCTTCAGTCAGCGTAGTTATCTTGACCCTAGGCTATTCCCCTCAAGCATTCACCCTAATTAATGTTCCTAAAAACATATTTGGGTCAACATAAATCTTTGATTCACTGTTCATCTTGGAAAATTCAGGTCAAGATTCACCACTTAAATATCACTTTCGTTAGGTCAAGATTTACCCCTGTGTCATGCGTTAGCTCTACAGTATTAGATACAGAAGATGACCAAAGTACTTGAGGCTAAGATTCACCACCAGCTCACCCTTTAAAAAAAATTCCCCATTCAAGATTCACCACTTCTCTAAAAAACAATTAGATGAATATTCACACCATAAGTTAGGCATCTAATTTTTGCCTAACTTTGCAGGGGTATGGTCAAGATTCCATTGATCCTCAAAGAAGATTTCTTGAGCAACACCAGCATGCTTCAGTTTCATCACATGACCACTGATTTCTGTCAACAGTGTCTACCAGTTCCCATTGACATTACATTGCAACGAAAGGCTTATAATGTTGTTAAACGAGGGTCTTTAAGAGAATCCTGCTGCAAGTGTAGTGCAATTGATGCAGTTCAATTCAGTCCTCTCTTGTTTTTCTTAAAGACCCTTTATTTTGAATAACACATTTTAGTTGATATTCATCTTCACTTCATATGATATATCTATTGCCAAGATGCTTTTCTGTACCATGTATTATGAAGGTGGAAGCAAGGCTCAAGATAAGCAGGCGCTGGGCGATTTTTACCCCTCGGTCCTTTTGCCACAGCGCCCGGTAATGCTGAAAAATAAATAACCGAGCGCTGATATTTTGTCCAAACCAGCACCCGTTGACTATCGAGAAGCTTGCCCAATACGTCATATTTCGAGTTTACAATGCTGCAACGCTGGAATTTAATAAAAAGTTAGCTCCTGGTAGACTTAAAGTAGCTCCCAGTTCTCAATAAATCCCATGATCCGGGCGCTACTTTTGAAAAAATGTAGCTCCCGGTAAAAAAACCTGTTATCTTGAGCCTTGGGTGGAAGTCAGACAATCGCCAGCTCTTAATTACTTTACCACACATTTTACACTGTTGTTTGCGGGGGAAATTCCCATTGACACCTTAGTGTGCTAAGCATGCTGGACTACACTAGAAATTGATCACTGCATTAATTGGTGAAGATATCTCTACGTGCAAAAAATATACTTAACACTTTCCACGCGGCAGGCGGCTGCAGACGACATTCCAAAATGTCACAAAATGTTTTAAAAATGTCAAAATTATTGAATTTCATTACCATATTTAGAATCACCATGAGAAATGCATTGAAATAAGTACAAACATGCTTAGTACTGGGTCAGTAATCATTGAGATAAACTTTGAAAATTTTGAAAGGTTTCTGAAAAATCAGTTCTGTGTATGTAAAAATAGTAGCCGCGTGGAAAGTGTTAACACAGTACAAGGCACTACACTACACCTCTGTAATACCCTGTGCCCCGAAACAGGCGCCAACAAAATCACCTAAGCCGCCATAATAAGACGGGGATCTTAATTCTATTAGTCTGATCTGTGTATAGGGGAAAATGTCGATAACATACTGAGATGAGTTACTATGGTAACCGGAAGATGATCCCTTAGCAACGGTCTCCTATGCCATCAATGTCTTGTATGTTGGTTTAAACAAATCATGTTAACCCGATGAGTACTTCTATTCTATAATAATGCTTCAAATCGATTACACAAAAAGGTTATAACATTATTTCTATAAATATTATCATATTAGTAGTCTGCAACCAAAACTAACCAAAAGAACACTTTGAAATGTATGTCAGCTACTGGAGAAGCAGCAATATAGTTTAATCAGTTCCAAATTGGCGTGATATATGCATTTGATCTCTCTACGCACAGAAGTAATCCAAGCGTACACAAATTTGTTGCCATACGTAAGCGTCACCCATACGATTAACAATGCGCAACAATGCTCCATGTGAGTGATTTACGCGCCCACCCTCTTCTGAATTCATGCTTTTCTGTAAGCAGGTTCGCCAATTTTGAACCAAATGAACTATAGTCGAATATTAGGACTATTTTAGGAAACCTAATCCCTTGTTTACCTTTACCGGTTGAGGACACTGGATTCCATTAAATTGACTTCAGTCAGAGTAAACGTGATTTATCACACTATTCAAAGCCACCCGAGAAATATTGATGTAATACACCTCACAAAGGTTGTGCAACCTTTTTTAAACAGGCAAGGAATAGAGTGATAAGGGAGGTGGGGGGTCTACGACCCGACCAACCCATTTTAATAAAATTTGGTGAAAATTTCACACGCAAATGATACTAACCACACACAAAATTTAGCTTGTAAAAACCCCGGCTATATTTACACAGATTATTATTTATTCTTACGGTCATTGTGAAGGGGAAAAGAAGGGGGGAAAAGCCTGACCGACTAAACCAAACTGACATATCTGTTGCTATACAACAGGGTTGGGTGGGTTTTTGTTGCATAACAAACATAGTGTTTAAAGGTAGATGACCCGATTTTCAACTTGATGTTTTCTATTTTACATAAAAGGTCATCCTTAAAATGGTTGCATTCCAAAGTTTGAGTTGCATAACTCCAATGGTTCTATTTTTAGAAGCGCAAGGTCAAAAGACAGGTGCCCATTGAGTAGTGCACAGACTGGTTGGTGGTTAACTACCTTTGGCAGTAATTCACCACATTTTAGCCTATAATTTCCAAATGAAACATTTCTGGCCCCTAATATTTTACAGACATAAGGAGGAAAATATTGGGATTCTTCTGATACCAAAATATCTTGATGTAAAAAAAATCATAGCCCCCAAAAAAGTGATCGGGTCATATACCTTTAAAAACATGGCATAATTCTGTTATACCCTACACACCAACATCGGTAGTATGCGTCGTTCTTAAAAATCATGCACTATGAATACCTCTGTGAAGGGTATAACAGAATTACTCCAAAAACATTATAAGGGTCCTGACTGAAACCAATTTATCATGTGTTATGACTTTACATCACAGGCAGCACATCCCATACACACACAGCCACTCCATACACTTATCCCTATCAATCCATTTCTACCTAACATTAACAGCACTTATAGTATTCATGATATAAAATTAAAAGGCTTATCACCCATTTAACTTTCAGAGTGCTCATACGCGGCCTCTAATGTCTTGAATTCAACTTAGGAGCACAAAATCCCCTCTTCTTTTTTCCCTTCCCATCTTCTCAGCACTATTAGGCTTTCTAAACATCCCCTAACCCTTTGATTAATCTTAGTAATCCATTGCGGAAACCCTGAGGCAAACAAAATAATTTGCCTTCATGCCTGAATATCTACTCAAAAGCTTGATATTTTCATGGGCATTCAAATTTTACGAATGTCACTTCTGGTAAGGATTCGCAAAATGTTCACACTTAATTCTTTTAAAATTTTGATATTGGATATTAAAAGAAATATATATAATTTGCAAACATTTCATGCTATAAAAATGGGATTGTCAGAAATCGTAAACATTTAATACCTGATAATTATCTTGCACTATCAGTATCTGTACATATGTGAACGTCCCTCCTCGCACTCAAAAAGAGGGGAGGGAAAAAAGAAGAAACAAAATTCATTAGACTTTTGAGCCCTCTGGTTGACAAATCAAGGAAAGTAGCATAGTAACCACATGTTGTCTGTCGATCTGCGTCGCTGACATGTTTCACAAAACCATGTGTGAAATCTTTTAATAGTGGAGAGCCAGACTTGCATATACATGTACAGTATTATACAGTGCAGTGCACACTGTCTTTCTTTCTTGAATGTACTTGTACCTCAATCAAAAATGTTAAATTCCAATTAGTTAATGAGAAGAAAACGTCAAATGATGATGACATAACACTTAAATCAAAAGGATTTCTTGCTAACTGCTATCGATAGCGACTTATTGCATGCTGTTAACATTGCTGTCTCTTGCTATTTACTAATGCGGCATTCATTTGCCATAGCACTGCATTGATTTGCTATCTACTGCTGATAGCACTGCATTCATTTGCTATCTACTGCTGATAGCAAAGCATTCACTTGCTATCTACTGCTGATAGCAATGCATTCACTTGCTATCTACTGCTGATAGCAATGGATTCAATTGCTATCTACTGCTGATAGCAATGCATTTACTTGCTATCTACTGATGATAGCAAATCATTCACTTTCTATCTACTGCTGATAGCAAAGCATTCACTTGCTATCTACTGCTGATAGCAAAGCATTCACTTTCTTTCTACTGCTGATAGCAATACATTCACTTGCTATCTACTGCTGATAGCAATGCATTTACTTGCTATCTACTGCTGATAGTAAAGCATTCACTTTCTTTCTACTGCTGATAGTAAAGCATTCACTTTCTTTCTACTGCTGATAGCAATACATTCACTTTCTTTCTACTGCTGATAGCAATACATTTACTTGCTATCTACTGATGATAGCAAAGCATTTACTTTTTTCTACTGCTGATAGCAATACATTCACTTGCTATCTACTATTGATAGCAATGCATTCACTTGCTACCTACTGCTGATAGCAATACATTCACTTGCTATCTACTGATGACAGCAAAGCATTCACTCCCTATAGCTGCTCTGATAATAATGTATTCATTTGCTATAGACTGCTGATAGCAAAAAAAATAATCACTATCTACTGCTGATAACAATTGTTTCACTCGCTATCTACTGCTGATACAGCAATGATTTCACTTGTAAACCACTGCTGCTAACATTGCACGCACTTGCTATCTTCCAATGATAGCATTCACTGACCGAAATACATCTTCTTAAATTCTCCAATCGCTTTCAATAAAGATTGTTTGCTTGCATCCTGCAGGCCACACATTGACTACTATTCTTCTTATAAAAAGTCACCATACTTCATTTTAACATACATCAAGTGTCAAATTCACTGACCTAGTATTTTTCTAACCCGTCCAAACACTGTGCTATTTTTTCTACTTTTATTTATAGACTGAAGAGAGTCCCTATGCGCTACAAAACCTATTCTATTTAGTACAGACAAGAAATTGAGTTATAATAAGATTGGGTGAAGAGACTAACGCCTGGGTTATATGACCTGGTTAAGGGTAAGTGTGTGGTTTCTATAGCCATTAGATTAGCAAAACAAATGAAATTGACATTTATACCCATGTGTAGCCTGTATTATGAATTGGTAGACAATGTGAGTTTTTGTTCACAATATTTTGTTCGGAATTTATGTTATTGATTATTTCTTTTTTCGGAAAATCAAAATATTATGGACAATTTTCTGCAATTTTCAAAGATGTCATCATATCTTACAATACAACAAGAATAACACTCATCAAATCCCACTGGCTTACTCCCCCCTTCTTACCACATATTGCAAAGAAAACATCACACTCATATGTAGCCTGCACAATATTGGAAATGTACTCCGGTACAAGAAACCTCGGGCATCCCATAGGCCTACATGTATACGACAAGCATATGAACAACACATATTTATACGATCATACCCAGTCAACTTGGATCATGTTAAGCCATGTTAAGGCTAATAATAATGTGCATATGATAACCCCGTGAATAAGCGACAGACATGCGAGACCCGGTTCGTACATAGAGCTAATTGATCTGCGAGACTTATTTGAAAGGCTTACCGTGTGCGACGTCTAGTAATTGGTTTGCCTCAGTAAGATCATTCTAAAGCCTGTGGTTTATGGTAAATGTGACATTGAGTGTGACATTGAGAACAGTGAAGTCTGTGAAAATATGACAATACTAACTGCCTTTATAATGTTAGTCATAAGTTGGTATCAAATGTTCAAAGAAATAATATCACAACAATATAAATCTTAGCAATTATTATGTATGGCATTAGTGTAACTGCATTAACTACTATCAACAGCTGATACATATATCCATTTGCTATCTACTGCTGATAGCAATAACTTTCATTGGCTATCTGCTGCTGATATGCAGTTAGCATGGCATTTATGTGCTATCTATTGTTGATAGCAAAGCTTTCACTTGATATCTACTGCTGATAGCAAGGCATTTATGTGCTATCTACTGCTGATAGCAAAAGCATTCACATGATATGTGCTGCTGATAGCAAGGCATTTATATCCTATCTACTGCTGATAGCAAGGCATTCATGTGCTTTCTACTGCTGATAGCAAAGCATACACTTGCTATCTACTGCTGATAGCAATTCATTCACTTGCTATGTGCTGTTGACAGCCATTCCATCATTTGTGATCTGATGATAAATGCAAAGCATTAATTTGTTATCTATATTGCTGATAGCAAAGCTTTCACTTGCCATCTACTGCTGATAGCAAAACATTTATGTGCAGTCTACTGCTGATAGCGAAGCATTTATGTGCTATCTACTGCTGATAGCAAGGCATTTATGTGCTATCTACTGCTGATAGCAAAGCATTTATGTGCTATCTACTGCTGATAGCAAAACATTTATGTGCTATCTACTGCTGATAGCAAGGCATTTATGTGCTATCTACTGCTGATAGCAAAGCATTTATGTGCTATCTACTGCAGATAGCAATGCATTTATGTGCAGTCTACTGCTGATAGCGAAGCATTTATGTGCTATCTACTGCTGATAGCAAGGCATTTATGTGCTATCTACTGCTGATAGCAAAGCATTTATGTGCTATCTACTGCAGATAGCAATGCATTTATGTGCAGTCTACTGCTGATAGCGAAGCATTTATGTGCTATCTACTGCTGATAGCAAGGCATTTATGTGCTATCTACTGCTGATAGCAAAGCATTTATGTGCTATCTACTGCTGATAGCAAAACATTTATGTGCTATCTACTGCTGATAGCAAAGCATTTATGTGCTATCTACTGCTGATAGCAAAACATTTATGTGCAGTCTACTGCTGATAGCAAGGCATTTATGTGCTATCTACTGCTGATAGCAAAGCATCCAATTCCTATCTACTGCTGATAGCAAAGCATTCACATGATATATGCCGTTGATAGCAATTCCATCATTTGTGATCTGATGATAACATGCATTCACGTGCTATCTTCCGCTGATAGCATTCCATTGACCAAAATACACTCTACAAAAATTCTCCAATAACTTTCTGTTAACGTGACATAAATATCAAATTCACTGACCTATTATTTTCCTACCCTATCCAAACACTGTGTTATTTGTTTGACAGATATAGACTGTAGAGAGTCCCTATGCGCTACAAAACCTATCCTATTAAGTACAGACAAGAAATTGAATTATAATAAGATTGGCCGGGTGAAGAGACTGACGCCTGGGTTATAGGTAACCTGGTAACGGGTTAAGTGTATGGCTGCTACAGCCATTAGATTAGCAAAACAAATAGCATTGAGATGTGTACCCCTATGTAGCCTGTATTACAAATTTATAGACAATGTGGATGTTTTCACAACATTTCTTTTACAATTTATGTTAGGGGATGGGGAGGTCTTCAAAAAATCAAAACGTTATTGCCAATTTTCTTCAACTTTCAAAGATGTCATCATATCTTACAATACAACAACACTTATCAAATCCCACTGGCTTATACCCCTCCTTACCACATATTGAAAAGAAAACATCACACTCGCACACACTCATAATATGTAGCACACACAATATTGAAAATGTACTTCGGTACCAGAACCCACAGCTATCCCATGTATATCAACACATATTTATATGATCATGAACAGTCAACTCTAATCATGTTAAGGCTAATAATAACCAGAATACATTAACCCCATAAATTAGCGACAGACATGCGAGACCCGGTTTGTAGCGCTAATTGATCTGCGAGACTTATTTGAAAGGCTTACCGTGCGCGACGTTTCATAATTGGATTGCCTCAGTCAGATATAATGTTAAAGCCTGTGGTTTATGGCACATTTATAATGTTGAGAACGATGAAAGTATGTGTGACAATGTGACAATACTAGCTGCCCTATGCTTTTAAAATTGTTTTTCAACAACTATTACTGCAAAATCAAGCGGTGAAGGCAAACAATAATACCTTTAGTTGTATTTCGTGCTTATTTATATTGATTGATTGATTGATTGATTAAATAAAACTGCCCAATGGTTATGCCTATAGGAAGTGTTGCTTTACATATGTTCAGGGGCAAGAGCACCTACATGGTTTGTGATATATGTTTTTGGCCCTTGAACATGCTTAGAGCAGACCGCCCAAATGTTACATAGGAAGTATTACTTCATAAATGCTGAAGGGCCAGATGGAGATACAAGGTTTTGACAGAACAGTGGCGATTTGCAGCATCCCATCAAAAGCCATCTTTTTGATCATCTGTATACAAATTAAACAACTGCATTACAATACTTAGGCTCAATATTGAATAATTATAGTCAAAAAAATGTTGGGCTGTGTTGATCGGAATCCCTTCTTACAGAACTACTACTAACTTACCAGACCTATATTGATTGTGGCGTCCATTATTTTTAGACACTTGACAAGAGAAAACACCTGTCCAGATATTCTGACACTTCGGCTGTGTTTAGACTAAACACTTAAACATGGTCCAAGATGGTTGTTTTAGGCAACGTTTTTATACTTTAGTCAATTACCGCAAACTTTTCACATTAACGGCTTCAACACTCCTACAAGAAGAAAACCTGGTAATTGACTGAATGGCACTCTAATGTGGACGGATTGGGTAGGGTATGAAGTAGGGTCAACAGTTGTTTGTTTTATCCATTAATGGGGGAGGGGGGAAACAACAACATTGAGTTTCATGCTGTATCTATACCCAGAATGCAATTACTTGTTTTTTCACGAATTGTTGTTGGGGAAAGCTTGAATGCTTACATCCGAAACATTTAATGCAGCCAAATGGCACAGTAGCATGGGAAGGGTGACGGGGTTCTTATATCCCCCCCCCCCCCCCATCATAACTTGAAGTTGAACCATGACTTATTCTTTTGTTACTATTTACATGGTGGTGTCTAGGAAATCAAATTAAATGATGAAACGGTCAACATTTTGTTCGTTCGTTCTTTTTTATGTTTATACGGAGGCCAACATTCAGCGCTCTGGTATACACAGTAATGCACAACAACCCTCCTAGACAATATACAAAACTTTCTTAAATAGTGTTGTTACGCTTTATTCAGTCGTGGACTTGATTACAGTCTAACATCGTTTCCATGAATGTATGTTGGATTCAACGGTCCCTCCCCCCCCCCCCCCCCCCCCCCCTCAACATTTTTATAATATCCTAATTTTGTTGTAGCATATTATTTAGTATTCAGAGTCATTAGGGTTAAGAATTCTAACAGCAATCCCCACAAGAGGAATCCCCATTCCCAGAATTCCACTGCTGGTGTTGCATACTGAGTAAGTACTGAGCAAAGTAACATACTTGAATTACAGTTACACCATCACCAATCAATTGCCAGGGTTGATAGAGTAATTATGTTAACCAATTAACATTAGTAACTAACCTGCTTAGGAAAACTCCTATTATTATTCAGAGGTGCTATAACTCTTGTTGAAGCCATTTATAAATAATGATAGCTCCAATTCACTACACACTGCCTGTTGATCACACCAGATAGCCTAACACTATGACCAATACACACCAACACCTAACAACTCAATAATTCATTTCCACAAAATTCCTCCCACACTTGCAATCCAATGTTTCCCATATTGATCCAATACAGTAATGCTCAAACAATTTCACCTATTGACATGGGGTCAAGTGCAGAGCTTGACTATTGTATTCCCCATACCATCAACAAAACCTACTTCTGCCAATCCAATAAACCCTGTTGTGCCTGTCCCTTTGAAAGTATAGATTTGTTGGCGCTTCAACTATAGGTGGTATTAGTGAAAAAGTCATTATTATCAATAGCTGCCTCTTGAAACTAGTGCATTTTTACATTAAGTTGGACATATGCTATCAATGGTATGTACCACAAAGCAGCTATAGTGATAGATATGTTGGCGCTACAAGAGGTGCTACTAAAAAGTCATTTTCACTAAGAGCTGCCCTTTGTAACTTAGTGTTTTTACACTAATCTGGTTGTAGGCTATGAAGCATAAAACACACAGCAACTATTATTGTTGGTAGGATATCCCAGTTCCCAATATCAAACTATGGCTGCCTCTTGCAACTGTGTGCATTTACACTGAGTTGGCCACAGCCTATAAAAATGTATCATCTTAAAGCAGCTTTTACAGGTTGGTCAAAATTCACTATCAAATATATAGCTGCCATTATTTAATTTTGTATTTTCATAAAGAGCTGGACATGTGACAAGGCAGCTATTATTGTTGGAGCATTTCCTCTCCCAAAAATGTCCCCTTCTCCTGACAAGTCCCTATAATCCCTATGGATCCAATAATCATTGTCACATGGAAATGTCAATACAACAGCAACAAATTCACAAATTCTGGTGTCAGTCATCCACGGTCATCCCCGGTCATTTCCGGAGAGAAAACATCTTAATTGGTGACCTATTACACTTTTGAAAGTTTAAGCTTGAGAGGAGTATAGTAGTTATTGCTATTGTTATTGTTATTGCTATTGCTATTGTTATTGCTATTGTTATTTATGATATCAGCGGGTTACCAAATAGGATATTGGTTGAACTACAATCCTATCGTGTTATTTACCATAATTAACAGATAGTATTTCAACACCAATAGCTATTATTTTTCAAACACTTTTATTTTGACTTTGGTTAATCTACAGAGCGTGACTTTTTGTACACTGAGCCAAAAAAGAAACTTATAAAAAAAAAGAAACTTATACAATTTTAACAGATCACCAAATAAAATTCTGTGCATGAAAATGTACCAAATTTGGATACAATATTACTAGTATTACTATTAATATTGTATCCAAATTTGGTACATTTTCATGCACAGAATTTTATTTGGTGATCTGTTAAAATTTTATAAGTTTCTTTTTTTTTATAAGTTTCTTTTTGGCTCAGTGTATAAGCATACCAAACTGCTTACTATTTCAATTTCAATAAGTATTCTACTTTCCACTTTATCCAAAACAGGTAGTGCAAAAATGATGGATTTCATAGTTCTATTTTTGTGAAGTCTTAATAATTATATCCATAGAAACTTGACATGTACTAGTCCATGTTTCAACTACTGTAATAGTAGAAATTTTCGCACTACATTTATTTTCACGCTTTTCACGCTAAAATCAGCAAGCCGAAAATGAAATGCGCGAACATGTTAATTTTGTATTTATTTCATTTTGTATTTAGGTCTATGTAAAGAAGCTCAAAATCGCAAAAATAAAAACGAGCAAAATTGTGCAAACTTTGCAAAGCGCGAACAATCACATTGTGCTACAATTTCCACTTTTGCAGTAAAGTGTTATATAGGGTGACAGCTCAGTATATCTCAGTTTTATAAGCAACTTTTGCCATGGTTTTGCCATGGAGTGATAGTAATCATATTGATTGCGCACGTATTAGATTGACACAATGGCGTGGGTGTGACATATTTATTTGTATTGTGTGTGACAATTTACCACAAAAACAAGATTGAGATCTTTATTTTATCTCAATTTGTCAATCACATATATATGTGTAGAGACGTAGCAAAAGGCTGCAGTTGTTTCTCGAGGAAAAAGTGGGGATCTTAACACCAACAAAAGGAGCTTTTTGAATGCTTCAAAATGACACTTTTGTGGTTAAGAATGGATACTGCTTTCAGATTTTCTGAGGAAAAAGTACTGCAAAATTATCTTTATTTTCTATGTTTTTCCATGCCTAATTCTATTAATATCTCAACTGCACTCCTTTGCCGCCACAGTACACATATTATAGGCTTCAACCGTATTAAAACATTCTTGATTTATAGGCTATTTAAACAAATCTGTTATACCTGCGAATGAACCTCTCAGATTGGATGGACTAATCAGGCTCCCCCCTCCCTTTAAAATGACCCCAAAAATTCACAAAGATCTGTAAAATAACTTGCCGTTTATTGACAAACTAAAGGAAGGGTCATAGCCCGAGAACAGGGTTTTTTTTGCCTCGTCGAATAGCCCTCTATGAATGAGTTCTTTTCCACTTCAATTCACTCTCATGTCAGTTTCTTTACAAAAAGAGGGATTTTGTATGAATAAATTATCAAGGGGGAAATAGGTCAAATGACAAAAAAGAGGGGCCAAACAGGGGTACAAGTTGCACCTGATCTGCCAGGGTGACAGCCCAAGCCATGAACAGCCACACCGCATCAGTCACCTTCAACCGAAACATGTTTTCTGTTGTCTTATTTAACAAGTTTTTATAACGTGTTTTGTGTGTGTAATGAATCGTAGAAAAAAGTGAGGATGGAGAGGCCCCAGCGAAGTTTGCTAAACTGTTGTTTTCTATATTTTAGCAGTGTGGTGGTTAATACTTTCCGTGTGGCAAGCGTCTGCAGACAACATTCCAAAATGTCACAATATGTTTCAAAAATGTCAAATTATTGAATTTAATTACCATATTTGGAATCAGCATGAGAAATGCATTGAAATACGTACAACATGGTTAGATTTGTTTCAGTAATCCATAACCCTAACCCCGGTTTAGGGTTTTTGACCGGGATCACAATTTTCGAGGAAAAAACACTAACTAAATCTCCGGGAACCTGTCGGGATTCGATCCAGGGACCCTCCGTTCTCAAGCCCCATGTCCCAACCACTAAGCCACGGCCTTCAGCTACACATTAGCGAAGTATACTGCGCTCACTATATAGGCTCGGTTGACTACGTCATCGAATACCGACGGCGCATGCTTTTGGAGAGGGACTTTGGATTAGCATTTTTAGCACTCAGGGGGGTTAGGGTTAATAGAACACAAAAAAATTATATATATATATGTTACCATAAACAAAACCCCGGTTTAGGGTTTTGACCGGGATCACAATTTTTGAGGAAAAAACACCAACTAAATCTCCGGGAACCTGCCGGGATTCGACCTGGGGACCCTCCGTTCTCAAGCCCCACGTCCCAACCACTAAGCCACGGCCCTCAGCTACACATTCGTGCAGTATACTGCGCTCACTATATAGGCTCGGTTGACTACGTCATCAAAAAAACGACGGCGCATGCGTTTGGAGAGGGACTTTGGATTAGCATTTTTTAGCACTCAGGGGGGTTAGGGTTGCCTTCAAAGTTGGGAAAGGTTTCTGAAAAACCTGTTTGTATTATGGTAAAACCAATAGCCGCGTGGAAAGTATTAATATGTGGAGGATCATGATGAAACATAAGATACTGATATAGGAATCATTCTATAAGTGAACCAATTTGATGAAATTAATGTTCACTACTAGCTCAAAATATTTGAAGAGAAATAACTCCATATTTTGGTCACTTTTCCTTTCCATTAATTCATCAAGTGGGTAAGCCTACTACTTTATTATATAAATCGTAAAGAGGGAACATCGCCCGTTGAATTATTCATTATAATGCGGTATCACTAATACCCAAAATCAAATTATTATTCATAATGATTCATGTATCGTAAGAGCGCAAGGAAATTGGGAAGATAGCGTTGGCTTGTTAACTCTTTGCATCAGTGTGAATACCAAATACGTTTTGAAAAATATGTGTCAATGACTTTGAGATACTTTAAAAAATAAAAACTTTTATAAAGTAGAAATGTTCATACTTAAAGTTTGTGGTCTTTTTTCTGTTTTATGACAGTTGTAATAAAATTTGAATGCATTTTTAAGTTATAATTTGTATCTTAAAAGAACAGAAAATGACAACACAAATTTAACATGTGAAAATGTGTCGATTTTCCAAGCGCAAAAAAAAGTAATGGGTGTGAAAATATTCATCCTTATATTATATTTTAGCAGTAATGTCAGGCATCGAATGTTACACATGTGGATCTGTTGTATAATGTCTGAAATATTTGACCTGAAATTCAGATCGATAGGAGACAAAAAATATGAAATATCTTTTAAAGGTGAATGTTCTGATCACTTCAGCTTTTTTATATCAGAAGAAACCCCATATTTTCCCCCATTATTTCAGTAAAATGTTACGTGCAAGATATGTTCCATTTAGACGTTATAAGCCAAAATACAGTGAATTACTGCCAAGGGTGGTTAACCACCCTGCCAGTTTGTGTACTACTCAATGGGCAAATTTCATGTCACATTGTGCTTCTAAAATAAGAACAATTGGAGTTATGCAACTCAAACTTTGGAATACAACTATTTAAGGATGACCCTTCAAGTAGTATCACGTTGAAAATAAGGACCAGCAATCGGAACACCTACCTTTAAAAGTTTTTATTCCTAAAAAGGGGTATTTGCACAGCATGATTTTTTTATTTTCAGAAATCTTTTCAATTTCCCATTGTGATGTAAATACAAATCTAAAAGAGCTAAACACCTGCTCAATTGAGTGTCACATTATGTGACTTTGGTATATGTTACAAATAAATATCACCAAGCATCAACAAAATGTGTGAATAACACTCATGAAATTATATTTTGCATTGTTCTTAAACTTGGTGATAACTTATAACAATTCTCACACAAAAAATCTGCCCATTCTGTTATTTTCATTAACAAATAAACACTTGTATTTGGCCAAGGTTAATTTACTGTCAATGTTTTTAGACATGCACTCCATGTTTCCCCTTCAATTTGCTTCCAATATTGGTGGCACATTAGCATAGCCCTTTTAACACAGCATCTTCTCATAATATAACATAGCACTTGTCTGCTAGCATACACCCTTGTTTGCTATCCTTGACACAGTTTATTTTAAAGCGCTCTGCTATCTCCAGTAGACAGCACAGTTAAACATTTGGAAAGAACATTTCCTGTCTTCAGTAGATAGCAAACATCTTGAGTGATGCACCCTATGTTGGCTTCCTATAAAGAGCCATAAATAGGCCCATATATTCACACCATGACTTCTAAAAAACAACACCACTACATTGTACTTTTTTAAAAGATCAAACTGTGGTCACAAATGTGTCTATATTAGGATGAAACCATAACACTTTCCATGGGCCAGGGGTCTGCAGACGACATTCCAAAAAAATCTCAACATTTGTTAGGTTAAAATGATTGAATGTCATTACCATATTTGAAATCACCGTGAGAAATGCATTGAAATAAGTACAAACATGCCTAGTATTGGTTCAGTAATCTTTGAGATAGACTTTGAAAATTGGGAACAGTTTCAGAAAAATCTGATGGTAAAACTAATAGCCGCATGAAAAGTGATAAGTTGGTGAGCAAATAACTAAATTTTCAGCATGTTGAAAACAGTCTAGGGGAGTTGTAGTTATAGTGCAATAATGAAAATCCAGAACATTTGTAAGTTATTCTGCACAGAATATCTAAATATTGAGCTTTTTCCTTCCGATTGTAACTATATAGCAAAGCATTATCAAAACCATTCAACCTTGATATGGAGGGTGAAAAGAGGGTGCTTCTCTATCCCAATACCAAATGACTGAGTGCACCTCTAAATTATCGTACAGGATACTGTCTTTCAATAAGCATAAAGAGAAAATAAAGGTTTACTTCTGAATAATAGTCCGAGAGGATTAATCAGGAATATATGTCTCAGGACCTGCTAGCAGCATTTCAAGTAGAAACAATGATTTATAATTGTTTCCAAATTCTAACTATTTCCCAGTTATTTTGTTTATTATCAATGTGCGAAGATATTTTCTTCTAGCAGACTATATGTATTGCATGTACACAAGGATGGGGAAATGGGGATCTCGGAAGCTCTTTCACAGGAAATCTTTGTAGTTGTAGGGAAATTTTGAAATTGGAGGTAATTTGGGCAATTGGAGCTCGAAGGGATATTTAGCTGCTTTTTATACAAAAATATCTAAATAATTATGGGGGGCAATTGACTTGCCTTCCAGGAATTAAACATTGTTTTCCAGCCCCACATGTACATTCCTTTAAAATTGCCTGAAAACATTAATCCACAACAACATAGTCTCAGTGTCAGCGACATGGTGGTTTACACGGCAATAAATGTCGAGAGTGTTATTAAAGCAGGAAAACCGTTGCTACAACGATGTCTTCGCACACACCGTCAAGCCGAGCTGTTATTGAAAAAGTTTTATTCAACTGTCCTCAAGGGTTTGTGGAGGTACCGGATCACAAGTGTCCATACAAAGTAGTGGATGTCAATAATGTTCATCCTAAATTTGCAGTACGCGCCTACATAGAGTGAAAGTTCATACCACCCATCCCTACTCCTCTACGACACTAAAGGGGCAGAACATTTTGATGTTCACTTAACATCTATTCAATTGCACTACTGTGTAACCTTTTGTTTAACAAGCACTCAGTTGTCAGTTTGAGAGTTGTTTACGAGAAAAAGAATTGTTAAATAGTCAATAATGTTCATTCTAAATTTGCAGTATGCCTACGTAGAGCAAAAGTTTATACCCCGCATCCCTACTCCTCTACGACACTAAAGGGGCAGAACATCTTTTCAATTGCACAACTGCACTACTGTGTAACCTTTTTGTTTAACAAGCACTCAGTTGTCAGTTTGAGAGTTGTTTACAAGACACAGATTTTTAAAATAGTCAATAATGTTCATTCTAAAATTTGCAGTACGCCTACGTAGAGTGAAAGTTCATACCCCCATCCCTACTCCTTTACGACACTAAAGGGGCAGAACATCTTTTCAATTGCACTACTGCAGTACTGTGTAACCTTTTGTTCAACAAGCACTTATTGTGAGTTTGAGAGTTGTTTACGAGACACAGAATTGTTAAATAGTCAATAATGTTCATTTTTAAATTTGCAGTACGCCTACGTAGAGTGAAAGTTCATACCACCCATCCCTACTCCTTTACGACACTAAAGGGGCAGAACATCTTTCAATTTCACTACTGTGTAACCTTTTGTTTAACAAGCACTCAGTTGTCAGTTTGAGAGTTGTTTACAGGATGCAGAATTTCTAAATAGTCAATAATGTTCATTCTGCAATTGCAGTACGCCTAGGTAGAAAGAAAGTCATACCACCCATCCCTACTCCTCTAAAGGGGCAACACTTTTTATGTTCACATAATATCTAATCAATTGCACTACTGCACTCAATTGTGAGTTTGAGAGTTGTTTACGAGACGCAGAATTTTCAAATAGTCAAAACTTTATTAGTCCGGTGATATGCAATTTTTGTTTTGTTTAACATTTCCCTTATTTCCCTTAAATAGTCATGAGGCACGGTATTACAGAACCTATTTGAGTATTGGAGGTTCTTACCATTTTGGTTTTGGATGATTTTGAGTGAAATGAGGAAAAAGAAAAAGAACAAAAACTGGTTTGTTTCCGGGATGCTATGCAGGGCACAACTCTGCTGTACTATAAAAAGTGTTACGCTCTTACAAAGTCACTGAGAATATGGATTAGTTACTAAGGTGACCATTTATTGGACTAAAAAAAATAATGTAAAATGCTAAAATTACTTTGCAATGCTGAAGAGAAAAAACCCCCATTTACATGCCTAGAATAAAATGCATTTGGAGGTTCCACACACCTGGTAACATGCATCAGAGAATATTTGGGTTACAAACAGCAAATTGTTATCGGAAATAATGTTTGAATTCCCCGATTCACCGGTGCGAGTATTACAAGATTATTCCATAAGGCAAAATAAAAAGATTGTCTCAGAAGACCTCACACAGTATTCAAAATCAAGAAAAACTGACTCAATGATTTATTGGACTATACTTATTCAAATTTTAATTTCACATTGTGAAGTACCATAACAGCTTCATTTTCTTGCTTCACAGAACCCGTCTCATTTTTAAAAAAAGTACAGCATTTCGCATAGCAGTTTTTACTAAATACGAAAGCCTTTTTTTCAGAAGACAAACTTGTTTATGGCCTAATTACAATTTTACTTTTACACTTACCTGTTTAAGAGGAAATGATAAAATCAATGGAGCAGGACATGAAAGAGAAAAGAGAAGAAATATTATCATTAGTATTAGTATACAAAGAAATTAAATTTTCTTGTTACGTTATCCTTTCAATTGAGAGCAGGGCTGTACATTAGAACCTGCCCGCACGCCAGAGGGGGTACATTTTGGGGCGGGCTGGTAACTTTTAAAACATTATACCCGCCCAGCTGGCCAGTAAGAATTTTAATGTATGCCAGGCTTAGTGAACTCAAAGGCTCTGAATCTTATATTATCAAACGTTATATCAAGAAATCATTTTCACTTAAGTTTCTCTTTGCAAGGCATTTCTATCTCATATATATTGAGTAGACTGCATAGTATTTGACACTTATCAAAACATCAGCAAACAACAGGCCATCATTTTGTTTGGTGGATAACATTAAACTTGGGATTGTAAAACACCATGTTTATCTCGTAGTCAAAATGTAAAGTTGTTTGGATGCTGTGATTTATCAATTAAACTCTGGCTTGAATGGGTACATTGACCCTCTAAATATTAATTGCACACATATATAGAATATAAATTGCACATATTACTAGCACCTGCAATCATGTTCAAAACTGTTGGGACACTTCATGCATGTCCTGTGAAACGGTGGTCCCTCCCCCTAAACTCAATGTTGGTCCATATAAAAGCATCGTCCAGCAACGGGCTGTGTTATATATATCAGCCCCAACATTGGTTTGGGGGGGGGGGGGGGGTTGAGAGGGATGGCAGCTTTACATAAACTAGTTTTGACTATCATACTTTCAATTGACAGCTTTTTACTAATTTTGAAAGATATTTGATGCGCACGTGTATAGTGTCCCAACAGGTTTTGAACAAGATTGTATTAAAGCATTGTAAAAATAATGTACTAAATTCATATAAGTCCTTGTAACTGCATTAAATAAGTTCCAAATTATCTTATATTTGGCAATATTAGAGAGCGATAATGTGCCATTAGTATCGTTTATTTAAGAAAATAATGGGTTAGTAATGTCTTCAATTTAAAGGGGCATTGTCTGAATTACGCACCTAAATGGTACTTTTTAATAAAGACTTATTTCATAAGATAATAGGTAAAACAGATAATGTCATTAAATAAACTAATGATTGTGTTATTGTGGTAGGGTGGGGATGACCGTTTATTTCAGATTAATATACTCTTAATTGAAGCATGTTAAATGAGACGCCATAATAATTAAGATTCGTATTCGTATAGAGGTAGATGTCAACAAACACAAAATATCCATTTGACAACGTAATACATCACCTATAAATCGCATGTTATTATTAAACATATTATACCAATTCGTAAGGTCCGGAAAAATGAAATCAACTTTAGAATGAAAAGTTACAAACATTTCCAAAATGAAATACAAAACTAAACAAACGAAAACAAAACCATAAAAACAAGAATCTATCGAGATTCGAACCAGCAATCTACTCATTCTAAGACAGGAAACATACCACTGAGCTAACTGGGGAGTCAGCTTTTTGAAGAGGCATTTTGCTTATTAACTCTAGCACTGTATTGATCAACCACGGTCAACCCATCAATTTCAATAGAACCCTATGTACGGTCTACCAGAATGAATAGAAAGGAAGTATTGATCATCTTTTAAGATATTATTGGTAGACCGTGGTTAATCGTGTTGAATTCGCAAAAATGATTATTATTTTGAACAGTATGAAAGTGTATATAATGTTAACCGTGGTAGACCGATAATAATAAGTGGATTTCCATACTAAATCATCTCAAGAAGAATATTAGTTTAACAAGATAAATTGTTATACCTTATCTTCTTATACTAGTACAACGTATTGCCCTACTAGTGTAGTGGTTTCGACTGACACCGCAGACTCTGTCCATGGGTTCGAATCTCAGCGCGGCAGTTTAGTTACATTTGAATTTTTACTTCAAATGTTTAAACAATTAAGATTTGAAATAAATGAGTTGATCAGGTTTGTACAACATGGTTTTTTTTCGTCGCCTTGACGCACCGCCACTTGATGCAATCGTTTGAAACACTCGCCGCTGTAAATTAGATACTTTGAAACTATGACACTTTATCAAAATACACGTTATTTATGTATTTCATTAATAAAGAATTATTTAATGAAATCTAAATTATTCTGGTTTGCTTATAGCGATAAAGCCCAGCGCATTGATTTTTGGGATGCTCAAGTGGGTGTTTGAAACCCACTCTGCTATTCAGGTTTGGTGTTTACTGGCCCGCGAATTGCCTTTGTTCAAAGGTCAGTGTTGCTACTTTGCTGTTCTCACTGTGTACCACTCTCTCTCATATTGCGTTTTGTCAGCATGCCATACGGATGTCTAAAAATGTTCCTCGTCTTGTCATCTTCGACAGGGGCTGGTTTATCTATTTTTGTTTGTGGATAGGACGAATCGTCCTTCTCTTACTAGTGTTAGACACCTGCAATAGTTACTAGCACCCAGCCTGCTGTTTTTGATAAGTATCGTGAATCTTTATCTCGTTGGAGGATCGACTAAAAATAATGCCATCCGTTGGTTTGGAAACATTTCATTGTTGTGCCGACGAGATTTGTTTTTTCATAATGTGACTTAAGGCGGTAGTGGATAAGGTACGACTACAAGTCGGGTCATCTATCATAGCATCTTTATAGCAACGTTCAGTACAGTATCTAGAGTCATGGGCCAATAAGGCTCTTCCCGCAAAATATTAACCCATGGACCAGGGACTCGGAAAATGGCGGGCTGTTCTGTGAATGTGGGCGAACGGGATTCTTTGTTTTTAAACGTAGTTTCGGAGGATTCTCTGCACCAGGAGTTGGATGACGTTGACGGTTATATTGAGCAACATTATAACATAACAAGGGACGGAAAACCAAGCTAATACGGGGTCATAAACTTCCAGGTTCGCGGGAATGACGTCAGCGCCAGTCACCGGAAACAGTAGTAACGCTGGAATTTCTATTGGACCGAATTCAGCAGCTTCGCAACGGAGTGCCCGAGAAAATGAAGTGCGTGAGCAGTGGCAGAACTGACAAATATGTTGCAGGGATCAGCCGGTGAGCATTGTTTGTTTGATAATTTTGGTAGAGTTTTTTCAACTGGGGGTATAGCCATCGGGCGTGTGATATCAATAGGTTTTTTCTAGTATGTGCGCCAACAATGTCAATTGTATTGTACAGATCATTGCAATTATAATTTTTAATATTTAACGCTTTATGTTTATAGAGGCACTTTGGTGTCAGCCATTTTCTGCTGGGCTAAGGTCTGTAACAGCTTTATTAAAAGATCAGCACTCTGTTATCCATATTTAATCAACACACATGTTGATCGATGCATGTTTTAAAATAACCCGCTAATTGTATAGGTCATGTTTTGACCAGCTCATGGTGTTTATCGCAGGTTTTGAAGGTCGGGCATTGATCTGTTTTAAACAGGTGTATAAGGATTGAGAACCTTTTGTGTGGCCGCATCAATAAGGTCGTTTACATCAACAGTACTTAGCTATGATCATCAATAGTTTATAATGTTGGTAGCAACCATTTATCTATGGGGGTTTTGTAACTAGTTGTTAAATTAGGTTTTAAGGGGCCAAGATGCGGCTGGGTTGCATCTTACCTGCATCAGTTACCCAAAGCCTACCCGCGGTCCTGGATAAATCCATCACAAGGTTACATTTTTGTGTATCTTTGTCTTTAATTGCCTTTTTATAGAATGTATGTTCTTGCATGTCAAAATGGTTTTTGCTTCTTTTTGCTCGCTTTCTGTTGCCTTCTTTTTGCTTTGTTTTGATAAACAATTTTATACAGGTCCCTTCGGAATCTGCACTCGGGCTGATACATCAATACACATTTGGACGGTATTGGAAGGTTTATTGGAAAGGTGTTTGCTGCATTCTTATTAAAGACATTATCAATATTCTAAATGGTGATTGTTCCAATGAGCCATATCAACACTGTTTTTTCTTTTCTTCATACCAATGATCTGGAGGATGATTTAGTATGCCAGTTTGTGTCCTTAAGGCAGCATAATATATAAGAGTTCCTGTCATATGTTCGACATTTCTACCATGCAATAAAATTATTTGGCGTGATGCGTCTGCTTTGGTTCGACGGTAAGTCTTTTTGGTTGAATGTGTAGGGGAATGGGTTAGGCTTTTGGTCGGTACCAGTACGATTTATTGGAAATCTGTTCTTTTTTTTGCTGCATTCTTTATTAAAGTAATTATTAATATTTTTAAATGGTTATTTTTTGTTTTGAGCTGATGCCGTCATATATACATATATGTGATTTTCCAATCTTTGTTTGCCACGATATTGTTGTTGTTGACGTTGTGTTTGGCCAACTCAGTGAATTTGTCTTCTTTTCTTTTTTTCAAGGGGGGGGGGGGGGGTGGGTACAAGTCCCTTAGTAGGCCCTTGTTTTGGCAGGTTGGTATACATTTGGGGCTACAACATCGCTGCCTGGTGAAGTTAAATAAAGTCAATTCAGGTGTATTGGAAAAAATTCCCCTTTGCCAATTTTTCCGTTGGGAGGGATGGGTTTTTCGCGTTCGCTGCCTTGGAATTTTTGATACACATTTGATCTTATTTACTAAGAAGTTTAGTGCAAATAGATGCATGGTTAATATAGTGTTAAGGCACACCACAAAATGTTATAGAAGTATGGTGTTGTCAATTCAGGTGTATTGGAAAAAATTTCCCTTTGCCAATTTTTCCGTTGGGAGGGATGGGTTTTTCGCGTTCGCTGCCTTGAAATTTTTGATACACATTTGATCTTATTTACTAAGAAGTTTAGTGCAAATAGATGCATGATTAATATAGTGTTGAATTTGACAAATTGGTTAACCTTTGCAGATGGCCCCTTCTGAGAGGCGGTTTTTTCTTGTCCTGATGCCGTCATATATAAATATATGTTTTTTCCAATCATTGTCTGACACAAATTGCAGTAAAGATTATATCCCTTAAATGGTCTGAAATTGGGATAATTACTGACTACGTGTACGTTGAACTCATAAGTGTCGTTAAGAACTCTAAAGAAAATAGACACGAGTTAACAACATAAATGCCTTAAAAGGTCATTTACTTCATATCTACACGAGAGCCCAAAATATCATTGATATTAATAATTTTGTGGTTCAACAGCGCCAGAGAAGCTGGTAGCTTATTGTGTGTGAATTTATAATTTGTTTGGGCAAATAAAATGTCCCATTGGTATGCTGTCAATTGCACGCATCACCTACGCTTTGTGTCGCGTGCTCTCTTTTCTTTTGGCTTAGAGTCTGTAGGCAATAAAGAATTATTTAATGAAATCTAAATTATTCTGGTTTGCTTATAGCGATAAAGCCCAGCGCATTGATTTTTGGGATGCTCAAGTGGGTGTTTGAAACCCACTCTGCTATTCAGGTTTGGTGTTTACTGGCCCGCGAATTGCCTTTGTTCAAAGGTCAGTGTTGCTACTTTGCTGTTCTCACTGTGTACCACTCTCTCTCATATTGCGTTTTGTCAGCATGCCATACGGATGTCTAAAAATGTTCCCACCCACCCACCCTGTATACATTGGGGGAGTTCATAGTTATGGGCTGGTTAAGTATTCGATATCGGGTTGGCACGAGATAGTTAGCACCTGGAGTCAATTACTATGTTTCTCTTTCTCTACATAGATAGAGTTTTTGAGTTTTACGCAGCCGGCTACTATCGTCTTGAATTCTTAATCTTGGGGAAGAAATTGTGTGGGTCGCCCTAGGTCAAGTTAAGGATGTTGTGGGCAGGTTGGTATACATTTGGGGCTACAACATCGCTGCCTGGTGAAGTTAAATAAAGTCAATTCAGGTGTATTGGAAAAAATTCCCCTTTGCCAATTTTTCCGTTGGGAGGGATGGGTTTTTCGCGTTCGCTGCCTTGGAATTTTTGATACACATTTGATCTTATTTACTAAGAAGTTTAGTGCAAATAGATGCATGGTTAATATAGTGTTAA